>JBBBDQ010001762.1:55000-500000 GCA_037127315.1 Ascarosepion bandense | reverse complement strand
TCTATATACACAAGAAAAACGGGGACCCAACTGCAAACCAGACTGACAAGTAGAAAAATAACAGTGAGGACATTATGATCGTGTTCTCACGAAATTTCGACGTCGGCATGAATCTTCTCAGTTAAAGTAACAGATTCTTTGTGCTTACACTCTTACACACACACACACATACACACAGACTCACATATATATATATATATATATATATATATATATATATATTATAAAGAAGTGAAAGAACTTAAATTAAAACTTACAGTACATCGCATTTAATTTTACAAAAAGTGCTCAGTACAGAGTAGAGCTTAATATTGTAATTATTTTTTATTGCAATGTTTTATAAAAACTTTACAATACTACACAGAAAAATTCCTATTTTATAACAATATTGTTCTTTTTCAGGTAATACCTTAAAAACAAATGGTGAAAATGATTTATTTTAGAAAATATGAAATGAATACTTAGTTATTTAGAAAGTTAAGTAGGGGTTGGAGAAATTAAACAATATGATTATGTGAGCGTCTGTATTACTTAATCAAAAGTGGATGTTGGATTGGACTATGAAGTTGAACATTTAGGTCTCATGAAGGACATTGTTGCGTTATATCATAAAAGTGACTCATTTAAGTTTTTTTGGGAAGATACATAATAGGAACATACATTATTCAAATGTGTATACCTTAGTTTGGGTAATTTATTTACGGTCAAACCTGTTTTGTAAAATCTATTCAGCAACTCTGGTAAATGTTCGGAAATTTACATGGGCACTATACTATATACGATTCCAAAAGTTGAAAAGATTATCCTACTCGGTGACTTCAACGCCCGAGTTGGAGCTGATTGGGGGACCCTTGAGTAGTTTGGGGAAAATTAATACTAATTGTGTTGATTCTTGAACTTGGCATTGATTTTAACCCTTTCATCTCCAGCACACAATTGAAGCATAGGGTGATAATTTTACAACGTGGATGCATCCCTTTTTACGCCAGCGGTATCTCATTCATTATGCCATTGTCCGCAGGAGAGATATGCAAGATGTTCACATTGTTAGATCTATGCGTGGTGTGGATTGTTGTATTGATCCTTCCCTAGTAAGGACCAACATTAACTTTGTTCTTAAACCAGCAACTAGACAAAACAATGAAAACGACTAAATGTCGCAAAACTGCACTCCCTAGAAACGCAGGAATCACCAAAACAAAGACTTTCTGAAATCAATAATGCATCTTCATGGAATTTCTTGAAGTAAAATATATTTAAGTGGCTGAGTAAGTATTAGGTACAATTCCAGCAAAACATCGAGACTGGTATGATGATAGTAAAGATGCTATCAAGAAGATCATTTCAAGAAAGTATCAGATATGGAATTCTGTGTTGCAATAACAAAAAAGGAAAAAGGGCTTGTCCAATGAACTCATAGTAAACAGTACAAGGAGTTTAAACCCGCAAAAGCAGAAGCTCAACGTGCTCTTAGAACAATGCAAGAAAAATTGTGGTCAGAACTAGCAGATGAAACACATATTCAAATAATATCAAACAAATGTACTGCTTGATGAAACAAGTATTTGGTGCCAAATCAACGAAAATCTCTCCTCTCAGGACAGAAAACAATGATCTCCTCATAGATATTAATAGCATAGCCAAAAGAGGGAAGAAACACATTGATTGGCTAATAAACAGTCCTTCAGATGTGAACCCTGTGGTTCTCGAGAAAACACCTCAAAGACCCATAGAGGTAGAACTTGACAGCCAACAATCAATGGGCGAGCTTTTACATGGTATGGAGGAACTCAATATGGGTAGGGCTGCCGGGTCTGACGGACATCGTGCTGAGATATTCCGTTTCAGTGGTGGTGCTGGGTATGACGTTAAACTGCATCCGGCAGCAACGCCTCTGATTGAGAAATTGTGATAAGCATGGAACCACCTCTTCATTGCTGTTGTTCCCAGATTCACCCTGACCAGAAGTGGTAGCATCTGTTAGAGCCCCAGCTATGGGCAAATAGTTAACCCTCAAAGGGGAGTCAAAACACTATGAAAGTATAAAAATAGACTTTTATAGAAATATATATATTTTTTAAATAAAAATATTACCAATAATACATTTTTGAAAAAAAAAATTATTAGTATAACATATTTTTGAAGGAAAAAAATTATTCTCAACAAAACATTTTTGAATAAGAAACTAGAAGACATTTTCAGTTTTCTAAAATAACAAAGAATGAAAACAAAAAAAAAATAATTAAAATCTGTCTAAATGAAACCTTTCCGCTATAATCGATCATCATAAAAACAAATACCTTAAAACCCTACTTTTTTGGCATTAAATATATATATATTTTTTTAATCGTGTCACCCCAAGCAAGGCATTCTACTGCCACTATAGCGCAGGGGGTTACATAGAGGGATTGGGTATAGGAAATGTCAGAAGAAGGGTGATAGACGACTTAGGATGTACATAGGGAGAGAGTTGAAGAGAGTGGGTGTGAGTTAGTGTGTTAGGAGGAGTCTATTGACCTTACATTTAAACTCCTGGAGGTTGTAGCCGTCGGGGAAGCAAGCATGCGGTAGGGAATTCCACAGGCGGGAAGTGCGAGGAAAGAATCTGTTGGAGTAGAAATTGCGGTTACATTTCATCGGTTTCACTGTAAAAGGGTGGGACCTAGTTGCCAATCTTGTATCTCGTGCAAATTCACATCTAGGGGGCACCAGTGATTTAAGTTCGTCAGAGCAGAAGCCATGAAAGTATTTATAGAAGAGGCACAGGGAAGCCCCGTCACGCCGGAGAGAGAGATAATTCAGGCGGTCAGCCAAGTCGGTATCAATCACATTACAGATTCTTCGCTGTATTTTGTCAAGAACCCCGAGGAGAATAGAAGGGGCACCCGACCAGATGTGGCAGCAGTACTCAATACACGGGCGGATGGTGGATTTATATAATTGCAGGATAGATTCAGGCGGAAAGAATTTCCGGGCCCTGCACAGAGAGCCGAATTTCATAGGTGCGGATTTAGCAATGGATTCGACGTAATGCCTTTAAAACAAAACACAAACTCAAGTTCAAACTCGTTTCGGTGAAATACATAAGTCAATTTATGCATGATCTTACTGTAAAATTTTGGAAAGATGGTCAATACCAAATATCGGAGGAATGCAAGATTGATACCAATATATATATATATATATATATATATATATATATATATATATATATATATATATATATATATATATATATATATATATATATATATATATATATATATATATATATATATATATATATATATATATATATATATATATACTTATTTATGAATGGAACTTTGTCTGTGTGTGTGTGTCTGTGTCTGTGTCCCCGTTAACTATAGACTCCGAAACATTTGAACCGATTTTCCTGAAAATTTACACAGTTGTACTATAAGTGTCTGCGAGTGTTCTTTGCTTGGTTGTGTCGATAAATATCGAAAATCGATAATCAAAAATATCGCGTTATAGAAGGAATGGTCCGATTTTAATCAAATTTGATACACTCATAGAAAAAGACATAAGAAACGATATTCAGAAGTTTCAAGGTTGTAGTTCTTACAATAGTGCAGAAAATCGATAATATATATCTTCGGAAGGTAAGATCTTAGCCTCTGTTCTTTTATTAAGATTAAATCAGAAAATAGTTGACAATATACTAACTGAAGCAGTGTCGTTTCCGCCAACACAGATGAACCACAGATATGATTATTACAGCAGGACAAATCTCAGAAAAGAGCTTTGAACAACAAATAGGCCTTTATAATAATATTTGTATCTCTGAGGAAGGCTTTTGACACTGTTAAACGTGCTAGTCTCTGGAAGATCCTCTTGAAATATGGTTGTCCCCCCACTTTCTCAAGATTCTGAGATTTTTCCTTGACGGTAACGAAGCCTGTGATTTGTTTTGGCGGTGTGCATACGGGGCCTATCAGGGTAAAAATGAAGCTAAGCAGGGAGTTCTTCTGGCTTTGCCATTGTTTTCGATCTAGTTTGCAATAGTACTGTTTGATGCGTTTGTGGACTGGCATTTTGGTATTAGTATAAGCTGAAGGTCGACTGGCAAGCTTTTTAACATATGTAAGTTAGCAGTAACGCTAAAAACTTTTTTGAGTTTAATGCGTTACTTTCCCTATGCCGATGGTTGTGACCTGGCTGCCCACACAATTCAGAATGCACATGAGTTCATGTATCAACTATTGAGGTCATGTGAGGCTTTTGGACTGTCCATCAGTCTTAGCAATACAGTGGTGATGTAACAGCCTGCTTCAGAAACACATTATATAGAGCCATCAAATTATGCTGATGGTAGTCTACTTGAGGCAGTAGATAAGTTTGTATACTTTTGTAGCACTCTTAACCACCGCTTCTCTCTTGACAATGAAATAGCGTTTCGGATTATGAAAATCTCCGATCCATTTGCAGTAATCAAAGGTTATATCTGGAGTAAGAAGGAAAAAAAACAGACACATATTGAAATATATAATGTCTGCGTTTTATCATCCCTGCTATATTCATGTGAGACATGGGTGGTCTATAGCAGACATCTGAAGATACTGGAACGTTTTCATCAATGCTTCCTTCGGTCTGTGTTTGAAATCCCCTTGAAGCTTGATAATATGGTTCTAAAAAGGGACAATACACATTCTTTAGTAGCACTTATGCACAAGTCCAGATTGCGATGGTACAGGCCATGTTGTTTGTATGGCAGAATTGCAAAAACATTTTGTATGGAGAATTGAAAATGGGAAAAAGACCGCAGCACAAACCCAAATTTCGTTACAAATATTGCTTTAAAGAGTCACTATGCAAGTGCAATTTTGGTCTGGATTACTAGGAGATACTAAATAATGACGGGGTTTCTTGAAGAGTTAGTATTGCTTCCACGAGGCATCACAAAAATATGCAGAACTGAAGAGTTTCGAAAAAGATCCCTTAATTGCCATGAGGTGCCAACTTAGACGTGTGCCAGATATGTCTGTCCAGGGTGGGTCTACTCATTTACTATCACACATACAGCGGCTGTCTATTGTATATGGTGATTTCATAATGCTACGCTTTGAATGCCAAAGCCGTCGTGTGACGCTAAGATTTAACACTGTTAAGTTCACTTCCTTTCCCTTATTTTTTCTTTTTCTCTTTTTGATTTTTTGCTTTACTTTTTCTGGATAAAATTGGCCCATTCATTGTTTTATGAATTTGGTCTGACGTGTGGTCGATAAGAGAGACGCGAGATGTTATATATATATATATATATATATATATATATATATATAGTTTAACAATGCATCATAATTACATATATAATTAAACAGTACGTTATAAGTTTCGCTAGTCTTAATCTTTTTTGAGAAACATTATTTGGAAAATATCTTTAGATAGAAATCGAACCTGTATACTTCCAATCCCGGTGACATGCCGCCGTTATATCCGACGTCTTTTCTTCCATGGTATCTTTAGTAGTAATGGTAAGCCATTTCTGATCTAACGGGGGGCATCTCCCCAATATTGGTAATATGCAGGCTCTATATATATATATATATATATATATATATAGTGTCTAAGGGAGATTTACAATAATTTTACCGTTTTTTAAAAACACTCTCGTAATGAGGATTTTTAAAACTAGTTATATCACTATACCTCATTCAGAGAATCTCTGCACAATGTCGTATTTTCCTCCCAAAGTTCAATATAGCATTCAACAGGCGATTGAAACAGAATTGTCAAACTGTCAGAAACGCGATGCACTAAAAGACTGAATTAAATCCGATCCCACAAGATTAAAACTCTTGCGTTGACCATGATCAGTAACTCAATCCCCAGGGCGTGGAAAACAATTTAAATCTGCACGGGCGAAAGCGAAGATGGTGGCAACTATCTACTAAGTTCTCAATAGACTGGCTCATGGTCAAATATGAATATGTGGGAAGAAACTTTTCTCTGACACAGGATTATGTGTGAGGCTTTCAGAGAATGTTGAATTACTGTAAGAGATGTCTGCTTAAGCGTATTCAAAGGCAGCTCCACTTGAATGATGTATGGAACATGGAAAACAAGCTAAATTTGAGAACACACTTTTCTTCTTTCGATTTAACCATCATAACATAGCGACAAACACACAGGAAAATCTCAATAGAAACGAAGAAAAGATTGCTAGACTGCTACGTGATGTCAGTTCTTCAGTACGGCTGTGAATGCTGGACAATATCATCGAAAATAAGGACAAAACTGGAAGCGGCCGAAATGAGGTGTTAGAAAGAATGGCAACAAAAAGGAAATTGATGCTGAGCATCAGGAAGAGACAACTGAAGTTCCTGGGACATGCAATGAGGAAGGAGAGCCTGGAGAACCTGATACTGACTGGACAGATAGAAGGAAGGAGAGACAGAGGAAGGCAGCGGTTAACATATTTGCAGGGTCTAATCAGGTGGATGACGGAACGGGGGTTGCCAGGAGCAACAGGAGCAAACATACTAAGAGCCACAAGGGATAGGGAGACGTGGAGAGCCATGATCGCCTACGCCCTGAAGGTGCAGGGCACATAGAAGAAGAAGAACATAGCGAAAAGAAAAAAAATAATTTCTAAAACCGGAAGAAAAATATGCCTTAAATTTCTTCTGCAGGGTCATTACAATATGTAGTTCACAATATTTAAGTGAAGAAGAAAAATACATTGAAAAACTATTTTGATTTCTTCGCTACCAAAATCATTTATCCCAAAAGTTAGAAAACGAGAATACAACTTTCGAAAATCCTAGAAGCTAAACATAAAACTTCTAGCATCAAGAATTCATAATCCTACCCTCTAATACTATATTTATAAAATTTAAAAATAAAGTAGTTATCCCTAATAATATGTTTTTTTTACAACCATCTCCAAGTAAATCGGAGATATAATTAGGAAAAATATTAAATTCATCAACAATTCACATTTACTAAAATAATTTGCAATGTAAGAACACTTATATTGTTGAGACATCTTGGAATTTAAAAGCCCGTATCTACCAGCATAAAAGCGATCTACTTTGAGACAACCATTTAAATTCACTCGTAATACACAGGAAAAATAACTAGCTGTAACTTTAATTTTGAAAATGACACCATAATTAAAAAAGAACATTATTCTTTACATAAAAAAATAACTCGATATGCTGCTGATAAATATTTTATCAACTATCAGTCAGTGGGTTAATTGTCATATGTGAGACACGCTCGGGCGATCATGTCTCGAAAGAGACTCATTAGGTAGAAGATTTTTCCGCGGTAGGTCTTCAGTAACTTTGTGCGGTAGACTGGTTGTCAACCAAGATTATAGAACCCAATCGATCTCGTTGTTTAACCAATAGCTGGAGATGGATTAATACCATTCCCAAAAGTATTTGCACGTCAGTGAATGCAACAAACTTAAGTGGAATTCGAACTCGGCTCTCAGAGTTTACGTTCTGAGCCGATATCCACTTCACCATAAAACAAGTAAAAGTCCTATATTACTTCAGTCAGACAATCTGAAAATGAAAATTCAGACATTCTAAGTAATTCAAGAGAAAGATCTTATTTCATGACTAAATTATAAATATTGAGCTGCATATTCTATGAATTAATCTTGCTCCTTACAAGAAATCGGGTTAATCATAGCAAATAGTTTATTTTTTTCTTTTGAGCAGTATATGACGTGTTTTTAATTTGTAGTGAGCAAAACAAGATCTAGATTAAAAATTCAAATGCTAAGCACTGACTCATTGATTTTGTTAGAAATTAAAAAGACTCGAATTTACAAACTTTGCTTAGTACACACGCAAAAGCAAATCCAAAACAAAACTCGTGAAATTTCACACCTTGAGGGGGAAATGTTTTTCGGCCAATAGAAAACTAGGAAACATCTAAATACAAAATTCAAATAATCTTCAATTCTCAGAAACAAATTCTTTTTACGGATCTTTTCGCGAGGCGACGCGAAGTTTGTTCCTCGTCTAATGGAAAGGCCGAAATCACATACGGGAGTGAATTCCCAAATGACCTTTTCAATCCCCACAAAGAGAATAAAAGTCACGCAAGTTCGCCTGTCACAAGAGAGGAGATGACGAGCGTATTAACAAGTCTCTTGACAAACGTCAAACGATCATTATTATTACCTTTCCTTTCTCACTCACCTCTTTCCTTTTCGTTGTTCACCTGTCTGCCTCTTTCTTACACTTGATAACCAACGCTTTAAGACTGAGCGATTACCTCAAACACACTCACACCCAACGATATCGCTCATACATACATACACACAAGTTACTACTACGAACTCTTGATACCCTTCAACTCTTACTACTATTTCTCTTGGAAAATTTAACTTCTACCAATTCATATTATTCTGTTCTATTAATTAATTTCTATTTAAACATACAAAAGTTATATTTTTATTCTGTCACAAATCCACCTTCTGATAACATTCCGATAAACCCTAAGGTGTGGATTGTCAGGTATGTTGTTAATTGGCCTTGTACGAGTCATGACTGACCGTTCCTACAGCCTCATTGTGAACACCGACGTCTAAAAAAACACCTAATAAAAAAATCACTACTACATTTTTACTGTAAAATGTATTAGTGGTTATTATTTCTATAAAATGTATTGGCTGGCATATTAATATAAAACCGTATTGTTGGTAATTTTACAATAAAAATGTATTGCTGTTATTTGACTGTAAAATATATTTCTGATAATTTTATTATAAAAAGTATAACTAGTATTTTCATTATAAAAATATTGCTATTAATTTTACTATAAATTGAATTGTTGACATTTTGTTATAAAAACATATTTTTGGTAATTTTTTAATAAAAAATGTAATGCTGTTAATTTCCCTACAAAAGTGTATTTTGGTATTTTTTATAAAATTTCATTGTTTGTGTTCTTTTTTCTTTTATGCCTCCTGTCCCCCAAGGCTCCATCTTAGGTCCTACACTCTTCCTGATATATATTAATGATCTCCCTGATTCCATAAGAGCCCAAATAGGTTTGTACGCCGATGACACCACAGTTTACTCTCGCCTCCAACAAAAATCTGGTGTAGGCGTCAAAGCTAACCTCGCAGCCGAGATTGAAAAAGACCTCCAATCCATATTGGACTGGGGTAAGAAATGGCTAGTAAATTTTAATGCTTCTAAAACGAAGCTACTTTCAATTAATCATCATCGACAATCTCACCTACCTCCAATTAGCATGGACCAGGCTTGCCTCCCAGAGAGTAAAACACTACGCCTCCTTGGTCTCACATTTTCAGCGGACCTCAAATGGAATGACTATATCGAATCCATTGCTAAATCCGCTGCTATGAAAGTCGGTTCTCTGTGTAGGGCCTGGAAGTTTTTTCCGTCTAAATCTATCCTGCACATATATAAATCTACCATCCGCCCGTGCATTGAATACTGCTGCCATATCATATTCTATCAAGCACTCTTCCCATCTGCCTAACCCTCATCCTCGCTATCCTTACTCATCTGTCACCTTCCTCCTGACATTCCATATGTCTAACCACTCCTTCTCTTTACCTTCCCCTATGTAGCCCAATGCGCAATAGTGGCAGTGGAATGCCTTGCTTGGGGTGAGATGATTAAAAAAAAAAAAGTGTCCCTTTAGGACGTAGGTAAGCATGACTCTCCAAATCCTCCTATCACTTTTAGAAATTTCAGCTGCCTTTTCCTGGGGTTAAGAATAAGTTTCCATTTTGTTTTCATTTTCTCCAAAACCTGGTCGTTCCTAAAATAGCCATTGAATGTTATCCTCAGCATTTTTTTTTCTGTTGCTTCATCATTGACGAGAGTGCCCAGTATTTGCCGCCATATAAGAGGACAGATTTTATGTAACATATTAATAATATTTTTTCTCTAACGCCATTTTTCTATCTCTCTTCTGAGAAAACACATAAAAATTGCATTTTTAGTGTTTTGTTTTAAGTTTTTGACGCTTTAATATCTATTCTCCCAAGAACCTCAATATTTTTTGTGGGTGGGAGGTGTTTTTTTTTTTTACTTTTCGGTGTTATATTTTTCGTGAGCTGGCGGCAGGATTGGTGATCTTTGGGAATTTTGTTTAATTGTGTGTAGAGTTTGAGTTTTGCATACGTTGCTTCTGAGCCATAGTCGTCGTCCTGCAGCCTTGGCCGAGATAAAACTCACTACAACCTCTCCAGTATTCCTTGTGCATGTGGAATACTGGCGCAGTTTTAGAGCGAAATTCATAATCTTGTCAAATAGCTGAATACTTGATGCTTCATCAGGGCTACCAGAATTGTTTTTATTGTGATACCAACATTGGATGGGTCGCCTCCAGGCCCCATCCTGTTATTTAACCCATAACTGGAGGGAAGTGACGGATTAATACCTTTCCCAAGGGTACCAGTGCTTAAGTGAATGCAGGGTATTCAACTGGAATTCGAACTCACCGATTTCTCTTTCCAAGCCGATATCCACTCCACCACAACGCACATCCGTCACTGAATGCTTACAACGCCTGGATTTCCCCAAGTGGTCATCTATCTAAGTACTGACCAGGATCACGTTGCTTAACGTCGGTGATCGAACGAGAACCCGTGTATTCAACGTGATATACCGTAAGTCCGAGCCATACTATGCGGACTTGAAATAGTATTTATTTAGTATTTCTATTTGGCATTTCTCAAACGAGTATGTGTTTTCTATGTGTTCTTGAAATTTGTCCAGTTGTTTGGTCCTGGCTGTATCAATTGTTATACAAGGGCTCTATATTTTTCATATTGTTATTATTGCTTATAATAGGACTGATCTACATTGGAATATATATATATCTTCAATATATCTTCAATATATATCTTCAATGTTGCATTTCCTTCCTCACGTGTAGCCAAGGACAGCTCTCCATTTCTAATGACGTCTTTCATGTAGGCAGGTTCTACATTTTGAATTGTGGAAAGATTTAATTTTCACTGTGTTATCTGCGTGTATCTTATTTTCAAGTTACATTCCTATTTCTCATTTTTAATATATTTTTTTAATGTTCAAGTATATTGAAAGGATTGATTTAGTCAGATTTTGATGAGTTTTTTTATTTTATGATTGAATGTGTTTCCGAGCTTTGTATTCAAAAATGTATTGCTGGTAATATTTTTTTTCCTTCAAAAATGTATTATGGTAATAATTTTTTTTCAAAACTGTATTGTTGGTAATGGATATGCGTTGTGGTACAGTGGATATCGGCTCGGAGCGAGAAACCGGGGAGCCGAGTTCGAAATTCCAGTTGAATCCATTGTATTCACTTACGCGCAAATACCCTTGGGAAAGGTATTAATCCGTCTCTTCCTTCCAGTTATGGGTTAAATACAGGACAGATTGGGTTCTATAGCTTTGGACGGCAACCAGTCTACCACAGAAAGCAATGACAAACTACTGCGGTGATAATCTTCTATCCAGTCAGTCATGTCTCTTTCGAGACATGATCACCCAAGCGCGTTTCACGTATGGCAATTAACTGACTGATTGTTGGTAATATTTTTCTTCAAAAATGTATATTTTTCAATAAAAGTTTATTTTTATACTTTCATAGTGCTTTGACTCCACTTTGGGGGTTAACTATTTGCCCATAGGTGGCACTCTAACAGGTACTACCACTCTGGGTCAGGGTGAACCTGGGAGCAACCACAATTAATAGGTGATTTCGCGCACCTCACAAACTCTCAATTAGAGGCCTTGCTGCCGGATGCAGTTTACCGTCATACCCTGAACCATTACCGACTATGGAAAGAACGGTCGAATAAACAATAAAGTGAATTTAATTTTTTTCTATCATCATTTTATCCTAAGCCAGGCAGTACTGCCACTGGTAGGTAGGAAATTAGAGTGAAATGGGAGCGGAAAGAAAAAAATACAGTGGGTGAGGTTCGAAGTAAAGATAAGAAAAAGCTGTAATCAAAGTGCTAGATGATGGCAACTGAATTTGCACTTAAACTTTTAGCGATTGTAGCGTCAGAAAGAGACAGCTGAAGTTCCTGGGATACACAATGAGGAAGGCGGGCTTGGAGAACCTGATACTAACAGGCCATATAGAGGGAAAAAGAGACAAAGGTAAGCAACAATCAGGTCGATGGAAAACTAAAAGGAAATTAATACTGAGCATCAGGAAGAGACAGGTGAAGTTCCTGGGACACGCAATGAGAAAGGAGAGCTTGGAGAATCTGATACTAACAGGCCAGATAGAGGGAAAAAGAGACAGGGGAAAGCAGCGGATAACCTATTTGAAGGAGCTAATCAGGTGGATGACGGAACGAGGATTGCATGGTGTAACAGGAGAAGGCGTGCTCAGAGCCACCAGGGATAGTGAAAAGTGGAAAACCATGATCGCCTACGTCCTGAAGGGACAGAGCACATAGAAGAAGAAGAAGAAGAAGAAGAAGAAGAAGAAGAAGAAGAAGAAGAAGAAGAAGAAATGTTTTATCGATTATGCGAAGGCATTCGATAAAGTACCTGAGGAGGAACTGATAGAAATGCCCAACAACCTCAACATATTTGGGAAAGACATAAGAGTAATCAAGAATCTCTACTGGCAGCAAGCCGCCCGCATACAGCAAGTAAAGAATTCAGTAGATATTCAAAGGTAGAAAAAAGCTTAAGACAAAGATGTGTCTTTTCACGGGATCTATTCCACTTGTAGAGGAAGACTATTCTGGAGACCCTAGAAGTCATGCCAGGATTCGTCATCAGAGGCCACAATTTGAACAACATAAGGTACGCAGACGATGCAGTGCTCATAGCAGACACGGAAAGGAAACTACAAGACCTCCTAGAGAAGGTAGCTGAAGAGAGTGACAGGAAACGATTAAAAATAAACTGTCATACAACCGAATGCATGATCATCAGGAAAAAGGGCAACCCAAAATGCCAAATACAGGTGGGGGATATTAAAATCAAGCAGGTACAAAAATTTAAGTGTTCGATCAGAAGACAGAAAGTGTGACACAGAGATCCAAAGGCGAATTGGCATGGCGAAAGACTCATTTCAGAAGATGAGTAGAGTATTAAAAGAGATAGCAAAATTCCACTAGAAACAAAGAAGAGAGTACTGGATTGCTATGTGTTGTCAGTACTTTACTATGGCAGTGAATGGTGGACAATATCATCTGAAATGTGGTTCTTTCGAAGGATGCTGCGGATATCAGTGATCGATTAGGTGAGCAATGATGAGGTTTTGGAAAGAATGGAAACGAAAAGGAAATTAATAGTGAGTATCAGGAAGAGAGAGCTAAAGTTCCTGGGACATGCAATGAGGAAGTGGGGCTTGGAGAATTTAATACTAACAGGTCAGATAGAGGGAAAAAGAGACAGGGGAAAGCAACGGATAACATACTTGACGGGCCTGAGCAGGTTGCTGGTAGAACGGGGGTTGTGTGGTCTAACAGGACAAAGCTAGCTAAAAGCCATCAGGGGTAAGGAGACGTGAAGAACCGTAATCACCTACGTCCTGAAAGGACAATATATATAGAGGAAGTAACTAAGGAAGCAAGTATACTGAAGGGTGTCGAACAGGTGGTAATTGCGAGAAATGAGACTGTGGTGTAGAAGTGTCGGTTTTATTTCGTTGTTTTGACGGGAAAATGGTGGGACCTAGTTGCCAATCTAGGTGGCACGATTAAATTCATGTGGTCGAGACACGAAGAAAAGAAGATCTTCAGAGCGGAATCCGTGAAAATATTTGTAGAAATGACAGAGGAAAGTCACCTCCCATCGGTGAGAATGCGTCTGAATTTCGTGATCGATTACATTATAGATTCTCTTTTTAATTTTGTCAAGAACCACGAGATGAATAGTAGGAGCACCCGACCAGATATGTCAGCAGTATTCAACGCACAGATGAATGGTAAATTTATGAATTTGCCAGATGGATTCTTATGAGCATAGCTTCCTGGGTCGACACGGAGACACAACTTTAGATTTAAAGAAACTCACCCGCCGCGTGGAAATCGTTTACAAACATCTGAATCTAAACTAATTGTCTAAGATGAGAGTTTTTAATGTCATGAAACGAACAAAGGAAATCTATCTGTAGAGGAAAGAAAGCTACAAATTTGTTATTGACATTCAATACTGAAAGAAATGGGTTGCTCGGTTAAATAAATGAAAAGACGGGAACAGAAAACGTAAATGATTGGTAAGTAATTCCGTGAGCATCATATCCTCTCTCCGAATCTTTTTTTCTCTCTCTCCTGGCGGCGGTGAATCAAAGACGAGTTTGACGAGACTATTCACGTGAATTTGATGAAACTATTCACGTGAATTTGACTTTGGTGGACACATCTGGGAAACGCGGAAGCTTACACACTTGACCAGAAGCGCCTCCCTCATGGATCAAATCTGACTGAGACAGACCAGATCTGGCACACCTGGATCCATATAGCTATCGCAAACTTGCTCTGTTAAGGTCCGCTAACTTGAATGGCGCCGACTCTTCTGCCGGTTTGGCAGTTGTGATTAAACTGTTCACCCCGACATTCACTGTAAAATATATATGGTTCTTCCTTGTCACGGTAGAGGGCTTAGTCAGTCAGTTAAGTGTCATGCGCGATACACGCTTGGGCGATCATGTCTCGAAGATTATCCCACAGTAGGTTGCCATTGCTTTCTGCGGTAGACTGGTTGCCGACCAAGGCTATAGAACCCAATCTGTCCTATTATTTAACCCATAACTGGAGGGAAGAGACGGATTAATACCTTTCCCAAGAGTATTTGCGTGTAAGTGAATGCAAGGAATTCAACTTGAATTCGAACTCGGTTCTTCCGATTTCTCGTTCCGAGCCGATATCCACTGCGCCACAACGCACATAGAGGGCTTACTTGTCCTAAAAGCTAAGCCGCCTGGAGTTCCAATTCCGTTGGGTCGAAAAAGAAAGGACAAGATTGATCGCGAACAACCTCCGAAGACCTGCTACTGCGGAATAGGACAGAAATTGTTAGCTGCAAGCAAACGGCGAAGCTTGTTTTGAATGCAGATGTTTTAGGAAAGAATCATTTGAAAATGAAAAGCCTTTTCGTTTGACGTTTTTTTCTGTTGGGATTAGATCTGTCTGAACTGTAAATTACGAACGATCTGCAAAAGTTAACAGCAACTGCGAGATCAGGTAAGCGAAGAAGAAATGGAAAAAAAACAAAACAAAATAGAGAAAGGAGAGAGAAACGACATGCACAGTGGCGAAAGCATGAAGTGTATCACGGTTTCGCGTCAGCTTGCCGACCTCGAGACGCCAACCGACACAAACGGACATTCCTAACTTAAAATCAGAAATATATTGTAGGTGTAGTAACAGAGTTTTAATTGTACTGATAAATAATATTATATATTATTTTGGCGGGAAATATGAACTAAGCAAATCCACAATCGCTAAATATTTCCACATTTTTTAACAGCACATGTAAAAAATGTTAAAAGGATACTTTAATTTATTTAATCACTAAAATAAGAAAGCTAATCATAATTATTTCATGCCTAATAGACTTCAAAGTACGCCAAAATGGTATCCATGTTTATAAAATTTAACAAATAAGATTTTTTAAACTTATACTTAAGGTGCTCTTTTGCCGGGAATTTAGCTCTAGAATGACGAACTTCAAAGATTGAAGGGTTAATAATGCCCGTAGGATGTACTTATACTCCCCTGAATGTCGTGTGATTCTAAACAATCTGATATTGAAACAGACTGTCTCCCAGGTAGTTTGATCTCATGAGTATGCAGAGTCGAAGAATCGTGTTACATCAATGCTTGTTCTAATAAAAATCAAATGTAATGCATAGTCTGTTGTTGCGATTTACAGCTGATCAATTTCATTAATCTTAATTTTTAGACAAGGAATGTGTATCTTGGAAAAGTATAATAGGGTGAATGTCTATCTCGTCATATTGATATTTGAGCTTTAGCAATTATCGTTGGACGGCGTGCGAATGGTATTCATTGATCGTATATAAGGTTTCAATGATTTATAAAAGGACAAGTGATTCATAGCTGAACTCTGCCATGCACTTTTGTTGCCATCATTTAGTAAAAACTTAAAATATCCAGGCGTTTGAAAAGTGATGACGGTTTAATCGACGATATTTAAAAAATAGTTACGTTTTGAATGTTTTTTTTTTAGAAAGAGCAGCCCACAGGGAAACCAATTCTTCATGTCGTTTTTAATTAAATTCAGATTTTTCTACGAAAGATATTTTAAATCATTTCCGAAAAATGTCGAAAATTTTATGATCCTATTTTTATGATTCTATTTTTAAGTTCGCCTTTGTTTTACTGAATGTCGTCTTGCATTGTCATTCCGAAGAAGAACACCATTTTTCTTTAAGAAAGTAATATATTTTCTCGACGTATTGCGTCGTTTAACGATAAAGATGATAACTGATGTAATGTTTTCATTTTTTTTTTTTGCAGTAGCTCATATGTAACACAACTTTCATATACTACCGGACAGTGAGCAAGGATTTCTGTGGATGAAGTCTTGGTTTAACTGTTGAAACTGTTTTCTCATTTTCTGAAAAAAAATCTGGCCTCTTGCTTTCCACTCAAATTTAATGTTAAAAAATTAGAATGACGTGTCTGTTGTTAACTTCTGTTTTCTTAGTCCCTGCAATTTTATTGTTTTCTCGTCTTAACAGCTTTCTTTTATATTCTTTAATATTCAGTGACTCTTTGTGTTATGATAGACTAGCAGTATATCTCGGCGTTGCTCGGGTGTAATGAAAGCTTTAAAACTAATCTATGGTCCTGGAGCTCCGACTCTTTTGACGTTGGCACGAAAGACTAAAAAACAAGAGTTGTCTCCAGTTAAAGCGAAATCGTAGACTGAAAGAAAAATAAATGGATGTGAGTCAAATTTTGATTTCCTGGTATCGATACTTCTGAATATCGTTTCTTATGTCTTTGTCTATGAGTGTATCAAATTTCATTAAAATCGGACCACTCCTTCTATAACCCGATTTTTTCGATTATTGATTTTCGATATTTATCGGGAGTACCTCGACACAAAACCTAGCTAAAAACACTCACAGACGCTTATAGTACAACTGTGTACATTTTCAAGAAAATCGGTTCAGTGTTTTCGGAGTCTATAGGTAACGGACACACACAAAGTTCCATTGATAAATAAGTTTAGATAAGATGGCAACATTTCTCAAGATCGTAAATACCTCTCAGTTTGTATTTAAACCAACAAGTATTGGTTTGCTTATTGAGATATACCGTTTTTTGTTTAAATAAAAATCAAAATCAAAAGTTTTTAAAAATAACACGAATGAATACCCCAAGACCAATAAGTATTTTCATAAAATCGTTTAATAAAATATCAGTAGAAATAAAACCTTCGTGAACATAAGAACTAAGGTAAAATGTTTTTTTTTCTTGATGGTCTGTCATTTTCAATACTATTTAAGTCTTTTTTGATACTCTAGCAATAGTCAGCCATCATTCGTTTGTCCATCCGCCCCTGGAAGTGTGCTTCCATTGTTTTGATATCTTGATGGAATCGTTTTCTTTGCTTAACACTCACATTATCCGAAAATTTATCTGGAAGGCTATGTAAAAAATGAAAATTAATACTCATATTACCGTATTACTGATAAATTTTATTCGTGATAAATTTTATCTTTTAATTTAAATTTTGGCGATAAATTGTAAAAATTCAGGACTTTTCTTTTATAATTTTAACTCAAAAACGCTTTTTACTTTATAAAAATTGTTTATTTCAAGAGGCTGATATAAATTGCTCGGCCTACCTGAAAATTAGTGGTATTTTACGACCTTTATTAACTAAATTTTCCGATCAGACAAAATCGTAAATTGATATTTTTTTTAAAAAATGAGCAATTTCAGTACTGCAAAAACTGTAGCTAACCCTGCAAATTTGAGGTCTTTTCCGGAAACAGCACCGCCAAATTAGCTAAAAAACGGGTTTTGTTTCTTGGCACTAAAGATTGTGTTGACCAATACAATCAAATTTTAAACGCACTTTTCAACAAATCAATTCGTTGATTGACTCAAGATTCATATTGTGAAAATGTATTTTTTTTTTTACAATGATGTTCACTTTGTACAAGGATTGACGACCACTCGAGATAAAGTTTACAAAGTAAGACGCACAGCTTTTGCGGATATGTGTGGAAGATGACGATTAGCGTTAGACATGAACAGGTTAAAACTGTAGTGATATTGGAAGCAACCTCTTGGGCATGAGCCTCATCAGACAGTGGTTGGTAGGAAGATGCTGCTCTAGTACAATTTACATCACACAAAATGAATACGAAGAAAATAATGAGGTGAATGTGAAAACTGGACAACTCCTCTCCATATATGGCAACAGTATTTCACTTTCGAATTGACCTTGCTGTCATATATGGTCTATTGCTCCCGCTAGATATTTAGAGGTCCTTGATATCATTTAGACAATAATATCCAATGTCATTGGTCCTGACCTGACATCTCGGCTTCATTGTGTCTTTTCTGTATATATTTACTTAATTCTTATGATGAAGTTTTCTCTATGGTATCTAGATTATACTAAGATATGCGTTGTGGTGCAGTGAGAAATCGGATAGCCGAGTTCGAATTCTGGTTGAATTCGTTGCATTCACTTACGCGCAAATCACCATGGGAAAGGTATTAATCCGTTTTTTCCATTCAGCTATGGGTCAAATAACAGGACAGATTGGGTTCTGTAGCCTTGGTTGACAAACTGTCTACCGCAGAAATGAATAGCAACCTACTGCGTGAAAATCCTCTGGCCGGTCAGTCTCAAAAGGGATATGATCGCCGGATCGTGTTTCACGTATGTCACTGAACCGACTGACTAGACTGGCGAGAAGATACCATCATTTATCGTAAAAGATTCAACCGTTGGTTCTATGATAACAGTTTCTTTGAGCGCACTCATCGATTTTGAAAACTTTCTTCCGGTTTCCTGCTTTCTGCTCAAGATTTCTTCTTCGTGTGACGTGTCCTTTCAGGACGTAGGCAATCATGACCTTCCACTTGACCCTGTCTCTTGTCACTCATAATACTTTTTTTTCTTGATATTTCTAAGCCCCTCTCTCCACCAGACCTAACAAGTACGTCGCGCGCTGCTTTCACCTGTTTCTTCTTTCCTTTATCCGACCTGTGAGTATTAAGTTCTCTAGATCCTTCTTCCTCGTTACGTGTCCCAGGAACATTATTTGTCTCTTCCTGATATTTAGTAACAGTTTTCTTCTCGTTTGCATCCTTTCTAACACCTCATCGTTACACATGTGCTCCCTCCATGGAATCTTCAGCATCCTTCTGTAAAACCACATATCTGCTGCCTCTTCTTCAGCCTTGATGAGATCGTCCAGCATTCACTTCCATAGAGAAACCCTATTTTCTTTGTCTCTAATGAGATTTTCCTGTATTTCAGTGCTCTGGTCAGCTTCTGAAATGCGTCTTTGGACATGACAATGCGTCATTGGACATGACAATGCGTCATTAGATCTCCATGTCGCACCTTCTATCCTCTGTTAATATACTTCCCAGGTAATTTTTTTTTTACTTGTTTAATGTTAGTTTTTCTAACTTATAGTTGGCATATTGGACTCTTTTGCCTGAAGACCATACATTCAGTTTTCTTGAAGTTTATGCTCAGTCCTTTCTTCTCACTTTCTTTTGTTACCTTCCGTAGAAGATCCCGCATTTTCCATTCCGGCCCTGCTATAAGTACCATGTCATCCGTATATCTGATATTGTTGAGATTGTGGCCGTCTTTTATTTCTCTCATAATTTCTTTACTGTACAGGTTGAAAAGTTCCGGTGATAAAACACATCCTTGTCTTACACCCCTTTGTATTTTTGAATACCTGCTGGAGTTCCCTTCCTATCCGTACGCAAGCAGTTTGCTGCCAATATAGATTCTTGATTATCCTAACTGCTTTTCCGAAAATATCGAGGTTGTCGAATCTTCGCAAATTTAATTGCAATACCAGTCGTTATATTTTGAAGTCATATTCACTAATTTTTCTCTCTTCCTATATTTTTTTCGTTTTCTTATATTTATTCACACTAAGTAACCCCCTGCGTGTTAGTGACTTTTATAGCTTTGCTTGTTGGGATATGAAAGGGACGTAAATGAAGGATGTATCATTTCACGGGATCTGTTCCACTTGTACAGCGAGAATGTTTTGAGGAGTCTAGATTCTATGCCAGGATTTGTCATCGTAGGCCACAACTTGAACAACATAAGATACACAGATGATACAGTGCTGATTACAGACACGGAAAGGAAACTACAAGACCCCCTCCTACAGAAGGTAGCTGAAGAAAGTGACACAGAAAACTACAAATTAACAGCAAAAAAATGAATGCATGGTTATCAGCAAAAAGAGCAACCCAAAATGTCAAATACAGGTGGGGGATACTAGAATCAAGTAAGTACAAACATTTAAATACATGGGAAGTGTTCTAACAGGAGATGGAAAGTGCGATACAGAGATCCGAAGGTGAACTGGCATGGCAAAGGACGCGTTCCAGAAGCTGAGTAAAGTACTAAGCCACAGAAAAATTTCAAAAGAAACAAAGAAAAAGTGCTAGAATATTATGTGATGTCAGTTCTTCAATATGGCAGATCAAAGAAAAACCTGAAGCAGCGGAAATGTGGTTCTACAGAAGGATGCTGCTGACATCAGGGACCGAGCAAGTGAGCAATGATGAGGTGTTGGAAAGAATGGCAACGAAAAGAAAATTAATAGTGAGCATCAGGAAGAGACAATTTAAGTTCCTGGAACATGCAATGAGCAAGTAGGGCATAGGGAAACTGATTCTGACAGGCCAGTTAGCGGGGAAAGAAACAGACGAAGGCAGCGGATAACATATTTGAAAGGTCTGAACAGGTGAATGACAGAACCGGGGTTATGTAGTGAAACAGGAGAAAACATACCAAGAGCCACCAGGGTTAGGGAGACGTAGAAGGCCATTATCGCCTAAGTCTTCAAAGGATAAGGCACATTAAAAAAGATGAATAAAAGAACAGGTTTAATTGCTTTTATATTAAACTTAAAACATATTATATAGGGAAGAAATGGTATTAATGTCTGACTCAAACTGGAAACGGAAATGAATCTCAAAATAGTTAATAAAAAAAACACAACAAATATTAACTGTTAACTGTGATAGAATGCTTCGTCGTATGCAAATAAAGACGACTATGTTCTATGGTACAAAGCGGAGATGTCAAAATAAAGTAACTGCAGAATTCAAATTGGCCATTATAGAAACGCACGGCCGGGAACAAAATATAGAAATCCGAAGGTCAGTCAGTTAAGTCTCATACGTGATACGCTTTTGGGCGATAATGTCTTCAAAGAGACATGACTGACTGGGCAGAAAATTATCCAGCAGTAGGTTGCCATTGCTTTCTGCGGTAGACTGGTTTCCATCCAAGGTTATAGAACCCAATCTGTTCTATTATTTAACCCACAACTGTAGGGAAGAGACGGATTATTAGCTTTTCCAAGGTTATTTGTGTGTAAGTGAATGCAAGAAATTAA
The DNA here is from genome assembly GCA_037127315.1 of Ascarosepion bandense. Lineage (NCBI taxonomy): Eukaryota > Metazoa > Mollusca > Cephalopoda > Sepiida > Sepiidae > Ascarosepion > Ascarosepion bandense. The sequence goes on along the minus strand of JBBBDQ010001762.1, from coordinate 478,424 downwards.
GTGGAATTCGAACTCGGCTCCTCGATTTGTCATTCCGAGTCGATAAGAATTCAGACCCGCTATATTATATTTAATCTTCTGTATAGCGTAGAACAGTAGAAATGTTTCATACCGATAGGTTGCTTTGTTTTTATGGCAAATCAACACCTCGGCGGGTCATTTATTGCCAAACTAAATTTTATTTATTTATTTCTGGTAATACCTTTTTCTTTCAACAATTTATTGTTGTTTTTATATAAGTTTTTTGTCTAGTAATACGTTTTTTTTTCTTTTCGAGTATCAAGATTCATTGGGATTTTTAAGGGCAGGCTCCCCAAGTCCTACCCTTGCTATTTAACCCATAACTGCAGGGACGGGACGGATTAATAACTTTCCCAAGGGTGCCAGTGCTTAAGTGAATGCAGGGTATTCAACTGTAATTCGAACTCGGCTCACCGATTTCTCTTTCCGAGCCGATACCCACTGCACCACAACGCACATCCGTCACAAAACGCTTACAGCACCTGGTATTCCCAAGCGGTCACCCATCTAAGTACTGACCAGGCTCAACGTTGCTTAACTTCGGTGCACAGAGCGAGAACCGGTGTATTCAACGTGATAGGATGTAAGCCTCACGGATAGGAACTACAAGATATTTATATTTACATACAGAAAAACACCGTTGAACTTTCAGTGAGACTTAATAAGGAAAGTGGGCCTGGTTATGTTAACACCTACATAGCTAGGGTCCAAGGAGAATAGGATAAATTAATGCAGCAAGAAATCAAGAAGTTGTGAAGAGTAATCCTTAGAGGATGTATCAATAATGAAGACACAGCCAATGCAAGTATTTAAAAACGGAGCCAAATGTAGATTTAGGTGAAGTTAGGGATTTTTAGAAAGATTCCATTAATTTTGGAATGACAACACGTAATTTCCAATATGCAAATGTCTCTTGGCGACTAGGTATCGAATATTGTTAAATTTCGCGTTTCAAACAAATCCTGTACCCAAAATATTAATTAGCTTTCATTAAATATCAAGATTAATATCTATTTTATTCGCACGATATATTTATTGTTGTAGGAAATAAATTTTGCTGTTAAATTATTATTTCTGAATGCATTTAAGTTTATTGAGATAGAGATTTAATTTCTAAGCATTGCTTAGATGTGGCACAAGGCCGAAAGTATGAGGCAGCCAGTGAGGATTGAACTCACTACTTAGTTGTAACAGGTTCAAGCGAGACAAGCTTGCTAACCATTGCATCACGCCGAGGTGTCCCCGAAATAGATAGATAGATAGATAGATAGATAGATAGATAGATGATTTACTAAGCGCAGCTTAGATATGGCACAAGGCCGAAAGTAGTGAGCACCCAGTGAGGATTGAACTCACTACTTAGTTGTAACAGGTTCTATCGAGACAAACTTGTTAACCATTACATCACGCCGGGGTGTCCCTGAGATAGATAGATAGATAGATAGATAGATAGATAGATAGATAGATAGATAGATAGATAGATAGATAGATATGAACGTACTGAGATAGATAGATAGATAGATAGATAGATAGATATGCACGTACTGAGATAGATAGCTAGCTAGCTCGCTAGCTAGCTAGATAGATAGATAGATAGATAGATAGATAGATAGATAGATAGATAGATATGAACGTACTGAGATGAAAAGATAGATAGATAGATAGATAGATAGATAGATAGATAGATAGATAGATAGATAGATAGATATGAACGTACTGAGATGAATAGATAGATAGATAGATAGATAGATAGATAGATAGATAGATATGAACGGACTGAGATAGATAGATAGATAGATAGATAGATAGATAGATAGATAGATAGATAGATAGATAGATATGCACGTACTGAGATGAATAGATAGATAGATAGATAGATAGATAGATAGATATGAACGGACTGAGATGAATAGATAGATAGATAGATAGATAGATAGATAGATAGATAGATAGATAGATAGATAGATAGATATGAACGTACTGAGATAGATAGATATGAACGTACTGAGATAGATAGATAGATAGATAGATAGATAGATAGATAGATAGATAGATAGATAGATAGATACTACTGGGTTTTCTTGAAGATTCATACTGATTTTTAGTTGTTCGTGTTCCAACACGCTTATATTTCCGATTAAACCTCGTGTCTGATATCAGCGCCGTGTCGTCCGCGTGTCTGATATTGTTGAGATTGTGGCCGCCAATGTCGAATCCTGGCGAGGCTTTTTTCTCTCATAAACTATTTCTTCAGAAAGAGAGTTCAAAATTACTTAATTCGTATCAATTTTGCATTCCTATGAAAATAGATTATGAGGTTTATTTTACACTGTTGATTATTTGAATTATCGTAAAGGCAAAAATGCCTCGCAATCGACAAAAAAATTATGTGCTGTGTACTGTAAAGTTACTTTAGCTTACTGAATTTATACGGAAGTGATTCGCTAAATTTACAGTTCGTGATTGTAGCCTTATTGACGTAGAACGCTCAGGCAGACCCACTCTTACTACAGTTAACGAATAAATCAAGACAATAATTGAGAATAATACACGTTACACAACGCGGGAATGACCAGAAACACAAAATTTATCGGAATCCACCATCCATGAGCACCGTGATACTTGGGTACTAAAAATCACTAAGTTATTTAAGTACCTCCTGATCTGAGTGAAAAAAAATCTTTTGGGTCGCATTTCTGTCTGGTTTGCAGTACAAACGTTATGTAAATGCGCCTATTTTGAAAGAAAATGTAACAAGTGATGAGAAATGGGTCGTTTACAATAATGTTCTGTCAAAAAGACCATGAGGTAAGAAACACAAGCAAACTTTAACCATTCCAAAAACAGATCTTCATCCAAGAAAGTAATGGTGTTCATCTAATGATAATGGAAAGGAATACTCTACTCTTACTTTGTACACCGTGCACCGCATTTAAATCGGTTCGACGAATGAGGTTAACGTTACTGACAATACCGCATTGGCTACAACCATTCATTTGAGCTGGGGGACATCATACTTTGATAATCAAAGACCGGTGCTGTAGAGAACAGGTCGATGACACTAACGGATATTTTTGATAAAAGAAGGAGAGCGAGAAACGACGAATAACCAACAGAACGTGTTTTTTATAAATGGATGGCAGAAAACGGACGACCTGGTATAGTAAGTGGATAAAATTTGCTTAAATTTGCAGGGTAGGTATATAGAGAGCAGTGATTACACAATTCCTTAAGGGATACGGCATATAAAGGAACGGACAATTGATGGTTTTAAATGCCCGAAAGTAAATAAACTTGGCTGAGGAATAGAAATCGGGAAACTGAAAGCAAAGAAAAACTTCAAATGTCCCCAGTCTGTTGCCAACATCAAAAGCATCTAAACATAAATTCTATAATGGATTCCTTTTCTTTTGAGACTTGAAGAGAAATGAATTTAAAGTTTGTTGTTTATTTTCTTTTCTTTTTGGCTTTTTTTTTTTCGTAAATGTAATTCAATTTGTTTTTTTCTTCCTTAATTTGTCTCGTTGATTTTATAATGCGGATTCAAACGGGACAGTTGCAAGTTAAAAACATTGGAATGCCTTATTATGGGATTAGGATTGGAATATTATTTGCTTGACCAACTCACACTGAATAGCAGAGTCTTTCAGTGACTGAGCAGCAAGTGCTGCTGTCATTTTAAATCTATCAAAATATTTTCTCAGGAAGATATGTTTCTCAGTTATGGTCACTGTATCGCCATTTCCAGTATTGAGGAGGACATCCTTATCATTTTCTTTTGTTGTATATCAATAAACAACAAACACGCATATATATAAAAATATAAGTTATATTTTTATTAATGACGATGAACCGTGTAGCATAGGGGACAGAATTGAGAGAGCGCGCCTCTAATGTTGACGGGAGTGTCGTCGTATCTGTTGTGTCTCTCTCTCTCTACTGCTACTCTGGTCTGTCTGGTGAATCCGTGCGCCGAGGTCTTTTTATAATCTCCAAACCGGGACTTTTTCTTCCGGTTTTGCCTCGCCCACGTACGCCCACGTAATTCTCAGAGACACCTGTTCTGTTTGCCTCTGTAGCCATTTCCGCTACTGCCGGAAATAAGGTCAAACAAACATCCGTTCCTTTCAACGACCGGAAACGCCCCCGCTTGCATCAGCCTTTCTCGGGTGGGGCCAGATTGTTATATTACACTTTGAAGTTGTGTGAACTTACGTATTTGATTATTTTCGCTCCAAGTTGCATGTGCTATACATTGAAATTGTTACTGTTGTTGAATATCTTCTAGTGATGTGTTTTCTTAAATTTGGTATAGTTCTTTTTTTTATGATTCTCTGTCACCATTCCGGAAGTTTTGAAGAATAACTGTCCTCGATAAAACTTGGAAGGGTTCTAACAGAGGACGGAAAGTGTGGCGCTGGGATCCGAAGGTGTATTGGCATGACTAAGGATGCATTCCGAAGCCTGAGTAGATTATTCAGTTTAAGAAAAATTTCGTTGGAAACAAAGAAGAGAGTATTGGGTTGCTATGCGTTGTATAATCTTTATTCTGGCCGCTAAACAATCCCATCAAAGATGAAGAACGGACTTGAAGCAAGAGAAATGTGATTCTACAAAAGGAGGCTGAGGATCCCATACACCAAACGTGTAAGCAACGACGTGGTTTTGGAGCGGATGTCAACTAAACAAAAAAATGATACTTAACATCATAAAAAAACAGCTGGAGTATCTGGAGTATGGAATATGGAAAGAAGGCTTAGAGAATTGGATATACACAACACAGACAGAGAAAATCAACTCGTGTCATACTTGATTTTCTGTAGAAAACGGATGGCAAAGAATGTTTGGGAGGAGTAACAAGAGAAAGTGTATTAAAAGTTAAAAGAGAGAGGGAAATGTGGAAGGCCATGATCGCCTACGTCCTGAAGTGACTCGGCACATAAAAGAAGAATACGTACAGGCCTCATTCGCTTGAAGTCATTATTTGTCATTGATATGAGAAAGCGGTCGCATACAGTTAAACAGTTTAGATAATTCTGAACGTGTTTGACACAAGGCATGCCTGTATAGGGGCCTCGATCCGACGAGAACATTTAAGTATGCATCAGTCTGGTTAAGTGCCATCCATGATACACACTTGTCTCTTTCGATCCAAGTCTGACTAGTGTTATGTCGCCAAGTATAAATGAATAACTCAACAACAGAATAAGAATATAATTTGTATTCCGCGGAAAGACGGTTAGTATGTACAGAAGTGATTAGTAATATTTACAATAGAAAGATACAAGAGTCCAATCCGTCGTAAGACGTGTGTATACGTGATTACTTCCGGTACGCCACCGGAAGTGTGACTAACTCTTCACTGACTCGCACTGACTTTTCAGTAACTCATTAGAGACTCTGAAGTGACTCTCTACGACTCCCTTGTAGAGAATTCACCATTGCTATATATAGCAATGGGAACTGTCCATTTGTAGTCAACTAGGAGCGGCACCCTAACAACTAGGCAGAGGATTATCCCGCAGTAGCCTGTCATCTTTTCTGCTTTAGACTGGTGACCAATCAAAGATATAAAACATAATCTGTCTTTGTATTAAATTCTTTTCTCCAGATCAGTCAGTTAAGTGCCATACGTGATACACGCGTGGGCGATCATGCCTCTTTCGAGACATGACAGACAAGGCAGAAGATTTTCCCGCTGTAGCTTACCATTTTTTTTTGCGTTAGACTGGATGCCAAGTAAAGCTACAGAACTAAATCTGCCCTGCTGTTTAACCCATAGCTAAAGAGGGAGAGTTGAACTAATACCTTTCCAAAGGTTTTTGTGTATAAGTGAATACGACGAATTGAAATGGAATTTGAAATTGGCTCTCCAATTTCTCATTACGAACAGATATCTATTGCACCACAACGTACATCGAATATACTACTCGAAGGGTTAGGTTAATGTTTTAGTTTTGAAGGAACTTCTTTTAATCATTTCACCCTAAGTACGGCGGAAGTGCACGTAGTATGCAGGGGTTTACGCAAGGGTTTGCAAGGAGTAGATGTGAGAGTAAAGAAAGAATATAGGCAGGGTTGAAGAAAGATAAAAAAAAACAAAAGAGATTCAAAAAAACAGAAAATAGCGATTAACGATGCATTTAATTTTTGAAAATGAGTTATCGAGTAACAAGGTAAACAGAAGTGTGTTTTACAGGTAGGAAATGCGAGAGAAAAAAACTATTGGAGTAGAAGCTGAGGTTGCATTTAGCTGTTTCAAAAATAAAGGGTGCGAACTATAGGCAAACCTAGTAGCACGCTTAAATTCATGTGTAGTGCGATGCCCACACTTCACGCACTTTCCTTCGAAGCAGCGATATAAATAATATTAATAAGTGAGATTCTACTCCACCAGCTTCATTTCTCGCGCTTCCCGCCTGTGGAACTTCCTTCCATATACTTGTATCTTGACAGCTACAACCTCCAGGAACTTAAATGCAATGTCAATTCCCATCATTTATCCACTTGACTCCAGTTCTTTCTACATCATCCAGTATATCTTGTTCTTTTCCTTTCTCTCTACCTTCGCAACTGTCTTCACACCTGTGTTCCCATCCTTCTCTTGCCCTTTCTCTGACACCTTCTGTAACAGGTCAGCCTTTCTCTTCACTCTCCTCCTTCTTAATACTTTAACTCTCTTATGTAGCCCCCTGCACATCAGTGGGGGTACCGCTTTGCTTGGGGACAAATTATTTTTTTTTAAATTGCTAGTCAATTTGTGCCAAGCAGATTCACTTTAAGTATTAGTCCCGATACTTTTTTATTAAACTTTCACATAAAATGAGAAAGATAAATTTCAAATTTATAGAAAACAATGGGGAAAGAAGGTGTTGACACTCAGAGAAAATATGAAAAGCACAAGGAACAATATGAAACAGCAAATAAACTAACGATTTTGTGTAAATAGATGACGGAAGTAGAAACGAGACGTATGTTAAACAGACGAAAATTGCTCAAAGCTGTACAGGATATGAAGTACTAGAGAGCTATGATGGCTCTTATCCTGATATATAACGTTTCAAAGAAGCAAAAGTTTAATATAGAAAAAAGGCCCAAAATATATTTCAACCAGACAGGACAGAACTGACAGCAACAACAGACGGCTTCCTTCATAATCTTGGCTCTACAGAAAGCGCCCATTTCTTCTCGATATAGTGAAATAAGACAATCAACATAACAAAGCTTTCTTCCAGGAAAAAAAAAATTGTCACGAATATACATGACCCTGCACGATCTCAACAGAGAGGACTAATTTTGCATTCACTTAGTCACGTCATTATAAATCGGTGATGGTTTAGTCGTACAAATATTTACTTTTTGACTTTATAAATTACCGCGAGTTGTCACGCGAGGATAGTTCATTAGTCGGTATAAACTAAATAATTTGTGTATTTTCTTAAAATAAACGCCAAAACACACACACACACACACACACACACACACACACACACACACACACACACTCACTCACTCACACACACACACACACACACACACACACACACACACACACATATGTATATATAATGATTTAGCAAAAATGGCTTAAATATGATACAAGCCCGAAATCCGGATCAACCATTGAGAATCGAACTCACTACTCAGTCGTAATTTGCTTAGCAAGACAAGGTTACTATTAGACCTAATCAAAGTGCACGTATATATATATATATATATATATATATATACGTGCACTTAGCGTATGATACATCATACGCTAAAAAACTCTGCCTCCTTCTACCTTCTACCATAGCTCGGAGGTAGAATCGCCGACTGACGCCAATTCGGTCGGGTTTCAATCCTGAGTTAAAAGTAATCGGCGTCCTACCGTACTGATGAGCTGTGATACAGCGAAACAGATCTGTCTGCGGATGACTCTATATATATATATATATATCGGTTGAGTTTCGATCCCCGCTAGAAGCAAGCGAATATCTAGCTGCACTAATGAGCTGTGATACAGTGAAACATGCTTTGATATGGATTACTAACTATGCTCTCGTTATCCGATTAAGCTCTCTACAGGGGAAAGCTTTAAAAACAGGAAAAAAAACTCTGCGATTTACGCATTACTCCTTAATCATGAATTGATTTTTCTTGGCTCCTGGAGTGTGTATGCACTGCGTATATATAACACCTTTAAGTTTCCTACTCTTTCGGCCGTGTGCCGACAGCTTCGAAATATACTCTCTGACTAAATGGGTCGTGTTTTGATCCCGACTGAAAGCAAGCGAACGTCTAATCACACTGATGAGTTGTAATACAACCAAACAAACACGTATGCGGATGAGTGTATATATATATATATAAAATGATAATGATATCTTAAGAGATATATTTACCAAAGTTACTCAAATGTATTTTGAAATATTAAAAGGTAAATTTATTCAGTAAAATCACCATTGGCATCAACCACGGCCTCCTGACGACCTCGGATACTAGTGCAACTCTTCTGGGGAATCTTCCTGTTTTATTTGGTGAAAGCTACCATAATCTTTGCCTTCAATTCCTCTTTCTTGTTACAAGGAGTTTTGTTGTTCTCTACCTCAACTGACAACTCACACATAGTAATCAGTGATTGCAGTCTGAGGAATGAGTTGATTAGATGTAAGAGGTGACGTCGTGTAAAAATAGTATGACAGCCATGACTGGTTTCTTCAGATTGTCTGACATGGTGCAGAGTCCGGAGCAAGAATGTTATGGAGAAACACACCTATTCCTCAGATAATGAACACTCCCGCTTATATTAATAAGAGTTCACAGGAAGTACTTGAGAAGTTCTTAGAAGTTCTAGTGAGCTCTGTAGAGTTCTATTGAAGTTCAGTAGAACTACTTGATAGTTCCAGTTTTGGGATAGTCGGACTAAGGCAGTTGATATTAGTAGGCAGTTAGCCGATTACTAAGGAGTCAGCTTTCAGTGAAAGATTACCAAGTTCCTAACATATTAGCAACCGACATAGCACGATTATGACCTTCAGAGCGAAAACTACTCCACGACAAATATATAAGTTCTTTGTTGATCATTGGCATATTTACCTTCTCAAGGCACCTGATGTATGTTTCCTTGTTGATTCTGAGACTGTCGTCAATAAAATCGGGAATTCTTTTCTCATCAGAACGATTAGTGTGAGTTTTTCCGAGTTGCCGTACACCATCCAACCTTTTCTGATTCTCTTCACTGGCCTAAGATTACACCTAAACAATCTGAAATGTTCGTACCAGAGCTTCAGGCGCTAATGCCAAGCAGTACAGCGTCCCGTTTTAAAACTTCTGGCGGAGTGAGTTGCGTTATGGGGATCTTTTTCTCATAGACGGTTCCAACCTGACCCTACGATACTGTTCAGTTGAAAAAAAAACAAACACGCAAGAGTTCAAAATAAAAAATTAAACAATTTACTCATTGCACCTTGTATAACACACACACACACACACATTCATATATATATATATATATGTGCGTGTGTGTGATGTTCTCTTTTCAACTGCTGGCGCATTTACGTTGCTGTAAATATATTACACGCTTTGAAATGTTTCTTTCTCAAACGTTTGCTGATGGTTGGATGGGTGAATCTCCGGCTGCTGATAAATCAAAAGATTTTCGGTTTTAATCTAGCCTCACTGATGAGCTGTGATAAAGCGAAACTGGATTGAATGCAGTGGATTAATTTAATTATATATATATATATATATATATATATATATATATATATATATTAGAGAAAATTTTCAAAATTCAAAGGTGTCGGATGTACATTTCGACATAGGATCTCTAATAGAGATTCTACGTCACGTCAGCGACATTGTTTTTTTTCTAAATGGCGAAGGTCCTTGTGTAGAGTGTGGAGGGGTTTTTGGTTAACAACGGTCACAAAGTAGAAGAGGACAGAGCTGGTAGTCGTGGGATTATAGGGTGTTGAAACGGTATATTTAGGAAGGGGAGGAATAGGAGTTTACATTTTATAAAAGTAGACAACTAAATATTTTAAGGTTAAGATTTTGGGCTGTTTGAAGAGGTGTATTTAGGCGAGAAAGAATGGGTTTCAATATAAGATTTTAAAAAATTTTATTTAAGTTTATTTGATTAAACCTTTTAGGTAGAAGCGAGCTAAATGCCAATTACAGGAAGTTAGCAGTTTAAAAATTATTAGAGAAAAAAATTATTAGAGAAAAAATATTAGAGAAAAAATATTAGAGAAAAAAAAAATATATATATATACATATATGTGTTAACCAAGGAGAAAGGGGTTTAGTAAAATAATCCATATTTTCAAAGATAGGCAATTAAAGGAGCTTGGGATAGGAAGGTAGGAGGGTTAAAATACTTTTTAAGGTTAGCGTTAGGGTAAAATTAAGATTAAAACTTAAATTGAATCCGTTTAATTTATATTTTAACATCTAGTCAACGGGTATTTAAATTCTAAATTTAAATATTCGAAAAATTTGCCTTGTGGCGGCACTTACTGATGAATTCCATATATATATATATATATATATATATATATATATATATTATACTTTAGAGCATCTACAAACTACAATTTACTACAAAAGTGTACATTTTGTTTCAACATTGAAAGAAGAATGTTTCATCAGGTAGTAATGATTGCTAACTACCTGATGAGACAATGTTCTTTAAATGTCGAAACAAAATGTACACTTTTATAGTAAATTTTAGTTTATAGATGTTCTAATGGATAATTTGTAATTAACATTCATTGCTCTATTTCTATATTAAGCACTGTTTTAAATTAATTTTTTGAACGTTGCAAATATTTTCGTTCTTTATTCATTTGTATATATATATATATATATATATATATTAAAGTGTATTTTTATACTTTCATAGTGTTTTGAACCCAATTTGGGGTGTTAACTATTTGCCCATTGCTGGGACCCTAATAGGTGCTACCACTCCAGGTCAGGGTAGACCTGAAACAACAGCAATTAAGAGGTGGTTTCATGTTTCTCACAACCTTCCACTCAGAGGCCTTGCGCCCGGATGCAGTTTACCGTCACGCCCAGGACCAAAAGTAAGAAGAAAGGGCGAAACATAAACTAAAAGAAAATTGAATACATTGTCTTGGAGATTATTTAAATGAAAATGCAACTTATACTTAACATCAGGAACATCTGGGACATGTAAGGGTGCTGCAGATATCATGGACTGAGCATGCAAGCAATGATGAGGTGTTGGAAAGAATGGCAACAAAAAGGAAATTAATAGTGAGCATCAGGAAGAGACAACTGAAGTTTCTTGGGACATGCAATGAGGAAGGAGGGCTTGGAGAACTTTATACGTAAGGGCCAGATAGAAGGAAAAAGAGACACTGGAAGACAGCGGATAACATATTTAAAGGGTCTGATCAGGTGGATGATGGAACGAGGGTTGCGATGAGTAACAGGAGAAAGCGTGCTAAGAGCCACCAGGGATAGGGAGACGTGGAAAGCCATGATCGCCTACATCCTGAAAGGACGGCACATAGAAGAAGAAGAAGAAGAAGAAGAAGAAGAAGAAGAAGAAGAAGAAGAAGAATTAGGAAGGAGGGCTTGGATGTTCTTATTCTCATAGAAAATACTGAGAGAGAGATAGGGGAAAGCAAAGTGTGACATTTGATAGGCTTAAGCAAGGCAGGGGTTGGGATAAATAACATGAGAGAAAGGTGTTAAGCTACAAAGGACGAGAAGGATCGCCTACGTCCTGAAGCGATACGACACAAAGAGGAAGAAGAAGGTTCAATGTTATTAGGAGAAAATTTCAGTTCTTTGAAAGCAAGATTTACTTCTTACCTTGAAGTTTTAACCAATATACGGGATTAAGGTAAAGCTCCGTGTTGAATCAGATTTAAGTAAATCTTTTATGCGTCAATTTCCTTCAGGATAGTGGTGGTTATGGCTCTCCATAAATTTCTGTCCTTCGACATTCTTGTTGTGGATCCGGGTGAGGAACCACACAAAATAATAAACAACAAAACAGATATTTCAGATAGAAAAATAGGTTATATTGACCGTAAATATACAAACTAAGACGCAGGTTAGTAATCCAGGAATACGATTAGTAAGGAATATATATATATATATATATATATATATAGATAGATAGATAGATAGATAGATAGATAGATAGGTGTGAGTTTGTAACCCTGGGTTTCACGCTTTTGCGATCGTCAGAGTTTGTCTGCCGATCGCAAAAGCGTGAAACCCAGGGTTAAAAACTCACACCTATCTATATCAATATGTTTGCTCTATCACTGATTTTGAGCGCTTTTAAATCATTACCACGCATATATAACATGTAAACAATATAATATATATAACAAATTGCATATTTATATATAATATATATATATATATATATATATATATATATATATTTATTGATATTTATAATTATATACATATTATATACATACATTTTTCACACATATATATATATATATATATATATATATATATAAGTCTTTGAAGTGAAGCCGTGTTGAAATAGTATATCCGTGTAATATTATTCTGGCTGAGTGGTGGAGCTCAGAGCTACTATGCCAACTGCTGCGGTATTCTCTGTGTAACTTTTGTATCATTCGGTAACTTACGGATCATTCCCGCTGTCTCTAACGGATCTTTATGCTTCTCACTATGGCAGGAATATGCTTATACTCAAGTCGAGTCCATTATCATAGAATAAGGGGAGGTCCCGCAACAGTTCTAAATATTAATCTTTTTTTACTATCTCTCCCTGACATCTATTTACCCCAGTTCATTAGAAAAGTCACTTACTATTTCCTTCTGTCCATCTTGCTTTTAGTGTGTCCTGAGAGTATCATATTCTCCAACCTTCTTACCTCGTCCTATCTTTCTCAGAGGTGTTGTTATGTACTGAAATATTCTACATTAGAATTAAGAAAGCTATCTTAGGTAATTTGTTTGGTTATTTTGTTTTTATGGCATATCAACCTCGACGGGTCATTTATTGCTAACTAATTTTTTATTTATTTACTGCTGGTAATACCTTTTTCTTTCAACAATTTATTGTTGTTTTCATATAAGTTTTGTGTCTTGTAATACTTTTTTTCTTTTCGAGTAACAAGATTCATTGGGATTTTTTTTTTTTTTTTTTTTAAGGGCAGGGTTCCCAAGTACTACGCTGTTATTTTAACCCATAACTGGCGGGAAGGGACGGATTAATACCTTTCCGAAGGGTACCAGTGCTTAAGTGAATACAGGGTATTCAACTGGAATTCGAACTCGGCTCACCGATTTCTCTTTCAGAGCCATTATCCACTGCACCACAACGCACATCCGTCAATATACGCTTACAGCACCTGGTATTCCCAAGCAGTCACCAATCTAAGTAGTGACGAGGCTCAACGTTGCTTAACTTCGGTGATCGAGCGAGAACCGGTGTATTCAACGTGATATGGCCATAAGCTTAGCTTAGGTAAAGAGAGATAGAAAATCAGGATTGATATCGATTCATTTGATCGATTGATTGATCTATTAAATATATTTATGTTAATTCCGGTATTAACTTCGTATGCTCTTCTGCTTAGATAGATACCCTTATGACTAAGTTAACATTTTAGCCAAAAACCTTGTTACATATTTGTATCCCTTCAGTTGTAGTTATATAGAGAAGTGAATAGAGAAAGCGAGAGAGAAGGAGAGAGAGAGGACAGTGACACTGAGAGACTAAGAACTGAATGAGGTTTAAAGTTTTGTTGATATAACTAGGATGTGCGTTGTGGTGCATAGGATATTAAAATATCGGGGAGCCGAGTTCGAATTCCAGCTGAATTCATTGCATTCACTTACGCACAAATACCCTTGGGAAAGGTATTAATCTGTTTATTCCTTCCAGTTATGGGTTAAATAACAGGACAGATTGGGTTTTATACCCTTGATCGGCAACCAGTCTACCGCAGAAAGCAATGGCAACCTACTTTTTTTTTTTTTTTTTTTTTTTATAAGCGTTTCACCCCGAGCAAGGCATGTCACTGCCACTACTGTGCAGGGGGCTACGTAGAGAGGAGACAGGCTGGTTAAATATAGGACATAACAGAGGGTGGGTGATAGGCGGGTGAGGATACCGAGAATGAGGGTTGGGTAGATGAGAGTGTTGTGAGAATAGTTGGGAGTTAGTGTGATAGGAGGTGTCTATTGACCCTACATTTAAACACCTGGAGATTGTAAATGTCGGGAAAGCAGACTTGTGGAAGGGAGTTCCACAGGCGGGAAGCGCGAGAAAAGAAGCTGTTGGAGTAGAATTTACGGTTACATCTTATTTGTTTAACTGTAAAAGGGTGGGACCTAGTTGCTAATCTAGTATCTCGTGTAAATTCGTGCTTGTGCGGCACCAGTGATCTAAGCTCATCGGAGCAGAAGCCATGAAAGTACTTGTAGAAGAGGCACAGGGAAGCTACATCACGCCGGTGTGAGAGCGGCTGCAGCCGGTCTGCCAAGTTAGTATCAACCACGTTACAGATCCTCCTTTGTATTTTGTCAAGAAGCCCAAGGAGAGCAGCAGGGGCACCCGACCAGATATGGCAGCAATATTCAATACACGGGCGGATGGTAGTACTGCGGGATAATCTTCTGCCCAGCCATTCATGTCTGTTTCGGGACATGATCGCCCAAGCGTGTATCATGTATGGCACTTAACTGACTGAAAGACGAGAACGGAGGATGTAGATGGTGGTGCATTGGATATCGGCTTGGAACACGTAATCGTCGAGCCTATAGTCTTGGCTGACAACCAGTCTATCGCAGAAAGCAATGGCAACCTACGGCGAGATAATCTTCTGCCCAGTCAGTCATGTCTCTTTCGAGACATGATCGCCCAAGCGTATATCACGTATGGCACTTAACTCACTGAAAGACGTGAACGGAAGATGTGCGTGGTGGTGCATTGGATATCGGCTTGCAACGCTAAATCGGCGAGCCTATAATCTTGGCTGACAACCAGTCTATCGCAGAATGCAATAGCAAACAACTGCGGGATAATCTTCCGCCCAGTCAGTCATGTCTCTTTTGAGACATGATCGCCCAAGCGTGTATCACGTATGGCACTTAACTGAATGAAAGACAAGAACGGAGGATGTGCGTGCTGGTGCATTGGATATCGGCTAGGAACTCGAAATCGTCGAGCCTATAGTCTTGGCTGACAACCAGTCTATCGCAGAAAGCAATAGCAAACAACTGCGGGATAATCTTCCGCCCAGTCAGTCATGTCTCTTTTGAGACATGATCGCCCAAGCGTGTATCACGTATGGCACTTAACTGAATGAAAGACGAGAACGGAGGATGTGCGTGCTGGTGCATTGGATATCGACTTGGAACTCGAAATCATCGAGCCTATAGTCTTGGCTGACAACCAGTCTATCACAAAAAGCAATGGCAACCTACTGCGGGATAATCTTTTGCCTAGTCAGTCATGTCTCTTTCGAGTCATGATCGGCCAAAGCGTGTACCACGTACGGCAGTTAACTGACTGATATTACTCACAGCGTTAGTAAAAGTTTTGAAGAGAAAGAAACTAAAATAGCAGAGGGTTGTTACAAATGAAATGTAAATATAATATATAACAAAAGCAAGTTATATCAATTGTACGAGGGTCATTGAATAAATAAGGTGAAGTTTTTCGGTATAAGGACTTCTAATACAGATAGAACCTTACTTTTTTCTTAATCTTTTCCCTATATTTCTTTTTCAAAGGGAAAATAATTTTTTTGCAGATTGAAAACAATAGTTGAGAGATTAGAAATTAACAAAGATGGCCGACCAAGAAGTATGCTCCAGGACTGAACAGGATTTCTCTTTAGTATATCAGAATAATTTTGTTTAATTTTGGTAAATACGAGAGTCATTCAAGAAATTAGGTGAATTTTTCGGTATAAGGACATCTAATACAGACAGAAGCTTACTTTTTTTTTTTACTTTTCAACGTATTCTCCCAGCAGTGTCACACTTTTCCCAACTGTGCACAAGCTTCCGTATTCCCTCAGTGTAAAAATCTTTAGACTGATGTCTCAGTCAATCGCTCACAGTACTTTTTACTTCATCATCATATTCAAAATTTGTGCCTCTCGTGAACGCTTTCAAGGAACCAAACAGGTGAAAGTCTAAAGGGGTAAGGTCTGGGCTCTAAGCGGGATGAGGGAGCAGTTCCCAGCCCAGCTCGTTGATGGTCTGCACCGTTTGGGATGCAGTGTAAAGCCTTGTATTTTCTTGATGCAAAACGACATCATCTGACTGATGACCCCTGCGTTTGTTCAACAGATAGGCTCAAAGTCCTTGCAATGTCATCCACTGTCACTCTTCTGTTAGACTGAATGAGGTCATTAAGTGATTCGATCACCTCAGGAGACCGCACATCTGTAGGCCTATCAGGCCTGTCTTCATCCTCAACACTACTCTGTTCTTCTTTAAACAATTTAGCCCGCTTGTAGACATTTTTGGCTGAAACATGTGGCACTATACACAGTTGACATTCTCCTATACATTTCAATTGGTTTGCACCCTCCAGCAACCAAAAACTTGATAACTGACCTCTGTTCAATCGTGGAGCGAGCTTCTTGGTCGGCCATCTTTGTTAAACTCCAAAACTCTCAAAGTTTTTTTCAACATACAAAAAAATTATTATCTCTTTGAAAAATAAGTATAGGCAAAAATTTTTTAAAAAGTAAGCTTCTATCTCTATTAGAAGTCCTTATACAGAAAAATTCACCTTATTTATTGAATCACCCTCGTAGAAGTCCTTATACCGAAAAAATCATCTTATTTATTTAATGACCTTTGTAGAAGCCCTTATACCGAAAATCTCACCTTATTTATTGAATGACCCTCGTAGAAGTCTTATACCGAAAAATTCGCCTTATTTATTTAATGACCCTAGTAGAAGTTCTTATACCGAAAAATTCGCCTTATTTGTTTAATGAACCTAGTAGAAGTTCTTATAGCGAAAAATTCGCCTTATTTGTTTAATGAACCTAGTAGAAGTTCTTATAGCGAAAAATTCGCCTTATTTGTTTAATGAACCTAGTAGAAGTTCTTATAGCGAAAAATTCGCCTTATTTGTTTAATGAACCTAGTAGAAGTTCTTATAGCGAAAAATTCGCCTTATTTGTTTAATGAACCTAGTAGAAGTTCTTATAGCGAAAAATTCGCCTTATTTGTTTAATGAACCTAGTAGAAGTTCTTATACCGAAAAATTCACCTTATTTATTCAATTACCTTTGTAACTGTCCTTATACCGAAAAATTCACCCTATTTTTTTAATGACCCTCATAAAAGAAATCCTAATACAATTCACAGTCTAAAATCTAGAAAAATGATGTTATAAAAGAAATAAACAATATAAATTAACAAAACCATTCAAAACTCACAAGGGAAATTATATAGAGAAATAGAGATATCAACGAAGTGAATAGCAAAGAACATTAAATGAAATTCCTGGTTGGTTGATTAGTTGAATGTGTTTCGTGAAATAGCATTCTCTATGAGTTATTTAATGCCGAAATCTAAGTATTTTATACCTACAATGACAAATAAAATCTATCGTTGGTAATTTTGCTATAAATAAGAATGGTTGGTATTTTAATATTAATATAAAAATGAATTGTTTGTAATTTTAATATAGAAATGTAATACTTGTATTTTTAGGATAATATTGTATTTTTATACTTTTATAGTCCTTTGTGTTTGTTTGGAGGTTTGCTATTTCCCTATAGCTGTGACATTAACTACCACTCCTCAAATGAAATTAAACTTCTCCCGGATAAGATATTAGGGAATATACAGATTTGTACAGGTGGGGGATACCAGAATCAAACAAGTACAAAAATTTAAATACCTAGGAAATGTTCTGACAGGAGATGGAAAGTGCGACACAGAGATCCGAAGGCGAATTAGCATAGCAAGGGAGGCGTTCCAGAAGCTTAGTAAATTTCACCAGAAACAAAGAAAAGAGTGCTGGATTGCTATATGATGTCATTTCTTCAATACGGTAGTGAATGCTGGACAATATCATCGAAAATGAGGATAAAACTTGAAGCAGCGGAAATGTAGTTCTACAGAAGAATGCTGCGGATATCGTGGACTGAGCACGCAAGCAATGATGAGGTGTTGGAAAGAATGGCAACAAAAAGTAAACTAATAGTGAACATCAGGAAGAGACAACCGAAGTTTCTGGGACATGCAATGAGGAAGGAGAGCTTGGAAAACCTGATACTGACTGACCAGATACAAGGAAAAGAGGCAGAGGAAGGCAGCGGATAACATATTTGCAGGGCCTGATCAGGTGGATAACGGAACGGGGTTTGCGAGGTGCAACGGTAGCAAACATACTAAGAGCCACCAGGGATAGGGAGACGTGGAGAACCATGCTCGCCTACGTCCTGAATGGATAGGGCACATAGAAGAAGAAGAATATTATTAGAGAATTAATTTGAACTTCTAACAAAACTATGCAGAGAAATGGGAAGGGATGCAAAGCTAAATATGGTGGAGAAGAACTCTCAAAGAAATGGTAGAAATGGTATAGTCTTACAGTAATCTCATAGAAGTGGGGATATGGGAAGTCAGAATATTCACTAGTATTTCTGACCTCACTTCTTTTATTGGTTCTTTTAGTATCGATGCTTAAGACATTAAAATGTCTGCTGTAGATTTCATCATGGTTTCTGTTTGTGTTGTTATTTTTTTTTGGGGGGGGGGGTTATGCCGTCATGATAGAAAATGAAAAAAGAATTCAAAACTTCTGCTGATGCGTTTATGAACGGTAAATTGAATTAATGCTTCTCTTTTACAGAAATAGCAGTACAAAAAAAGTTACAAACAAATATACGCAACTTATATATATATATATATATATATGTTAAAAACAGAAATAGGGATTGTTTCAACGAGAGAAATTGGTAGAGGGGAAAGACAAACAGATCTCCCATATGTAAAGTCACAAGTTGTTGGGCCTGAAGAGAGTCAACTTTCGATTCGAAACACGTGTAGGGACACAAATAACATTATGGTCACTTAATATATTATACAAAAAAGTATGTAATATTAATAATAAGAATAATCATAATAAAAATTCTTCTTCTTCTTCTTCTTCTTCTTCTTCTTCTTATTATTATTATTATTATTATTATTATTATTATTATTATTATAGCAAATACACACTTTAAACAAGACGCTTACTGCTTCTCATACTTTCTTCTATACAAATTACTCTCTCTTTGAAACACCCCTATTTCTGTTTTTAATATATATATATATATATATATATATATGTGTGTGTGTGTGTGTGTGTGTGTGTGTGTGTGTGTTTGTGTGTGCGTTTAGAATGTGTGTGTGTGTGTGTGTGAAGTGTGTCAATGTATGTATATATATGGCTTACTAATAGCATTCATCCGACTAACTTGATTTAATAATGTCATTTAAAAAAAATACTTTCAGTTATTTGTATACTAGTAGTATAGCACGGCGTAGCTCGGGTGTAATGAAAGATTTAAAACTAATTCATGGTCCTGGAGCTCAAACTCAGCCTAAAGAATATTTGTGTGAAGTTTGGTGAGAATCGGATAAAAATTGTGAATTTGTATAAAGGACATATAGACAGATAAACAGACACACACACACACACACACACACACAAACATCTTGCCTTTTATATATATGTATTATCGATTTTCTGCACTATTGTAAGAACTGCGACCTTGAAACTTCTGTATATCGTTTCTTATGTCTTTGTTTATGAGTGTATCAAATTTGATTAAAATCGGACCACTCCTTCTATAACCCGATTTTTTCGATTATCGATTTTCGATACTTATTGTGGGTACCACGACATAAAACCTACGTAAGAACACTTGCAGACGCTTATAGTACAACTGTGTAAATTTTCAAGAAGATCGGTTCAGCCGTTTCAGAGTCTATAGGTAACAGACACACACACACACACACACACACACACACACACACACACAAAGTTTCATTTATAAATAAGTGTAGATATTCTATATTTTCTCAGACGTCGACTACGCCCAACCGGGCGATAGTTTAGTCTATCTACACCAATTGAAAAAAAAAAGTGAGAAGATTGGAAAAGAGAAAACTAGAAACCGCATCCTAAACAAGAAACAAGGGATGAGCCTCTTCACCTGTTCAATAGACGTGGGTGGAGTGTGAACCGGGCGATAGGTTAGTCTATCTACTCCAATTGAAAAAAAAAGTGAGAAGATTGGAAAAAAGAAAACCGGAAACCGCATCCTAAACAGGAAACAAGGGATGAGCCTCTTCACCTGTTCAATAGACGTGGGTGGAGTGTGAACCGGGCGATAGTTTAGTCTATCTACTCCAATTGAAAAAAAAGTGAGAATATTGGAAAAGAGAAAACCGGAAACCGCATCCTAAACAGGAAACAAGAGATGAGCCTCTTCACCTGTTCAATAGACGAGGGTGGAGTGTGAAAATTCCTACTTCGTGGTTTAATCATTTCTTTGAATTAATTTTGTTACAGCGGGTGTCAGAGAAAGGCTAAGACAAGGATGGAAACACAGGAGTGAAGACAGTTGCGAAGATAGAGAGAAATGAAAAGAACAAGATACACGAGGTGATGTAGAAAGAACTGGAGTCACGTGGATAAGAGATGGATATTGACATTGCATTTAAATTCCTGGGGGTTGTAGCCGCCAGAAAGCAAGTATATGGAAGGGAATTCCACAGGCGGGAATTGCGAGAAAAGAAGCTGTGGATTAGAATTGTCGGCTGTATTTGGTTGATCTAACTGTAAATTTAGTTTATAGGACTTCATGAAAAACAATTTTAATTTCTTTTTCCTTTTAAACAGCAAGAATAGATTACTAGTATTTCTTAATCTTCAGCCTGCAAAATACAAGATAATCGAAAAAGGTTCTGTCCGATTTTGATTAGTCATTGAATGAAATTGAAATATATACGAAATGCCTGTAGCAATTGTTTTTAAATTCGGACAGCCGGTAGTAGGAACATCAGACGTTGTAAAAAGCAAGCGCATCGTGCCTGGCCATCAGCTGTGAGAAGGATGGAAGCGTCTAGAGATCTCGTTCGAGGCTGTTTACTTTACGACTTCAAAGGGAACTTATAAGCATCTGCATCAAGTCGGCGCATATATCAAGCGTTTGGGGATAGTGCTGTGGATGAACGTACTGCAAGGTGTTGGTTTCGAAAAAAGATTTGTTTCTCCATGATGAGCCTTGCAGTGGACGACCACAGGTTTTGAATGACGAAGTCCTAAAGTTGGACATTGTAGAGGACAGTAGTCTAACGTGTGATGAACTTGCAAGGCAGGTCAACGTTTCTGATCAAACAGTTAGATTTCTCCTGAGTAAGTGGGTTCCGCCAACGCTGTTACAGGTCCACAAGGGACAACGAGTGACAGTCCGCGTATCACTGCATTCTCACTACTGTACAGCATCCTTATTCAATCGAGTGCTTACAAGTGATGAAAAGTGGGTTCTGTACGAAACTCCCAAGCGTTCCAGACATTGGTTGTCTTCTCAGGATTCTGTCCCTCACACCGCATGACCGCCTATGCACCCACGCAAGATTATGCTTTGTGTCTGGTGGACAGGTCGTCAAATGACTCATCATGAACTGCTACCAACGGGCCAAATTGTCATTGGAGACCTATACTTGCAGTATTTGCAACGTGTGCAACATGCATTTTCCTCCAGAAGGAACCAGAACTGGTGAATTGCAAATGATTTCCTCCATGACAACGTCGGTCCGCATGTCGCGCGAGTGGTCAGGGATACCATACAGCACCTTGGGTGGGAGACTTTGTGCCATCCACCTTATTCACCTGAGCTTGCGCCATCCCATTACCATCTCCTCCAATTCCTGTATAATCATCTTCTTGGGAAAACCTTCACCAATGAAGGAAACTTTCGCAAAGCCCTGACGGACTTCTTTGCGTCAAAACCCCCGAATTCTATCGAAAGGTACTTGAACACCTGGGGACACGTTAGTAGAAGGTACTGGATGCCGATGGCGATTTCTTTCGAAGGCTAAATATAAGTTACACATAGTGTGAAGCGTTTTCTTTTTTTCCTTTAAAAACGGATAGAACCTTTTTTGGTTACCTTGTACAAATGGCCATACACAAATATGTTTTTTCTGCGACCAAATTCAGTTTTTCTTTTTAATCGTTTGGCCTTGTAAATTGTTTGTTGCAAACTGAAAACTGGATTCTTGTTTTCAAACCTTAAAACATATGCAAAAAACAATATTGTATTTTTATTCAATAAGTATTTGTTATTTTATTGATTAAATTGTTTTTCCAGACATTCTTTAGACATTTTGATTATACGAAGTGAACAAAAAATAGGTTGCCCTTGGCAATGAGAAAAGTCAAAGATATTAGGAAGAATCATTTTAGAACAACATATAAACGGTTTAAACATCGGAAATAAACTGTACAATAACGGACTTTATAGATAAGAATCTTAGAAATAGTAGCTGGGGTGAAATGTTTGGATAGTGTAGCACCAAGTCTTTGTACCAGAAAAACAGAAATTGTGAAATGATATGCTTTGCTGTTCAGATCGATATGCTTTTCTAGGACACTATACTCCACAATTTTTTGGTCGTAGTGTCCTGCGGGCATTTTTCTTTCCCGGGACCTTTCATTGAATATAAGAAAAACATAAAAGCAGACATTACAGAGTAGGTACATATATATTTTTTCTGGGAATGGTTCAAACCCCCGAGCCTAACCTTGACTAACATAAAAGCAGACATGACTGAGTAGGAACATACATTCTTTTCTAGGAATGGTTCAAACGGTTTGTGGATTTAGACAAATCGCCCAGTTGAAGTCAGAAGACAAGTCTGCTCTAAACAACGGAAATAACCCTGGACAACAGAGTAGTGGTCACCATGAAAGTATGTAAAAGACCGAAACTGGAATTCGAACTCGGCTCTCCGATTTCTCGTTCCAAGTCGATAACCACTGCATTACAAAGCTTATCCAGTTGAATTCCTTGCATTCATTTACGCGCAAATACCCTTGGGAAAGGTATGTATACGTCTCTTTCCTCCAGTTAAAGGTTAAATAACAGGACAGATTAGGTTCTATAGCCTTGGTCGGCAACCAGTGCACCGCAGAAAGAAATGGCAACCTACAGCGGGATAATCTTCTTCCCAGTCAGTCATGTCTCTTTCGAAACATGATCACTCAAGCGTGTTTCACTTATGGCACTTAACTGACTGACTATAAAGATGTGTTTTTTCATCCGATCTAGGCTTCAGCAGATAGATATCAGAGCAGGGACTTCTAGGGGTAACAAGAGAATGGGTGTTGAGAGCTACAGGAGATAGGGAGATGTGGAAGGCTATGATCGTCTACCTCCTGAAGGGAGGTGAAACACAGAGAAAAAACAGCAGAAAATATCATTCTTATGCATTATTTCAAATATTTTTTATTACTAAGATCGCTTTTGAACGAGATGTTACTTAAAATAATCTGAAAAGAATATTAGTGAAGATAGAAAGCGACTGATAATGCATTTAAAATTTTTATTATCATAGTTTTCAGGAAAGTAAAACGTCAACAACTACTACCAAGGCAAGATGTGCATGTGAAGAAACTATCCGCAAGGAACTTACGGTTACATCTAGAAATACTAATAATAAAATGACGAGACCGAACTGTCGATCTAGTACAAATCTTAAATTCATGAAATCGGGGTAAGAAAGAGGAAAGAAAATCAGAAAATTACATTGAAAATATTTATAGAGAAAACCACAAAGACCCTACACAACCGGTTATAATTATTAGGCCACCTCAGTTTTTTTTAATGGTGAATTTCATACTGTTTTTAGTGTTATGTTGTGAGTAAGAATAAATAACTCAACAACAGGAATAGGTTAATTGTTGTATTCCGTGAAAATATTATTTACAAAGGTTATTAGTATCCAATACAAGAATAAAGGTTAATCGTCCCAACCGTCGTAAGACGTAGTATGAGCAATGGGTACTTCCGGGTCGTCACCGGAAGTCTACGACTGACTTGTCGTATCGGCTGCTCGGCACACTCCATTATAGCCGAATAGGCGCGGGCGTCCCAACATTTAGTATTTTATGCCAAGGGGTTCTTTTGTTATTATTACTTTGCAAAATTTTACAAAGCAGCCAGGAAGCCTTTGCTTCGACCAGGCAATAAGAACAGACTAACGTGGGGAAGTGTGCACGAAAACTGGACATCGTAACAATTCATGTGATGCACATGTTATTGTGAAGTATTAACAAAAGATCCGTTCTATTTTCATTTAGAATTATCCACTAGACAATAAATACCAAAAATAATATGAAATACATAATTTTCTTAAAAAAATTAAACTGGGGTGGCCTAATAATTATGGCTGGTAGTGTATGTTATGGCGGTAGAAATGTGACTGAGACCGAGATGCCAGATCAGGACCGATGATATTAAAGGATTTTAATTTCGCTTATTTATTTATTCATTTTTTTTGTTTTTGCGGGGTGTCAAGAATCTCTTGATACAGAGTAGAAGTACCAAGTCAAACGTGGTACCAATATATAAGGCACAGATAAATGGATAACATCTAAATGTGAAAGACGTGCCATATATATATATATATATATATATATATATATATATATTCTAAATTATATTTTGGAACATGTACAAAATTTTATACACTTCCCTACTCTGCTCCTCTAAGAAATTCAAAGGATACAGTCTAGTCGCAAGATAATAAAAACTTACATTCTAACTGCTAATTTTAAATCTGTCTACAAAACTCCCAGACACTCATTAATCAACTATATTCCCTACCCAGACCACTTTCTTCAGAATTCAAACGGACAATTCACAAGACTTATTCTCTTATCACTAACCCTCACCAACATCCCATACACAACTCACCAAATATAAATATATAAATTCCCATTCATGTCCACACCACCTGAGAAGACATTGTAGTTTCAACGTCGAAATAAATGTCCGATTTTTAGTGGATATATAAAATTTTGTACATGTTCTAAAATATAATTTGTAATACATATTCACAGTTCTATACATTAAATATCGAGCACTGTTTTAAATTAATGTTTAGGGCGTTGTAAAAAATATTTTCCTCGTTCCTTATTCACTCGCATATATATATATATATATATAAATCCTTCATCAATCGCACAGCTTACCAAATTTCTGCACACATTCTTCAATGTATATACAATATTTGAAATATAATTAACGTAAATAATTATTGCAGACGGGTCATTAGATAATTACTTCCCTTGAATTTTAAAATTCCTTAATGTATTTTTATGGTATTTAAAATTTTTTTGCAACTTTAAATATTCAACATAATTAGATAATTCACGCCTCCACGTGACCACATATTCTCATGCTTGCATGTGATCACATTAATACTTCCCTTGAATTTTTAAATACATTTTTTAACGATTATTTAGTTCTTCAAAATGTAGTAACACGTATTCTGCTGCTAGGCAATTGTTGTTGTTTAAAATTGTATAAGCGTAAAATTTAAGCCTGATTATGAAAGATGATTTTGAAAGTACTCAGTTAACATATGGACAATATTTGTATAAATATAATTTGGAAATAAAAAGCTTCATTACAAAATATGAGAAAGAACAAAAAAAATCTGCATGAGTAAGTTGTCCTTATCATTTACTACAACGTATTTAATATATATATATATATAAGTCTGGCTCATAACTATAGAAGCGATGGATGATGCAAGTCTCGAATGGTTTTATAAAGCGATCATGCTTATTATTGATCTATATCACACATCCACGCCTCTTATTCTGATTCATGCTCACAATGTTAAGAATTTTACAATGTAGTGAAATTCGGCGTTCTTTTGCTTTTTTTAATAACTTTGAAACTATTAGAACAGACAAACCATCGATAGTAAAAATATATAACCCTCAGTAAATAGATATCCCAAGATACAGAGCAAGAACTATAGTCATCAAAATCAAGTAGGTATATATATTTAATTATCTAGGAAGAGTAATATCAAACAACAGAAGATTTGATACCGAAATCTTAAGAGGCGTTGAAAGAAAGAAATATGCTTTCCAGAAACTTAACAAGCTAAGAAACAAAAAAGAAAAAATTATTAGAAAGAAATATTTCTGATATGCTCTGTAATATCAATCCTCCTATATGGCAGTAAATGCTAGACAATTATCTAAAAAATAAAGCCTGTTCGTAGTGTGAGTTTACAGAGTGAAAGCTGCTAATATAATTTAGGGTGCAAAACATATGTACTGCAGATCCCTGTGTCGTGAACGCGACTACGAACTTTGACAGCAAGCTTTTAAACAGCAATACCTTTAACTTATACTATCACAGCTGGAATTACCGCGGCTGTCACCAAACTTACCCTCCATTTGGACCTTCCATTTGGTTCACGTTAACGGACTTGAAGTGAACTCATTCCCTGTCCCGCATCGTTTTCTTTTACGTCACTACCTATCCATGCCGAGAGTAAGTAATTGTTCTCGATCAAATCTTAAAAGTTTCTGCATTTTCTCACATTAACACATTTTGTAATGTCATTGGGATTTTAAAATCTTAGGGGCCACAATTTGTTTCAAAATCTCATTGTGTAGATGAATATCAGGAAAATTAATTTGAGATTTTGCACAGGGTATTTTCTCGAGAAGCACTCAAAAGGATTTACTATGAAACTCAGAAGTTCTACTCTGTGCGGCTTCAAAAAATTGGAATTTGGTTCCAGAAGGAAATATTTATACATGACCAGTTGTAAATTGGATGCTCAAGAGTAAGAAATCCTAAAAAAATTTTATTCGATGTTAAAACAGAAAAAATGTTATTTTACCACAAAGTTTTATAAACTGGGAGGTAGGTTTTTCAAAGTATTTTCCAAAAAAATTAGTGTTGTAGGATCTCCCCTTTGTATATGATAATGGACTCGACTGAGTGTACACATACTCCTGCCACAGAGAGAACAGCAGTTGCAGTTGGCAGTGGAGAGTATTCGTAGAGATCCGTTACAGTTATCGGAGAGTACCGGATACTTAAGTTACCTAGCGATACTTAAGTTACCTAGCGATTACAGAAATTACCCAGAGATTACCGCATCATAAGTCAGGCTAGCTCTGAGCTCCAATCAGCTAGAATAATATACACGGATATATTATTTCCAACCACTTCACTTCAAGACTTTTATATATTTATTTCTTACTAATAGTATTGCTGGATTTACTAACCTGCGTTCAAGTTTGTATATTACGTAAAATATAACCTACTTTTCTATCTCCATATCTGTTTTTGTTGTTTATTATTTTGTATGGTTCCTCACCCAGAATCCACAACAATTAGCTTATTGAAATTTTATCGATTCATTAGATTAATCTTAGAGTTTGTAAATCTCCTCTAATACTTTTAACGATTAGATCATGAATACTAAATACTGATTTCAACACGCGTCGAAGTGTCGCAAAATTTTTTTGCTTATCCGTATTTATTAAGCATACATTATCATTATTAAGCATATCATAGATTATGAAATTTATATATTTCCTGTCACATGCGATTACTTTCTTTTCATGCAGTCAGGTCATTCCAGAGGCTAGAATAAAACAGTGAAACCAAGTGCAGAAGGGATTGGGTTCAAGCTTTTTCAACGGCACTTAAAACACTTCACAGATATTTAAACTTATGTACTTGCTTGCCTCGGAAGTTGTTTATACTTGAAAAAGCGCACAAAAGCATTTATGTTGAAAAATACATTAAACGTGCAACTATATAAAAAATTATCTGAAAACGTCTAAAATGCACATCACTCAGCACAGCGTTGAAAAAGATTTTAAAATAGAAATGTTACAAACACGCTAAATTTCACAGATGCTTAGACAGAAAAATGTTAAGTGTCATGTCAATTCTAGTGGAAACTGTCTGAATAGATCTTTCTTATCAAAAATATTTACGAAAATCATTTCATGTCAAAAAATAAGTTTTCATCGTTAAAAATATCTAAATCTAAAACGCGCTTTGGATTAGCAAAAGGGATTTCAAGAAGATAAGCAAAGTAATAAAAAATAGAAAAATTTGAGCAAAAACCTGTTATGGTGCCCTCCTACGAAGAATGGACTCTTCCTCTTGTTATATATACGTACCCGCTTGACTTCTGAGAAAGCAGTTAAAGAAGTTAATTAACAGCAGTTAATGAAAGCATTTAACAGCAGGTGACGCTAGCTACTATTCAGCGTAATAATACCTTAGGAATTATCTATTTCTTTATGACAAATAACTATCATTTCCTTTGAATATTTTGTTTCTTGTTATGCTAATACGCTGTTTTAAACGTATCTTCTTGTTCCGTATTTTACTTCTGGTACAAACCGTTCACTTCAACTTTGCGGCAAAGTTTTGCCAAAACTCCACAACAAATTGGCGACGAAGGACAACAACAACAAAACATTGGAAAAAATCTTACAATCTTTTAATATTAAATATACGTGTTCTGTAAAGACCTCGTGTGATTGATACGGAAGAATACATTAAACTATATCCTAAAAACCAATAATGATCACCAGAAATTAAGCTGTGGAGAAGTGTAAGACAAGGTTAGGTTCTTTTCTTTGATGTGCCCTGTTCTTTCAGAACGTAGGCGATCATGGCTTTTCACGTCTCCCCATCCTTGGTGTCTCCTAGCACGCCTTCTCCTGTTACACTATGCAAGTCTCGTTCCGTCATCCACCTGATTAGGCCCTTCAAATATGTTATTCGCTGCTTTGCCCTGTCTCTTTTCCCTCTATCTGGCCTGTTAGTATCAGGTTCTCCATGCCCTCTTTCCTCATTGCATGTCCCAGGAAATTGAGCTGTCTCTTCATGATGCTCAGTATTAATTTCCTTTTCGTTTCCATTCTTTCCAAAACCTCATCATTGATCACATACTCGATTCATGCTGCTTTTCCTTCATCTTCGAGGATATTGTTCAGCTGTTTTTCTTTCATCTTCGAAGGTACAGTTCAGCTGTTTTTCCTTCATCTTTGAAGATATTGTCCAACATTCCCTGCCATATTGAAGAGCCGCCATCGCATAGCAATCCAGTACTCTCTTCCTTGTTTCTAGCGAAATTGTCCTGTTCCTTAATACTTTACTCAACTTCTGGAATGCTTTCTTTGCCATGCCAATTCGCCTTCGGATCTCTGTGTCGCCCTTTGGATTTCAGGGATATAAATGCATAGAAACTGCTGTGACCACAAATTGAGGGCTCAGTTTATATAATGATTGTAATATGGAATTGATCCCCCACTTTATATACTGTATGCTTCTGTAGAACCACATTTCAGTTACTTCATGTTTTCCTCCATCTTTGTTGATATTGTCCAGCATTAACTGCCATATTGAAGAAGTGACAACACATAACAATCCAATGACTCTCTTCTTTGTTTCTAGCGATATTGTCCGGTTTCTTAATACTTTACTCAACTTCTGGAATGCTTTCTTCACCATGCCAATTCGCCTTCGGATCACTATGTCTTCTGTTATAACACTTCCCAGGCATTTAAAATTTGTACCATCTTGATTTTAGTGTGACACCTTCTCTCTTGGTGATACTTTACCTTCTCTCGTGGGGATACTTTCCTTTGGTTGGTTTAAAACAACGGAGAGAGAAATTGAAATTGGTGATATTATTAATGTTTTATTGCGCCGCGCGATGTGAGCTTAGGAAAAAAAATAATGATTTTAATACCATCAAGTGCTTCTAAAAACACGGGAGCATAAAATAAAGTTATTTTGGATAAATATACATTTCTCGTCTTTCATGATTTTCGCCTCTTTTCATGTTCAATATGGATTTCTCTTAGATATGAAATGTATTCCGCTAATCTGAAAACTCGTAGACAAAACAAGTGTCAGAGTGATTTGATAAGGTCACCCAGATGTCACGGCCGCTGTGTAGCCCAACAGTCCGAAGTGACCCGAGCTGGATTCGGTTCGATGTGAGATGGCATGATCTCATTGGACGAGCTAAGACATCCGCAAATCGAAGGGGTGTAGACCGATTTTCAATTAACGATTAGAAGCTTTGATGACTTTTGGCGAACTTTCTCTTCCCGTTGTAAAAATCATTTTCGACGATTGTATATCATTTTCGACGATTGTATATCATTTTCTTGGGAAAAGACAGACATTGATTTTTCTTTATATAAAGACATTCTAGCTCTCCAGGCGTGTTCGAATTCGTTCATTTATTTTATTAATTTTTTTTTTTTGGTGCCGTGTTTATTTTATTTATTTTGTTTTTTTTTTTCAACCCACAAGTGTAAACCAGTGTCCGGACTGGCTAAAGGGACGACTATTGAAATTGGGATCTAATCACAACTTGGGACAGTGGTCCTTTGTTGCAAAAGACGTCCTGTAGTCCAGCTTTTGTGGCGACATCATCGGACTGGATCGTCGCGACCGGGTGGCAGTGTCACAACTGGGATCGTCGCGACCGTCATCAAGAACGAGCGTCACATTAGACAGATGGCCAGCAGGGCTGAGGCGTCATATCTGGTGCCGTTTCAACCAAGACATGGCCTGAGGGCAGCCGTCCAGCCTGCGGTAGTATCACATTAGTATCTCTGTATTAGGCAAATTGGGCTGCCCTTTTTATTGATGACCATGCTTTCTTGTCACTTTCTTCTGTCACTACCTTCTGTAGGAGGTCTTGTAGTTTCCTTTCCGTGTCTGCTATCAAGTGTTAACTTAGTTTATCAAAGAAATTCCATATTTCTAAACTCTCACAATTAAAAAGTTACTCTGAAAATGGCAAACCGCAAACCGATGGTGTCACCTAAAATGAGAGACCAACAACTCTGGAGGATCTTCAAAGATCTATATCTTCCGTGCGAAAATTTGTCTGATGGACAATTATTAGTAGTGTACTTCTCAAATCTGGTGATTATAGAAGAGTAGCAAGAGGAATGTTATAAGAAATTACAAAGGATTTAACACGATTCGTGTAAAATCCTTTGTACAATAAGAACAGAAGCTGATGATGGTTCGCCCAAAATAGGCCCAAACATCCGATTTACCATGAAATACCGTGTCTGCCTTAATTTTTCTTATATTTGCTCTATATGTATTTATACACACATATATTTAGAGCTCTCTGAGAGAGTTATTCTACCGCTTTATGCACAGGATACTACTTTGAATTCTTCTATACCCACACTGCATGCTGATATATATATATATATATATATATATATATATATATATTGTGTGTGTGTGTGTGTGTATGTCAATTGTTTTGAGGTTTGAAAATTTGTATTGTCTTTATTTTTAACTATAATGAAAATCTTTGTAAATCTTTCAGTCTGAACATCTTTCTTTTTTTTTCTCTCGGCCCAAAATTTTTATATTGGTTTGAAATGAAATGAATGAAACGTATTTTTTTTAAATTTGTACATCTCCGTTATCCCTTAATTCTAACGGAGAAGAAATACACATTTCATAATCAGGGATGAGTGAGAAAACTGGCATCGATTAAAACGTTCATAAAAATAAGGGAACGTATCTTCTAAATGAATAAATGTCTATCAGTACGTGTTTTTGAAAGCCCTCTAATTCGGGCCACGTTTACTCTAGATAAACATATTATATACGGTGTTGCAGCAAAATCCGACACTTGACAAAAATAAAACGAAATAGGCAATAAAAACAAAAGTTGTGTATGCAGAGACCCGACAATTTATTTAGCAACAGTTAGAGTTATATACTACATCACTTTTCAATGTAACTGCCACCGCCGGCCACGACCATCTCAAGGCGAGCGCGAAATGAGTCATACGCTTTGGCGGTCATGTCCTTGTCCAAAGCAGTGAACGCCTCCATGATAGCAGCTTTCAGTGAATCGACCAAATTGTGAGCGTGCTTGTTTGTCATGGCCTCGATCACTCCCCCAGAAGAAATAGTCAAAATGTTTGCAGTCGGGTGCGGAGGGTGTTCACAAGTCCAGAGATAAGTGGTGAGCAACATTGTTGAGCAGCCACTTCTGGGTCATCTTGACCTTGTGTGCAGGAGCGGAGTCTTGCTGGAAGACGTAGAGGCGTCCAGCGGTGATCACCAGGGCCCCACCCCACTCCTCAGAACCTCCTGGTAGATATCAGCGGTTACTCTCATGCCTTCTTTAAAGAATGCTGAGGTTCTTCTCTGATGAAGAGAATTTCATCCAGGAACAGACGAGCAACAGGTAGAACGACAGCTGGATCTGCAAAAGCATGGAGGAGGTTCACGTCGTGATCCACACGAAGTTTCCCTCCTTCGACATGGTACTTGCCGTCATCTTCAGCGAGGGGGACGGCATGCTTCCGTTCTTATTTGTGGTTTTCTTTTTGTCAATTGTTGGTTGTTGCTGCAACACCCTGTATATTTGGGAATCAGGATGATCCCGATAATGAAAATCTGTCCTTCCTCTGACGCTTAAGCATTGGGATTTCTTCCCAGATGAGTAAAAATAGTTTCTTTCTAAATCATTTCAACCCAAGCAAGGCAGAACTGCCACTGGTGCGCAGTGGGTTACAGAAGAGGTGAGATAAGAAGAAAGAACTGGTTACAAGAGAGTCAGAGAATGAGTAAGAACAGGATAAGAATAAAGGTGTGAAGAGAGCTGCATGAGAGTAGAGTGTAAATGAAAAAGAACATGATAGAAGGGTTGTCATGGAAATGATGTGAATCAAAGAGATATGAGATGGCAATTGATTTTGCATTTAAATACTTGGAGATTGCTGCTTTCAGGGAAGCAAGTATACGAAAGTGAATTACACAGGCGGGAAGACCGAGCAAAAAAACCGATAGAGTAGAAATTGCTGTTACATTTGATTGGTTTCACTGTAAAAGGGTGGGACCTAGTTGCTAGTCTAGTAGCTCGAGTAAATTAATGCGCAGGTGGTACCAGGGAGCTATGCTTGTCGGAGCAGAAGCCGTGAAAGTTTTTTTGTAGAATAGACAAAGAGAAGAGACATTACGGTGAGAAAGTGACTGGAGTTGAGCTACCAGTTCTTCGGTGGATTTTGTCAAGAAGCCCTAGACGAATAGCAGCGACACCCGACCAGATGTGACAGCAATATTCAATGCACGGACGGATGGTAGATTTATATATGTGTAAGATAGATTTAGACGAGAAAAACTACATAGCCCTACAAAAGGAACCAAATTTCCGAGCAGCAGACTTAGCTATGGATTCAATGTAGTCATTCCACTTGAGGTCGGCTGATAGTTTTAGACCTAAGAGGCTCAGTGTTTTGCTTTTAGGGAGACTAGCCTGATTCATTCTCACTAGGGTGGGGTAGAAGTGGTTGTCTATGGTGGTTAAGTGTTAGCAGCTTCGTTTTGGAAGCATTAAAATTTACGAGCCATTTCTTAACCCATTTCACCACAGATTGGAGGTTCTTTTCAAGATCAGCAGCTAAATTTGGTTTGTCAGCATCGGCCGATGACTTCTCGAGGCAAGAGTTATTTGTTGTGTCGTCAGCATAAATGCCTACTTTGGATCTGATTACATCAGGGAGATCGTTGATGAAGATCAGAAAAATCGAAGGACTTAGAATAGAGTCTTGAGGGACATCCATATTCATATAATTGCATCTGGAAGCATGCCTATTCAATACTACCCTCATTATGCGATTTAAATATAAATACTTGATTAGGTCAAGCAATCGTGTAGTTATACCATAGGCATGTAGCTTGCGTAAAAGGCCAGCATGTCAGACTCTGTCGAAAGCTTTGGAGATAGTGCAATAGCTCAACCTTCACCATTCTAATCGAGAGCCTGTTATATATACTTTGTGAAGGTCGTTAAAATGCCAAATACAGGTGGTGAATAACAGAATCAAACAAGTACAAGAATTTAAGTACCTAGAAAGTGTTCTAACAGGAGATGGAAAGTCCGACACGAAGGTACAATAAACCATAAGATACACAATAGCAATCAATAAGTGTAAGAATGATACTTAACACGGGAAATAGATAGCAGGGATTTATTATACGAACGTACAATAAACCATAAGATACACAATAGCAATCAATAAGTGTAAGAATGATACTTAACACGGGAAATAGATTGCAGGGATTTATTATACGAACGTACAATAAACCATAAGATACACAATAGCAATCAATAAGTGTAAGAATGATACTTAACACGGGAAATAGATAGCAGGGATTTATTATACGAACGTACAATAAACCATAAGATACACAATAGCAATCAATAAGTGTAAGACTGATACTTAACACGGGAAATAGATTGCAGGGATTTATTATACGAACGTAGAATAAACCATAAGATACACAATAGCAATCAATAAGTGTAAGACTGATACTTAACACGGGAAATAGATTGCAGGGGTTTATTATACGAACGTAGAATAAATCATAAGATACACAATAGCAATCAATAAGTGTAAGACTGATACTTAACACGGGAAATAGATTGCAGGGATTTATTATACGAACGTAGAATAAACCATAAGATACACAATAGCAATCAATAAGTGTAAGAATGATACTTAACACGGGAAATAGATAGCAGGGATTTATTATACGAACGTACAATAAACCATAAGATACACAATAGCAATCAATAAGTGTAAGACTGATACTTAACACGGGAAATAGATTGCAGGGGTTTATTATACGAACGTAGAATAAACCATAAGATACACAATAGCAATCAATAAGTGTAAGAATGATACTTAACACGGGAAATAGATAGCAGGGATTTATTATACGAACGTACAATAAACCATAAGATACACAATAGCAATCAATAAGTGTAAGAATGATACTTAACACGGTAAATAGATTGCAGGGATTTATTATACGAACGTACAATAAACCATAAGATACACAATAGCAATCAATAAGTGTAAGAATGATACTTAACACGGGAAATAGATTGCAGGGATTTATTATAGGAAGGTACAATAAACCATAAGATACACAATAGCAATCAATAAGTGTAAGAATGATACTTAACACGGGAAATAGATTGCAGGGATTTATTATACGAACGTACAATAAACCATAAGATACACAATAGCAATCAATAAGTGTAAGAATGATACTTAACACGGGAAATAGATAGCAGGGATTTATTATACGAACGTACAATAAACCATAAGATACACAATAGCAATCAATAAGTGTAAGACTGATACTTAACACGGGAAATAGATTGCAGGGATTTATTATACGAACGTAGAATAAACCATAAGATACACAATAGCAATCAATAAGTGTAAGACTGATACTTAACACGGGAAATAGATTGCAGGGGTTTATTATACGAACGTAGAATAAACCATAAGATACACAATAGCAATCAATAAGTGTAAGACTGATACTTAACACGGGAAATAGATTGCAGGGATTTATTATACGAACGTACAATAAACTATAAGATACACAATAGCAATCAATAAGTGTAAGAATGATACTTAACACGGGAAATAGATAGCAGGGATTTATTATACGAACGTAGAATAAACCATAAGATACACAATAGCAATCAATAAGTGTAAGACTGATACTTAACACGGGAAATAGATTGCAGGGATTTATTATACGAACGTACAATAAACCATAAGATACACAATAGCAATCAATAAGTGTAAGAATGATACTTAACACGGGAAATAGATAGCAGGGATTTATTATACGAACGTACAATAAACCATAAGATACACAATAGCAATCAATAAGTGTAAGACTGATACTTAACACGGGAAATAGATTGCAGGGATTTATTATACGAACGTAGAATAAACCATAAGATACACAATAGCAATCAATAAGTGTAAGACTGATACTTAACACGGGAAATAGATTGCAGGGATTTATTATAGGAAGGTACAATAAACCATAAGATACACAATAGCAATCAATAAGTGTAAGAATGATACTTAACACGGGAAATAGGTAGCAGGGATTTATTTATGAAGGTACAATAAACCATAAGGTATACATTAACAATCAACGAATAGAAGCGGAATAATCTATCAAGCTGAGAATGCCTTCGCCTATGACGTATGCCGCTCGGTTTGCCTCTAGTCCAGCTTGTCACTGTTCTTTATAGACTAGATCATTCCATTTGGGGTATGCTATGATGTTCCACTATAACAATGCATTTACCGAAATCATATATGCAACTTCTGTGTACAAGACGTGATATGAGTGGTCATTGCTCTTCACAATTTTCTGTGATTTGTAGCTCTTTATGAATTACATTGTTTCATTATACATTTACACAAGCTCGTTTTGTAGGTTATGCATTCTTTCACCTGTTCTACTGGCCTTCAATATATCTTGTGTGTATCAAATTTTCTAAACTCTCTTCCCTCATTTTGTCCAGTGCCTCTTCCCCATGTTGGGCATGACTGTTCTTCTGGGTTTTACTTTATTTAAAACTTCGTCATTGATCACATAGCATTCTCAGCATCCTTCTGTTGAAGCAGAACTGTTGGATGTTCTCTTTATATGTGACTGATTTGCTTTGGTTTGTTTTAAGGCATATCAACAATTGGGGTCATTCAATGCCGAAGCATTAGTTCATTAAAAAAAGTATTTAGAAACATTTTTTCTTCAAAAACGTATTTTTGTTGGTAACGTTTTCCTTCAAATACGTATTTTTGTTGGTAACATTTTTCCTTCAAAATTTTGTGTTGGTAATATTTTTTCCTCCAAAAATAATTTCTTGGTAATATTTTTCAGTCAAAAATATTTTGTTCGTATTAATTTTTCCTTCAAACATTTTTATGTATATATTTCTTTAAAAATGCATTTTTATACTTTCATAAGGTTTTAATCCCTGTTTAAAGTGTAAACTATTTGCCCATATCTGGGACCCTAACAAATGCTACCACCAAGGGTTAGGGTAGACCTGGGAACAACAGCAATTAAGATGTCCCATGCTCCTAGCAAATTCGAAATCAGAGCCCTCGCTCCCGGATGCAGTTTACCGTCGAACCCAGGAATCCCCAGCTTGTGGGTTAGCTATTTTCCCATAGCTGGAACCCCAACATGTGCTACCACCATGGGTCACGGTGGTCTATTGGGAACAACAGCAAATAATAGGATGTACTATGCTCCTCGCAACCTCTCAATCAGAGGCCTTGCTGTGGAATGCAGCTTACCGTCATGCCGAGGACCTCTTTATATGCATAAGAATTTCCAGCATTTAATGGCGTACACACTCACTAATATTAGGTAACAGTCCAGTGTTCTTTACTTTGTTTTTAACGAAATTTTCATATTTCTTAAAAACTTGGTAAGCCTTTGGAAGGCGGCTTTCGCTATCCCATACACTTTTGGATATCGGGAAAAGCAGCATATGCGGGTTTGCTATTGTCTTAGGTCGAGTCATGAATAATATCTGTTTTTGTTTACAGATCTTATTTTCCATAAAATAAAGTACAATTACATTTTTTATTCAATAAAATGATGTCAAAACATTTATATCGATATACCATCTAAAATGGCGGCAACATATATATTGATGTGCCTACTATTGGGTATTTTACATTAAGACATAAGAAAAAACATATTCTTCCAACCTTTGAATGTGACAAGAGGGTTATATATATATATATATATATATATTAATCATTTCACCCCAAGCAAGGCATTCCACTGCCACTATTGCGCTTGGGACTACATAGGGGGAGGTAAATAGGAAGAGTGGTTAGATATAGGAAATGTCAGAAGGGGGATGATAGATAGTTGGGTGGGTGGGAAGAGTGTTTGAAAGAATGGAAGTTAGTGTTAGAAGGTGTCTATTGACCTTACATTTAAACTCCTGGAGATTGTAGCCGTCGGGGAAGCAGTCATATGGAAGAGAATTCCACAGTCGGGAAGTGCGAGAAAAGAAACTTGGAGTAGAAGTTGCGGTTGCATTTTATCGGTTTCACTGTAAAAGGGTGGGCTCTAGTTGCTAATCTAGTATCTCGTGCAAATTCGAACCTAATATATATATATATATATATTGATTGACTGATTGATTGATTGATTGATTGTTTAATACTTAGTTTTTGGTCATAATAGGGTTAGACCAGTACACGTTTGTATTAAAAGTGTTCGATATAATTATATTATAGAACTTTTGAATATTTTCCATTTTTAAATCAGTTATTTCGCCACTCAGGTTTCTGCCATGAGTGGTGTCTTCAGGCGATTTTTAATAACTGATTTTACCGTTTACCGTTTTTCTTTTTAAGAACGCTCTTGTAATGGTGTTTTGTTTGAACGCTCATGTGGTAGGTAATTCATGAAAAGTAAATACACATTTATCAAATATTATGTAAAAAAAACTTTTACCCATCAATATCTAAGAAAGGTTTACTGGAAGCATTAAATTTTTCTAAAATGAACATAAAAATACCATCAGAGCATATTGACATAATATTACATTGCCGAAAATCTATACTTTTCCAGAAAGGTAAAGCATGGATCAAGAAATCCAACAACGGAACATTCGATGTACCACAAGGATCGTATGATGGAGCAGAAATCTCAGAATTGATGAGAATATACATTTTAAACAAAATAAACAAAATAATCCACATTGACAACCACGGATTATATAGAAGTAACGGATTAATAATAGCACCAGACAACAAAAGAATGACTGATAAAGTAAAGAAACTGCTTTTTAAATTATTCAAAGAACTAGATTTTGATATTACAGTGGACACAAATAATAAAGTGGTAAAATATTTAGATGTAGAACTTAATTTACAAACTGGAAATATCTCGCCATACGTTGAAAACAAAAACTAAGTTATCATACATAAATACAAAGTCCAACCATCCAAATAAGATAATTAAACACATTTACAAAGGAATAGAACACAGACTATCTAATAATTTGTCAAACAAATCAATATTTAATGAAAATATATATTAGGATGCACTAAGAAATTTTGGTCATAAAATATTTTACAATATAATTCTCAACTAAACAGATAAATCAAAAACAACAATAGAAAATAAAACATTATCTGGTTCAACCCACCATTTAATTTAGAAGTAAAGACCAAAATAGGAAAAATATTTTTAAACTAATAGATAGACATATTCTAAAAGAATTAGTACGAAACAAAATTTTCAACAGAAATACAATCAAACTAAGCACTAACAATTTAGTTTCATAAAAACCAAAACACCAGAAACTTAAATAGCATCGTACAAAACAAAACCACTGACAAAGAATGCAACTGCAGGGACAAAGATAAATGTCCACTTCAAGGTCTCTGCAACACAAAAGAAATAATAAGGCAGAGGTACATAACCCAGATGGCCAAAATAAAATATATTTGGGCTCAACCAAAGACACCTTTAAGAACAGCTGGTTCAATCACAGATCTACATTTAAAATAGAAAAAGTAAAAAACATTACAAAATTGGCTAACCACATCTGGAAATTGAAATCAAGATATGAAAAAAAAAAACAGACATAACGTGGAGCATTGTAAGAACAGCCAAGTCTTACAACGGTGGACAAATATGCATCCACACTAAGAAATACCTCTTAGGTTCATATAACCATGGATGAAAACGTTATAATCCGTTTTAATTTAAACATTCATAAATCCCCTACCTCGTGAACGTTTAAATAAAACACCGTTACTAGAAAGTTCTTAAAAAGAAAAACGGTAAACGGTAAAATCAATTATTAAAAATCGCCTGAAGACACCACTCACAGTAAAAACCTGGGTAGCAAGAGAGCTTGTTTAAAAATGGCATATATATATATATATATATATATATATATATATATATATATAGATATATGTGTGTGTGTGTGTGTGTGTGTGTGTGTGTGTGTGTGTGTGTGTGTGTGTGTGTGTGTTGATACATACAAATGAACGCACAACGGTCTTTATAATTATAGAGAGGACTAGCAGTATAGCCCGGCGTTGCTCGGGTGTAATGAAAGCTTTAAAACTAATCCATGGTCCTGGAGCTCAGACTCTTTGGAGGTTGTCACGGAAGACCAAAAAGCAATAGTTGTTTCCAGTTAAAGCGAAACCGTAAACTGAAAGAAAAATGAATGGTTGTATGTCAAATTTTGATTTCCTAATATCGATGTCAGATAAATTTTTTTTCACTATAAACTGAATTTTCAAGGACAAATAAGTCCTCTGAGTAAATGGTATCATGATTGAGACTAAAAACTACAATTATACCTACTTAGAGCCAAACCTGAAGCAAAAACTAAAATAAAAAGGCTGAAAAAATACAGACATACAGGCAGACAAACAGACAAACACACACACAAACATCTTGCTTTTATATATATATATATATATATATATATATATATATATATATATATATATATATTATCGATTTGCTGTACTATTGAAAGCACTGCAACCTTGAAACTTCTGAATATGGTTTCTTATGTTTTTTGTCTATGAGTGTAACAAATTTGATTAAAATTGGACTACTCCTTCTATAACCCGATTTTTTTGATTATCTATATTTGATATTTATCGGGGGTACCTCGACAGAAAACCTAGCTAAGAACACTCGCAGACGCTTATAGTACAACTCTGTAAATTTTCATGAAAATCGGTTCAGCCGTTTCGGAGTTTTTAGTTAACGGACACACACACACACAGACACACACAGACAACGTTTCCTTTACAAATAAGTTTAGATACATAGATGGGATATATTCAACATTATTTATAATGAGTAAATTTCGCAGGCTCTCATGCGGAAAGCAGTTTTAATAATCTCTTGAATATAAGATATTCACACGAAAGCGTTCTGCACTAAATTGACAACTCAATAATCAGTTGGTGGCTGGACAGAGGAATATGATAGGTGAGATCAAAAGACTAATCGATTTTGAAAATTGTTTCCTCTTTTCTTTTAGCTGCATGCCGCTTTGCGTAATCTTATGGTCGAACAATATTTACCCTTCCGCCCACTGACGTGTAAAAACTGTGCGATGTAAGTTTACTGAACATTTATTATCAACTACGAGCCTATTCCTCATTAGTCTTGGTTCGCAAAAATGAAAATTATTTATGGTCCAACCAAATACAGTACTGTACAAAAGTATTAGGACAAGAATTATTTTATCTTTTATGAGGCATCAAAATAATTGCGACAATTTACCAATCGCACCTAGTATATATACAGTACTGTGCAAAAGTATTAAGAAAGAACTATTTCATCTTTCATAAGGCATCAAAATAATTGCGACAATTTACCAATCGCACCTAGTATATATACAGTACTGTGCAAAAGTATTAGGACAAGAACTATTTTATCTTTTATGAGGCATCAAAATAATTGCGACAATTTACCAATCGCACCTAGTATATATACAGTACTGTGCAAAAGTATTAGGACAAGAACTATTT
The DNA here is from genome assembly GCA_037127315.1 of Ascarosepion bandense. Classification (NCBI taxonomy): domain Eukaryota; kingdom Metazoa; phylum Mollusca; class Cephalopoda; order Sepiida; family Sepiidae; genus Ascarosepion; species Ascarosepion bandense. Next base: position 436,933 of record JBBBDQ010001762.1, on the reverse strand, counting down.
TATCTTTTATGAGGCATCAAAATAATTGCGACAATTTAACAATCGCACCTAGTATATATACAGTACTGTGCAAAAGTATTAGGACAAGAACTGTTTTATCTTTTATGAGGCATCACAATAATTGCGACAATTTAACAATCGCACCTAGTATATATACAGTACTGTGCAAAAGTATTAGGACAAGAACTGTTTTATCTTTTATGAGGCATCAAAATAATTGCGACAATTTAACAATCGCACCTAGTATATATACAGTACTGTGCAAAAGTATTAGGACAAGAACTATTTTATCTATTATGAGGCATATCGACAGAAAATTAACAATTTAATTAATTTTATTTGATTTACTCAATAAATGTCTTAACAAGAAAATACTTGTTAAAAATAAATTTAAGATTTAGTATCATAGACTTTTGCTTTGATCATAGCCTTCAGTCTGTCAGGCGTCGACATCAGAAGCTTCTTCAACATATCTAATGGTATCTCCTGCCAAGCAGCTTGTATTTGTTCTCAAAGTGTGTCTTGCGAGGTACCATTAGATTTATCAATTTTTTATCCAAAGTATCCCATGGATGTTCAATAGAGTAGTTTCAAATAACTTGTTTAACCCTCTAGGGCCATACGTATCATATTTGATACAGTATTTCCCTATAAGGAAACATTTGGTATTTCCCTATAAGGAAACATTTGGTATTCATTGACTGAGCAGTCAGTACTGCTTTCATTTGAAATTTATAAAATATTTCTCTTTAAAATTTTTTCAGGAAAATATTTCTTTCAAGGCTTGTTTTCATACTGTATCAAATATGATACGAATGGCCCTAGAGGGTTAATAGAAAATAGGTAAAATTAAATATCACTTCTTTTTAATACATTTCTTTTAGACCTAGTTTTAAATAATTAATATTTATTAGCAACATACTTGGCTTTTCACTCTGTATTTGAATTTCATTGAGGATTTTAGGAAAATCACCCCTGACCTAATCCTTTTGAACACTACCGGTAGTGTGCAAAAGTGTAAGGACAAGGGTGATTTTAAACTTTATTTTGAAGCCTCATAAAAGATAAAATAGTTGTTGTCCTAATAATTTTGCACAGTACTGTATATAGCAGTGCATGTTGGACAGTCATTTGACAGATGAGTAAGATATTGGAAACGACAGAAATTTGGTTATATCCAGGAAGAATGATACGAATACCACGGATCTTTCACCTATTTAAAGTCGTAGGAATTCCATATTTGTTGCGGTCAGGGCCATAGTGGTGTTTCATGGATAAACCAACCTGACAGAGCCTAACTATTCCAGGCTTTCTTGAATATTCATTTTCATTCTCTTAGACAGGTTGCCAAACAAGGTTATACTAGCAACTAAGTGAATGTAAATCAATTGACTGCAATTTGAACTCGGTTCCCCGAAGTCAAATCGAATCCTCTATCTATTACTCTACTGTCAAAAATATGAACATGTCTTTATTCAAAACAGCGAAATCTTAAAATATTAGCTATCAAAAAGTTATTAAACATTTGGAACTCTCAAGGAAAAAATAACTAACGCAAGGCACAGAGTTCGAGAAAGCGGCGTGAAACCGTGATTGATTTGAGTAAAGTGTTATAGTTATGTTATAACTGCTAGGGGTTGAGAATAAAGAGATCGACAGTAGCATGCAATGCTACAAGCACTTTAGTCAGTTAAGTTCCACACTTGATACAAGCTTGAGTGATCATATATAGAAAAAGATAGGATTAGGTGGACAGTATATTTTTTCCGAAGTTGCTATTAGTTTCTGCAGTAGACTGTTTGCCAACCAAGGCTATAGAACACGATCTTTCCTAAACCCATAGCTGGAACAAAAACAAAACAAAACAGATTAATACCTTTTCCAAAGTACGTGAATTCAAGGAATTCAACTGGAATTCGAATTTGGCTTCCCAAATTTTCGTCCCTAGCTGATAATCACTGCATCCCAAGTACTTTGCACATTAATAAAACGAGGAACAATGGTATATATATGAGGAGCCTCATGGCAAGCGAATGCGGCACAAAGGTAGAAAAAATCCGTACCGTAGAAAAATTGCTCAACACCTCTAAACTATCCAATTGGGGATAACTGAAGCTTCGGGCAATGAACCTCATCGACTGTCAAAGAATAGCAATGGCCTGAGAGTATGTCTTCTGGTGCTTGATTTAAAATTCTTGTGTCCAGTTAAAATTTACTTTTATAACTATATTGCGACGACTGCATACGGCGCAACAAAATGTTGTCACATTCAATGTGGGTTTATTGACAGTTCTGTAGAAAAAATCAAGCGTCTCTAGCTCTTCACTAATTTTAGGGATGCTTTAGGCGCCGAACAGTAAACAAAGCCAACCTAACTGAGGCGGAGATAACAGTCTGGAGGATAATTTCGAGAGTTGAGCGAAGCCATCAATATCCATTGACTGAGCAGATAATGCTACTTTCATTCAGAAATTTGGACATCTGTTCTTGATAATATGATAAAATAAAACTTCTTCATCTGTTGTTGATGATTTGATGAAATAAAACTTGTGCATCTGCTGTTAATAATATGAACAATAAAATCTGTACATCTATTGTTGATAATACAAGAAAATAAAATTTGTACATCTGTTCTTGACTATATGACAAAATAAAACTTGGGCAACTGTTGTTGATCTAAACTTATTTATAAATGGAACTTTGTCTGTGTGTGTGTCCCCGTACCTATAGACTCCGAAACGGCTGAACCGATTTTCTAGAAAACTTACACAGTTGTACAATAAGCATCTGCGAGTGTTCTTAGCTAGGTTTTGTGACAAGGTACCCCCGATAAATATCGAAAATCGATAATTGCAAAAATCGGGTTATAGAAGGAGTGGACCGATTTTAATCAAATTTGAAGTTTCAAGATTGCAGTTCTTACAATAGTGCAGAAAATCGATAATATATATATATATATATATATATATATATATATATATATATATATATAAGGCAAGATATTTGTGTGTGTGTGTGTGTGTGTGTCTGTTTATCTGCCTGTATGTCTGTCTTTTTATCAGCCCTTTTATTTTAGTTTTTGCTTCGGGTTTGGCTCTAAGTAGGTATAATTGTATTTCTTAGTCTCAGCCATGATACCATTTATTCAGAGGACTTATTTAGCCTTCAAAATTCAGTTTATAGTGAGAAAAAAACTTATTTGATAGCGATACCAGGAAATCAAAATTTGAATTACATCCATTCATTTTTCTTTCAGTCTACGGTTTTGCTTTAACTGGAAATAACTATTGCTTTTTAGTCTTTCGTGCCAACGTCCAAAGAGTTTGAGCTCCAGGACCATGGATTAGTTTTAAAGCTTTCATTACACCCGAGTAACGCCGGCTTATACTGTTAGTTGTTTTAATGATCATTTCATCCCAAGCAAGGCAGAACTGCCACTGGCACACAGGATGTTACTTAAGCGGTGAGTAATGACAAAGAGGAACAAGTAACGGGGGTGTCACAGAATGAGTAAGAAAAGAATGAGACACCAGGTTTGGAGAGATCTGCATGTGAGTAGAATGGAAAGGAAGAAGCACATGATACAAGAGTTTTCATGGAAAGAATGTCAGTCAAGGAGATAAGAGATAGCAATTGAATTTGCATTTAAATTCTTGGAGATTGTAGCTGTCAGGGAAGCAAGTATACGTAATGGGATTCTACAGGCGGTAAGTGCGAACAAAGAAGCTGTTAGAACAAATGTACACCCTACTTCCTTTCAGTCTTTCTATTCTTCTTCTTGTCGTTGGTATGTCAAATTTAAATTCCAGTTGAATTCCTTACGTTGACTTACGCGAAAATACCCCTGGGGAAGGTATAAATCTATCTCTTCCCTCCAGTTATGGGTTATGCAACAGAATAGATTAGGTTCTATAGCCTTTGCTAGCAACCTTTCTACTGCAGAAATTAATGACAATCTACTGCGTGAAAAATCTTCTGTCCAGTCAGTCATATCTCCTTCAAGACATGATCGCCTAAGCGTGCATTACGTATGACAATTAACTGACTGACTAGACCAGTTGAATTTGTTGCATTCATATACGCAGAAATATCCTTAGTTAAATTTCTTCTCCCTCTAGCTACTGGTTAAATAGCAGCACATATTGATTTCTATAACCTTGATTGGAAACCGGTCTAAGTCAGTAATAAATGGCAAACTACTGCGGAAAAAAATTCTGCCTATTCAGTCATGGATCGAATAAGACATGATCGTTCAAGCGTGTATCACAGATGATACTGATTGACTAAAATGCTAGAAAAAGGAAAGACGGAAAGTGCGTTACTGAGATCCGAAAGCGAATTGGATTGGCCAAAGACGCATTCCAGAAGATGAGCAGAGTATTAAGAGACAGGAAAATATCGCTAGAAACAGAGAAGAGAGAGGATTGCTATTTGATGTCAGTTCTTCAATATGGCAATGAATGCTGGACAATATCATCAAAGATGAAGGAAAGACTTGAAGTAACTGAAATGTGGTTCTACAGACGGATGCTACGGTTATAAAGTGGGGGATCAATTCCATATTACAATTAATATATAAACTGGCCCCTCACTTTGTGGTCACAGTAGTTTCTGTACATTTTTATTCCTGAGATCCAAAACCACAAGGATGCATTCTAGAAGTTGAGAAGGGAATTAAGAGACAGGATAATTTCGCAAGAAGAGAGTACTGGATTGCTATGAGATGTCTGTCCTTCAATATAGCAGTGAATGCTGGACAATATCATCAAAGATGAAAGAAAAACGTGAAGCAAGTGAATTGTGGTTCTAGAGAAGGATGCTGCGGATATAATGGACCGAGCATGTTAGCAAAGATTTTGGAAAGAATGGAAACGAAATGGAAATTAATACTGACCATCAGGAAAAGACAGCTGAAGTTCTTGGGACTTGTGATGAGAAAGGCAGGCTTGGAGAATCTGATACTCACAGGTCAGATAGAGGGAAAGAGAGACAGACGAAAGCAGCGGATAACATATTTGAAGGGCCCGAGCAGGTGGATAGCAGATAAGGGTTTTTGTGGTGTTTCAGGAGAAAGCGAGCCATCAGGGATAGGGAGGCATGGAAGTCCATGATCACCTATGTCCTAAAGGAACATGGCCCATAGAAGAAGAAGAATCTACGCCATCATATTACAAATGAAATTGCTAGATATAACCGTAAGTTTTATGCTAGAAATGTCTTCTCTGGCAATACTCCCCTGTAGAACCGGCTTCTTATTTTTCAGTAAACTTTACGTTGTAGTGGATATCGTCTCGGAACGAGAAATCGGATAATCGAGTTGGATTTCTAGTTCAGTTCGTTGCATTCTTTTACACGCAAATACCCCTGAGATACGCAATTATCCGTCTCGTCTTTCCAAACATGGCCTATATAACAGAAAAGATTGCGTTCTTTAGCCTTGGTTGGCAACCAGTCTACCGCAGAAAGTAATGATAACCTACTGCAGGAAAATATTCTCCCCAGTCAGTTAAGTCTCTTTCCAGACATGATCGATCAAGCATTTTTCCTGTATGGCAACTGACTGACTGATCAACCATTATAACCTGTCCTCTGAATTTCTGTTGCGTTATTATCTCTTCTTAATGTTTTTTTCTTATACTCATGTTCTTTCATACTTAATAACCCTTTAAAACTTAGTGGCTTCATTACCTTGTTTAGGATGATTTATTTAAAATTCTTTACTCTTTTTTTTCTTTCCACCATTTCTTTTTTTTTCTTTCTTTCTCTCCTTCGATTTTTTCTTCTCTTTAACCTCCCATTTTCTTTTATGTTTGGTTTTCTTCCTCGTCACTCCTCTTTTCTCTCCTTCTCCCACGTAATCTCCATTTAAAAACCTCTGATGGGATATATACAGTTTTGATAGACATGGAATTTTGTCGATATTTTGAAACGCTGAGTGTTCAACGTGTCAGGTTGATTCTTTTACAACATATAAATAAAAGAGGGTGCATCGAAATCTTTAGTCAAGATGACCTTTCTGCAGAACTGAAGCAGACTACCACCAAGTTTCATTTCGTTGTTTTTCATTTTTTGTTATTTTTTTTCCGCGCATTCCTATTGATTGTTGCTTACACTTTCCGATTATAAAAAAAAAATTTTGAAAAAAAATTTGAAAAATTACAATATTTAAGCCACTTTGGAGGGGGTAAATTTTTCATACAACGTTATAGTAAATCGATCGTCCATTTTCAATTCACTCGCATTGGGTCGCTTTGTTTATGTTAATTTTGTTGTTTTTCATTTTTGTTTTTTTTTGTTTGTTTTTTTTTTACTTTTTCAGAGCAGTTCTATCGATTGTTACTTAAACTTTCCGATTTCCCAAAAAGAAATCATTCAAAAATTACAATATTTAAAAAAATTGTGGGGTGGGTTTAGTTTCTCATACAACGTTAAAGTAAATCGATCCTCCATTTTCAAACCACTATAAGGTCGTATGAAAAACTGGTACCCACCTAAAATTGTTTAAATATTGAACTTTTTGCAAATTATTTTTATCATTCGTAAACTTTAAGGTGTAAAAGATAATATGACACTGAAAAAGTCCAAAAAAATTGATAATGAAACAATTTGCAGGTGGCAGTAATGTTGTACCGGCGACTTTTCTTTTGAAGTCAATATATGAAGTAAAACCAATGCAATCATAGAATAGCAGAGATCTTTGGCTGCTTATTAACACATCAAGTTTGTCACTATATTTAAGTGTATGAATATGATATACTCCTCGTATTTTAGTTGCCCCTGTTTTCAAGGCTTAGAATACACCAACAATATTTCCTGAAGAGTAGTCTGATGAGTAGTAATATATAATCAAAAGTAAAACATCTTCTGTACTGGTACCTGTAGATGTGAGTGAAAACCCCAAAAACTCTTTTATTTATTTTTAAAATCAAACATGTTTATATTTATTAACCTGATAGAAACCGGACCTCTGACAAACCCTTTGCCTCGACTGCAAAACAAACAATTGACTACATTTTTGCTTTTAAATTCAAAACAAACCACTAACGACCTTTTTTGCAACTAGCGTTAATCGGACCTATGACTTACATTTTGCCTCTAGTGCAAATATGACTTTTTAGACTCTGAGGCAAAACGTACCTATGACTACCTTATTGCCTGTAATGTTAATCGAACCAATAATTACTTTTTTTACCTCTAATTCAAACCGGACACGATTACCTTTTTGCCTCTTGTGCTAAACACACCTCTGACTTCCTTTTAAATTCTAATTCAAACCGAACGTATGAATACTGTTAAGACTCTCGTACAAAATGGACATATGACTACATTTTTGCTGCTAACTATAATCGAACCTATGTCTAGATTCTTGAATCTTATGCAAGCCAGAACAATGACTATTTTATACATATAGTGCAAACCGAAAATACGTCTAACTTTTGCCTTTAATGTGAACCTGACATATGACTACGTTTTTGTCCTCCAGTGCATCAAAAACAATTGTTACCGTGCTTTCTTGACCTTTAAAACATTTAACCAAAATTAAATAACTTAACAAAGGATATTAAACTGTTCAATTCAATTACATAACCTCTCATTTGATATATTTTACATACATAACTGCAAAACGATGGCTGGATTCTCATTTCCAAATATGCCTGTTTGCTTGAGCGACTCGTCAATCATTGTTAAAAACGTGGGTTCAGGACATTTAGTTTTGTTTAACACCTACATATCTCCCACCCAAGGTTTTGTGGATGAAACCACATCTTCTGTTGAAGGGATATTAGTTACATTTTCTGCGAAAGATTACAGAATCTGGCGTGATGACAAGTTTGAACAAGGCTAGTACCTTCAAAAACTCGGTCACGATGACTTCGTCCTGGCACAAATATCGACGAACAGTTCCATCTACTGTGTTACAAGGATGTGCGTTGTGGTGCAGTGGATATCGGGTCGGAACGAGAAATCGGGGAGCTGAGTTCGAATTCCAGTTGAATTCATTGCATTCACTTACGCGCAAATACCCTTGGGAAAGTTATTAATCCGTCTCTTCCACCCAGTTATGGGTTAAATAACAGGACAGATTGGGTTCTATAGCCTAGGCTGGCAACCAGTCTACCGCAGAAAGCAATGGCAACCTACTGCGGAATAATATTCTGCCCAGTCAGTCATGTCTCTTTCGAGACATGATCGCCCAAGCGTGTTTTACGTATGGCCCTTAAATGACTGACTATCACAAAGACTGGGTCAACCCGTGGGATGCTTCTAAGGCAACTTACATACTGGTATCAACTCTTCATATCGATAACATCAAAAACTGACGAACTGGTTATGGTGACGTTCGAACACGGGTCTCATAGTCCTAAAATGAATGTTCTAGCAACAAGTAAGCAATACTCATCACAAATAATTCAATAGAAATGGATAATAAATTGTAGTAATGAGGAAACTATTTTTATCCAAAACAGAAAACGTATTTTATTAATTTACAGATTCTAGATGGCTCTTTAATTTTATGTCTATTTAAATAAATTGCATAATTGTTTTTTTTATATATATAATTTTCTAACTTAAATTAATTTAGGTTACGTCATGATTTTTATGTTTCAAGAAAACGTAAATTCTGTAATTTAAAAAATCAAAATAAATTAGCTGTCATATAAATGTATTGTTCGGAGAAGGTTAATAAATATAATGATTGCTTAAACGTAGTCTAAACTAAATTATATTTAAAACATGTAACTGCTTGTTTGCAATGAATATTGTCTTTCTTTGTAAATCCAGCTAAAAGATCATGCTGAAATAGTTTAAATCAAGGGAAAGACAAAAACGTCTATGTCACCTCGGGTGAAATACTCAGTAAACTATTTTAATTCATCAAGACGTAGCATTTAAATATTGACAACATTAATCATTTAGTTATATAGTTCTTATAACGCCCATAGTTGCTGGTTAGTAAGACTATAAAGAAACCACTAGAGACAAAAGTTTGAGTGAAGAAAGATTTAATCCCATAAGAACCTGGAATGAGAATACAGTATTTCAGTGCGACAAGCTTACGCCTGAAAAGTACACTATTTACCACTTATTCCATGAGTAGACGTTCTCCTGTTTGCTAATGTACGGGTTTATGTCTCAATAATTAGTGTATTAAAAGTGAGTCAGTCTTTCTCCGCATCACATTTATGATCCAAAGAACAAAGATGTCTGCCAGGTGTTGCATCAGAGAAGCTATTATTGTTGACTAGTAAAATGAGTACATGACATTAGTATTATCTTTATCATATTTTTTATTACTATAAGATCCACATTTTATTTTGGACTAGCAGTATAGCCCGGCGTTGCTCGGGTGTAATGAAAGATTTAAAACTAGTCCATGGTCCTGGAGCTCAAACTCTTTGGACGTTGGCACGAAAGACTAAAGAGAAATAGTTGTTGCCAGTTAAAGAAAAACCGTAGTCTGAAAGAAAAATGAATGGATGTAAGTCAAATTTTGATTTCCTGGTATCGATATCAAATAAGTTCTTTTCGTCGTACTGCTGCCATTTATGGTCAGGTGCCCCTGCCGTTCTCCTCAGTGTTCTTGACAAGCTCCAAAGGAGAGTCTGTAATGTGATAGGTACTGATCTGGCGACTCGTCTGCAGCCACTTTCCCATCGTCGAAATGTGGCCTCCCTCTGTCTCTTCTATAAATACTTTCATGGCTTCTGCTCGGATGAGCTTAAGTCACTGATGCCTCCTCAACAGGTGTTTACCCGTTCAACCAGACTGGCAACTGGGTCCCACCCATTCACAGTCAGGTTAGCCAAACGCAGACGACAATTCTACTCCTGCAGCTTCCTCTCTCGCACTTCCCGCCTGTGGAACTCACTCCCGTATTCTTGCTTTCCTGACGGCTACGACCTCCAGAAATTTAAAAGCAAAGTTAATACTCACCTACTAACCACTGGCCTCTAGCTCTCTCTCCCCTCCCCTGTATAAGCTTCCCTTTCTCTCCGCCCATGTACCTGTCATTGCACCTGCTTTCTCAGTTTTCTATTGTTCCTTTCTAACTAGCTTGTACTCCTCACTCTTTTCTAATTAATCTTTCTACACTTATGTAACCCCCTGCACATCAGTGGCGTTTCTGCCTTGCTCGGGGTGAAATGATTAAAAAAAAAAAAAAAAAAAAAAAAAACTGAATTTTGAAGGCTAAATAAGTCCTCTGAGTAAATGGTATCATAGCTGAGACTAAGAAATACAATTATACCTACATAGAGCCAAACCCGAAGCAAAAACTAAAATAAAAGGGCTGATAAAAAGACAGACATACAGGCAGATAAACAGATACACACACAAACATCTTGCCTTTTATATATATATATATATATATATATATTATAGATTTTCAGCACTATTGTAAGAACTGCAACCTTGAAACTTCTGAATATCGTTTCTTATGTCTTTGTCTATGAGTGTATGAAATTTGATTAAAATCGGACCACACCTTCTATAACCCGATTTTATCGATTATCGATTTTCGATATTTATTGGGGGGGGTACCTCGGCACAAAACCTAGCTAAGAACACTCGCAGAAGCTTATAGTACAACTGTGTAAAATTTCACGAAAATCAGTTCAGCCGTTTCGGAGTCTATAGGTAACGGACACACACACACACACACACACACACAGACAAAGTTCCATTTATAAATAAGTTTAGATTAGATACCAACAAAAGACGTAAGGTCGGAAACTGTTTCGTGACGTTTTCCACTGATCATTTAAAAAAATAATAAATAAAGCATTTTACATATAGAATGTGTAATCTCTACTTCTGAGTATAATTTTATGTATTTTTTAGGGTATCATCATCATTTATCCATCACACCCAGATGGTGCATAGGGCAGCAACGTTTGTTGCTGTTTCTTTAACAAACTGTTTTTTACGGGGCAGGGTTGTTAGCCCTGCAGCCAACCCTGCCCCCAAACCTGAAGGACCGGTGGACCATTCTTCGTCCTTACGTTTACAGCACCTGGTATTCCCAAATGGTCACCCATTTAAGTACTGACCAGGCCCGATGTTGCTTAACTTTGGTGATCGGACGGGAGCCGGGGTATTCAACACGATATAGCCGGAGACATTTTTTAGGGTATGTGTGACCAGAAATTTCTTCACAGTTTCTATCGTAAATTTTTACCTAGCAATCTGAGGATTTTTACTACAGTTGTTGATGTTCTGATGTGGCACATTACTTTAGATTTCCACTTCAAGATGATCGTATTTTAATATTTTTGAAGATGGCCAAAGATACATTTCAGTCTGGAAATACTGCCTTATTAATAAGAAAGCTCATTCTATTTTTTTTTTGTTCTTTAATCACGTTGTTTTGACAATTAAATTCGATAGATTTTTTTGTGTGTGTGCATTATAGGGTTCCATAAAATTGTTTAAAATCTTATGGCAGTTGTTGCATCGCAGAGGTGAATACGATAAACAAAGAAAATGCTCTGCGGTATTATTATTATTCAGTACAATATCCGGATATAAACGAATATACACAGAAGAGTATAATAGTTAAAATGAGAGACAAGATAAAACTTAGAGCACATGGAGGAACGATTTAAATTGCAATAGTCACCGAAATAATGATTCCGATTATTACTCGAATGACACGAATATTACACCTCGAATACTACTATTTTTTTACTTAAATAGACCATTTCAGACTATGGATCATTCAATCACTGAGAGTGCCGCAGACGTGTCAGCCGGTCTACAACAGCTGTACCTGGGTTTGGTGGTGTTAACCCTCTAGGGCCATTCGTATCATATTTGATACAGTATGAAAACAAGCCTTGAAAGAAATATTTTCCTGAAAAATTTTTTAAGAGAAATATTTTATAAATTTCAAATGAAAGCAGTACTGACTGCTCAGTCAATGAATACCAAATGTTTCCTTATAGGGAAATACCAAATGTTTCCTTATAGGGAAATACTGTATCAAATATGATACGAATGGCCCTAGAGGGTTAAGAGAAATATTTTATAAATTTCAAATGAAAGCAGTTCTGACTGCTCAGTCAATGAATACCAAATGTTTCCTTATAGGGAAATACCAAAAGTTTCCTTATAGGGAAATACTGTATCAAATATGATACGAATGGCCCTAGAGGGTTAATAACCGTTTCTCGCAGTTTTTTCTCCGAAAACCTTAAGGTTTTCCAGAGCAGCTATCGTTTTACCCTTCTATGCTGCGTTTTATAATCGTTGACTGCTGATACCGTGCAAAGATAGTTGTTTTGGAATATTCATCAGTTAATCTGCATTTCAGGTTAAAATAATTTTTCGGCATTTTAGCTTCATAATTTCTAGTTTGTAAGAATTGGACATATGCAGCAAGAATAAAACCTTCGGTTTCAGTTTTTAAATATTCAATAAGCAACCACTGATCGGTATGGATTTGTCTAAATCCGCTTCTTTGGAACGGGCAGAATATTGACCATAAAGACGTTTATCCCGCCATTGATTTTGCATTTGTTCCTTTGCTTTTGTTTTTGTCATTTTTAATAGGTTCTTTGCCGCTACAATCGGGAAATTATGGTTTACATTCTTGTTGGGGATCACCACTTTTTGGATACAAGAATAGACTCGCAGATGTGTACATTTAATCCTGCCTATACAGAGAGCAGGAATGGAGTAGTTGTAAAGGACAGTTGAGTAGTTGTACAGCCGCTTAGTTGGTCAGTAAGTTGGTGCATATTAAGTTGGAGTTGTTTTGAATACTCACTCATTACTCGGACATACTTATTCACTACAAGACTGTATATATTGATTCCTACTAACAGTATTCCTGAATTGACTAACCCGTGTTCCAGTTTGTATAATTTTGTTCAGTATAACTAAGATTTTCTATCTCCATATCTGTTTTTGTTATTTATTATTTTCTGTGGTTTCTCAACCAGAATCCACAACAATTCTCTTCTTCAGCCACATGAAATCGCCTTTTCAATTTGTTGTCTTCCTATATTATTACATAATTTTTTTATTTTTATTTCATGATCTTTGACACAGATCATCAGCCAGTCTTCTGTAGTCTTTGAAGACCGATTATTGTTTTTATTTTCATCATCATTATTACATTTCGATTTCTGCTAATGGTCACGCGACATACAAATTCTGCGGAACGACCTAACGCAGGTTGTAATGTGTTGCTATGACCACAATTCATGATTTGTTTTTCTAACTGCCATAACATCACTAGTGTTAATGAACAAAGTGTATAGTGTGTTGGCTGTACTTATCAAAACATTTTTTCTCTTAGGCTGAGATTTCAAGGGAATTTTTCGATACACTATTTTGTTCCATTTTTTACCATTCCTAGCGCACCTACTGTTACTGGTCCAATTCTTGTTTTCAATTTCTACTTTTATTTTATTTAGATTTCCAGATCTTTATACTCGATATGTTTTCAAATTCCTTGGTTACTATATTAAAGTCCTCTGGGCAAGTACCATCAATTAGTAGGTATTTTTTCTTTTTCATTTTTGACAATTATGCCCGGCCTATTTGCTTCTTCTTGCCTGTAATCTTGGTACAATGTCTTAGAATTGTAATGTCTTCTATTTCTATAACCGGTGCTGTGTGATATTCTTACCAGTTTTGTTAACATATTTTCCAAAGTTTTTAAATATTGTCCAGTGTAAATATTGCCTCACTCTATTACGACAGGTTTCGACCTTTATACTTGACTTTTATTTTCATATTTCTTACTACAACAGTCGGTTCTTGAGTTCTGTTTTGATTTCCTACAGAATATACTAAATGTAAATCATTAACTGTATTACCCAGTCCTTTGTTGTTTCCGTGTGTATTATTAAGGTAAAAATAATGTTTTCTATGAAAAATCTACCTAAATAAAACCTCTTCAACATATTTACCGTCTATGTATAGACTGTTTATATCACCCTTTGGGTGATGCATCTTCAGATTAGAAAGCGTCTTTCTAAATCATTCGTTTGATTTCATTCAGAGTCCAATTCAAGATGTTGAAGCTATATGGAACCACGGCGATGGCAAGGCTATTAACGGCCATAATTCCGTTCTGAGAATTCATTTCAATTCTTTCATTTTATGATGGATACCATCACGCTCATTTACTCCAGGTAATAGGGAGGTTTGTTGTAATGATGATCCTTGTTAAATTTTGACTTTAGCATATCCAAACATAATTTTATTCTAATGTCATCACTGAAACATTTTACAGTTTTCATGAAAACATCCAGTTCATTTTCATTCTTAACATATAACTTTATATAACTTCATATGTAAAATAGGTGGCTTATTTTCTTTTGATATTTTTTATAATCATATCGCCCCAAGCAAGGCATTTTACTGCCGCTGTTTTGCAGGGGGTTTAATAGGAGGAAAGTTATGAGAAAGAGTGATAGGTTATAGGGGTTGTCAGGATGTGGGTAAAAGAAAGATGAGAATACTGATGAGAGTGAAGTAGACGGAGAAAGAAGCATGCAAAACAGAATGCAGGTTAGTGAGATAAGAGATGACTATTTAATTTCATTGGGAATGTAGATGTCGGGAAAGCAGATAAACGGAAGGGGGTTTCACAAACGGGAAGTGCGAGAAAAGAAGCTGTTGGAGTAGAATTTGCGTTTACATTTTATTGGTTTCACAATAAAAGGGTGGGACCTAGTTGCTAATATTGTTGCTCCAGTAAATTCATATGTAGCGAGCACTAGTGAGCTAAGTTCATCGGAGCAGAAGGATATATTTTATAGCCATATTTCATCCAGTTATGTTTGCTGGTTAAATCTATTAAGAATAGACAATATACTAAAAGAGAATCCAGTTCAGTTCTGAATATCAGTCGCACCATCCCATAATATTTCACAATATTTCTTCATTTTTGTTTCATAATGGTTTTCTTCGCACTCATTTCAACAGAGGTACTTAACCCTCTAGGGCCATTCGTATCATATTTGATACAGTATTTCCCTATAAGGAAACATTTGGTTTTTCCCTATAAGGAAACATTTGGTATTCATTGACTGAGCAGTCAGTACTGCTTTCATTTGAAATTTATAAAATATTTCTCTTAAAACTTTTTCAGGAAAATATTCTTTCAACGCTTGTTTTCATACTGTATCAAATATGATACGAATGGCCCTAGAGGGTTAATAATATAATATGATTAAGGCTTCTACTTGTCATAAAGTGGGGGATCAGTTGTATATGGTTATGAAGTAATAAACAGATCCCCCACTAATTACTACTTAACCCTCTAGGGCCATTCGTATCATATTTGATACAGTATTTCCCTATAAGGAAACATTTGGTATTTCCCTATAAGGAAACATTTGGTATTCATTGACTGAGCAGTCAGTACTGCTTTCATTTGAAATTTATAAAATATTTCTCTTAAAAATTTTTCAGGAAAATATTCTTTCAAGGCTTGTTTTCATACTGTATCAAATATGATACGAATGGCCCTACAGGGTTAAAAGCTCCTTGTTGCTTTAAATATTTAATTAAACCAACGTCTAAGAGTAGGTATGTTGAAGTAAATTAGAAGCTTTTGCACATTAACCAAAACAAATTTTGTACCAGTGTCATCACAGAAACATTTTCTTCTTCTTTTATGTAACCTGTCCTTTCAGGACCTAGGCGATCATAGCCTTCCACATCTCCCTATTTCTGGTGACTCTTAGCACGCCTTTTCCTGTTGTACCATGCATCCCTCGTTCCGTCATCTACCTGATCAGGTCCTTCAAAGATGTTATCCGTTGCTATCCTCTGTCTCTTTTTCCCTCTACCTGGCATGTTAGTATCAGGTTCTCCAAGCCCTCTTTCCTCATTGCCTGTCCCAGGAACTTTATTTGTCTCTTCCTGATGCTTAGTATTAATTTCCTTTTCGTTTCCATCCTTTCCAAAACCTCATAATTTCTCACATGCTCGGTCCATGATATCCGCAGTATCCTTCTGTAAAACCACATTTCAGTTGCTCAAGTTTTTCCTTCATCTTCGAATATATTGTCCAGCATTCACTGCCATATTGAAGAACTGACAACAGATAGCAATCCAGTACTCTCTTCGTTGTTTCTAGCGAATGTGTCCTGTTTCTTAATACTTTACTTAACTTCTTGTGCTTTTGGATCTCAGGGATATAAATGTATAGAAACTGCTGTGACCACAAAGTGAGGGGTCAGCTTTTGGAGTGATTGTAATATGGAATTGATCCCCTACTTTATATACAGTATGCTTCTGTAGAACCACATTTAGGTTGCTTCCAGTTTTTTCTTCATCTTTCGAATATATTGTCCAGCATTCACTGCCATATTGAAGAACTGACATCACATAGCAATCCATTATTCTCTTCTTTGTTTCTAGGGAAAGTGTCCTGTTTCTTAATACTTTACTTAGCTTCTGGATTAAAAGACCTTCCAGCTGACTTCTATTTCTAGCATAAAATTTTAAGTCATCCATGGAAAATATATGGCTTATTTTCTTTTGAGATATCTGTTAGCCATATTCTATCCAGTTAATTTCGCTGTTTAAGATTATTAGGTTTATGCAAAATAGTAATGGTGACAATGTCACCTTCAAATATTCCCCTGTTGATGTTTATTTCACCAGACGTATAGACTCCATTTATATGATTAATGTGATGTGCTGTTTTTCATGTCGACATATTTTATTTGATGAAATGGAGGACGACGGGCAAGACATTGTATATATTTAAAGGCTTTCAAATCTAAGAATTAGGTAGACTATCGAATTACGTTGGCACCACCTTTCTTCAAGAGGTAGTATGAGATATTTAAAAAAAAATAATTTGTTTGTCAGAATATATGACAAAAGTTTGAAAGTAGTGGGAATACCTGTAACTAGTCTATAGTTTTGGGGTCATTTGCTTTTGGTTACAGAAGCTGGAAATTTAGCAGGGTTATTTAACAATTTTTAAAGTTCTTTGGCTAGTTTTTTGTGTGCAGTTTTTAGATAATGGAGTTAAAAGTTAGGAATTCATGGGGATTTCTAGTCGTATACTTTTTATTCGAACATTCAATATCGTCTACTATGATTTCTATCCATGTTTGTGTTGGTTTATTTTTCATCAATTCTACGTTTTGCGTAATCGAATCTGCTTCTTTGATATGTTTTTAGAAGAAGCTTATATTTTTCCCATAATTGTATAACCTCTTCCATTGTAGTGGGAGGTGTCACTTCTTTTTTTTTTTTTGCATATTTCTTTGTAAAATTTTTCTCGCAATGGTTTCAAAGTTCTTGTTCTGTTTGTAGAATATTGATCGTTTTTATAGTGTCTGATTCTTTGTGCATTCAGTTGTATTGCTTGCTTTATTTTTCGTTAGCGGATAGGACTTCGTTTTCATTTTTCAATTTTGTATTTTCTTTTGAAGTTTCTGCTTTTTCTAGTGCTGACATTTGTTCCTCTTGACAGTTCATCGAGTACTGATGATTCACTTCTAAATTGCTTAATTTCTTTCTCTACTTATCTCGGTGGATCTTCATGACTGTTTTTTTTTTATTTTGATGCTTATTTTTTTAGTTATTGCCGTTGGTGATGCATATATTGTTTCTTTGCGACTTTACATGGATCTACGTCATTATTATGTTGTCATTTTTCATCAGATCTCGAGTTCTGCTGTAGTCGCACTAACAATCAAGTCTGCGGGAAGACCTAAGCGCGTTGTTATAGCTCTATTTCATGTTTTTTCTATCTCCCCTATCATTCCTAGCGTTACATAGACAAAGTTTTCCTTAGTGTGTGGGCTGTACTTAATAAGACAATTTTTTGTATATCTCTTAAGCCAGAGATTTCTCCAATGTGTTGTTTTGTTCCATTTTTTATCTTTCCGAGTGCACCTACTCTCACTGGCACGATTCTTGTTTTCAATTTCCATTTTTTTTTCTATTTCAATTTCCAGGTTTTTATATTTTGACAGTTTTTCGAATTCCTTGGTTGCTATGTTACAATCCTCTGGACAAGCCATATCAATTAATAGACAAGTTTTTTCTTTCTGGTTTTTAACAATACTGTCCGGCCTATTCGCTACAATTTTTCTGTTTGTGTCGATGGTGTAATCCCATAGAATGGTGACATCTTCTATTTCTGTAACCGGTGTTGGGTGATGTTCATACCAGTGTTTGCACATTGTCCAATGTAAATATTACCCCACTCTATCGTGACGATTTTTATATTCATTTGGTGCAAGTAGAGAACAACCTGAGATTAGATGGTCTAGTGTATCTTGGTGTTTATCAGAGAACCTGCATTTTGTATAAACATTATTATGTATAATATGTGCCTGAAATTTTCTAGTGAAAAGACTTTGGTCTTACGCTGCAACAATAAAGCCTTCAGTCTCAAACTTTAATCCAGAGGCACGTAACCATCGATGAGTATTAACTTTATCAACATTGGATTTATTGGCACTTTCTGGATATTGGTCATGCAGTGGTTTGTCTTGCCAGCGTTGTTTCATCTGTTCAAGAGCTTTATCTTTGGCTTTCATTTTCATATTTATTACGCAATAGTTGGTTTTGCTTCTGTTTTGCTTTTCTACAGAATCTACTAAAGGTAAATCTTGTTTGTATTTCCTGCGTTCTTTTATTATTGAATATTTTTTTCTTTCTTTCTTCATGTTGCCTTACTGATTGTATCATCCAGTCCTTTGTTGTTTCTATGTATGTTAGTAAGCCAATAGTTGTTGTCTTGTATGACAATTCTAGCAGAATAAGACCTCTTCCACCTTCTTTACGGGGTATGTATAGACGGTCTGCATCAGTCTTTGGATGATGCATCTTATTCTTAGAAAGAAGCTTCCTTGTTTTAGAATCCATTCGCCTGATGTTGTTAAGAGTTCAGTTTAAAATGTTGGACAACTAGGATTACAAGGCTATAAATGTCCATAATTCTGTTCTGAGAATTCAATTCAGTTTTTAATATCAGTCGTAGCCTTCTGTAGTACTCTTTACGCTTTATGTCTTTCATTTTTTTCATGGTGAATATTTTCACTCTCATTTACACCTAAGTATTTATATACTTCTTCTGGCTCTAAATCTTTTATTGTTACAGCAGAGTCTAAGCTAATTGAGGATGTTTGTTGTAGTGATCATCGTAAAACTGTAGCTTTAGTACATTTATTCAAATTGAATTTCATTCCAATATCTTCACTGAAGCATTTTGCAGTTTGCAGAACCCTTCCAGCTCATTATCATTCTTAGCATTCAATTTTAAGTCATCCATGTAAATTAGATGGCTTATTTTCTTTTGGGCTATTTTATAACGACATTTTGTCTTGTTAAGTTGACTGGTTAATGCAATTAATGATATGCAAAATAGTAAAGCAGACAGAGACATCTTGAAATATACCTCTTTTGATGTTTATTTCACCAGACTTGTGGGTACCATTTATACGATTGAGATAAAGGGTTGTTTTCTGTATCGACATACATTGTTTGATGAAATTGTAGATGACGGGTGATATATTATTATTATTATTATTATTATTATTATTATTATTATTCACTTTCACATTCATATCTGGTTGTAATTTTAGTTTACGCAGTGAGCAACAGAAACACTTTTGAATGTTTATATAAACACCAAGTTAACTGCTATTTAAAAAAACACTATTTTTCTGTTTTTTAAAGAAAGGCCCACAATTTGTATGCAAATGGTTTTAATAATGACATCCTCCAAATGGGGGACTATTTTTGCCATGCATAAGGACGATTTTTGAAGTTTTAAATGACCTTGAAGTTCAAACGCTTCGAAGATTTCCAGGTGACTTTCTCTTAAACACTGAACCTATGATCTTAGCATTTTTCCATAGAATTATCGACTTTCTATTCAGAACACCATCATTCCAATGGAACATGACATGAGTACAAAAATTTCTCTGTCTTGATCGATGTTATATACCAACTCGTCTTTGCTATTTACTTCTTCTTCTTCTTCTTCTTCTTCTTCTTCTTCTTCTTCTTCTTCTTCTTCTACTGTGGCTGCTGCTGCGGATGGAACAACAATCTTCTTGTCGGATAAACAACAACATAGAACAACTATAAACAATCTAAACTTATTTGTAAATATAACTTTGTCTGTGTGTGTATGTGTGTCTGTGTTTATGTGTGTATCAGTTACCTATAGACTCCGAAACAGCTAAACCGACTTTCTTGAAAATTTACACAGTTGTACTATAAGCGTCTGCGAGTATTCTTAGCTATTATTTGTGTCGAGGTACCCCCGATAAATATCGAAAATCGAAAAATCGGGTTATAGAAGGAGTGGTTCGATTTTAATCAAATTTCATACACTCATAGACAAAGACATAAGAAACGATATTCAGAAGTTTCAAGGTTTCAGTTCTTACAATAATGCAGAAAATCGATAATATATATATATAAAAGGCAAGATCTTTGTGTGTGTGCCTGTTTATCTGCCTGTATGTCTGTATTTTTTCAGCCCTTTTATTTTAGTTTTTGCTTCGGGTTTGGCTCTAAGTAGGTATAATTGTATTTCTTAGTCTCAGCCATAATACCATTTACTCAGGGGACTTCAAAATTCAGTTTACGACAAAAAAAAAACTTATTAGATATCAATACCAGGAAATCAAAATTTGACTTACATCCATTCATTTTTCTTTCAGTCTACGGTTTCAATTTAACTGGAAACAACTATTGCTTTTTATTCTTTCGTGCCAACGTCCAAAGAGTCTGAGCTCCAAGACCATGGATTAGTTTTAAATCTTTCATTACACCCGAGCAACGCCGGGCTATACTGCTAGTTTTATTATATTTTTATTGTTTTCGATGGCGGTTGTGTAGCGGTTGTGAGTGGTAGTCAGAGAGAATCACGCACATAGGAAGGAGTTTACCGTCTTGAGCTGACTTTCTTTGCGTTCTTTCTGAGACCTCTGGCTGTTCCGTTCTTGTCTCGGAAAAGCTGAGATTTATCAAACTCTACTCTATTGCGTCATCTCTGGATAAGAACACACACGAACCACTTTAGGCGAATGTTTGGCCAGCTGCCTTTTGACGTCATTACATTCCTGTCTTTTTTTGTCATTGTTCCTGACGACAAATGGTATTTATGTTCGCTAACCAAAATACAATTACGTTCTTTGACTATAAACACGCTTTTAGTTTGCCACTAGCCTCATTCCTCTGCCATTGTTGTATATTTCTTAACCTTGAAACCGCTGCCTTTGACGCAGATACACTTTATATTTGTCATTGGTCTCTGAATTCTTCTGCCATTGCTTTATATTTCCTTAATATAAACACACTTTTGTTTTCCAGCCTGCATCCCTACTTTTGACCAAAATTATATTCTGTGACTCAAAGAATATATTAGACACCAGACTGAAAACAGTTTTCAACAGTAAACACAAGGTGTTAACCGGTCGAAACAATAATAGTAATTGATGGTATCTGAAAAAAAAGACATTAGCTAGATAAAGGCACCATCTTGCCTAATCTGGCTAGCAACACATAGGTAAATATACTAAAGGTACTTTTGCTGCACACTGTAGAATTACAGAAAACTCCGAAAACACCAACTTCGTCCTACGAATGCTTGTAGACCCCTTGAGACTAGTCAGTTACAATCCTTTCTAAAATATTTAATATATCGAATCTAGATTCGAACCTTAACGAGATAGCTGAAAATGGGGAAATTGTTATGAATGTTAATATTAATTTTCTCAAGCAACTTCCTGGTATTTTAAAAATACTTTTTTATTTGTAACTTTTTTACTGACATGCTTCTACAGTCAAGTCTATAGTCAGGTAAATTTAGTTTTCTTTGTTAAAATGATCAGATATGATCTTTTTGTTCTAATAGAATATGAGATCGGCATCTCAATATTGTTGTTCTATATTCAATAGGGCGGATTTTTCCTTCAATTTTCCAGACAATTGTTTTCTTTACATGCTTTTGGATGCTATTTATTAAATTTTCTATTCAAAGATTTGTCCGTTTTTTTTTTTTCAGCTTTTTTATGTTTCTTGTTTTCATGATCGTTCCTATTTTTTCTATTATATGTCGATTTTAAATCATTTGACACGTTATTGTGCATTGTATAACCCGATATTAACACATTGAGTGTCAACCACGTGCTTCATGCTTTTTTATGATGTCAACCAACAGTTAGTTCGTTAATGGTGTCTTGTCATCCAGGTTAGAAGCACGAGATGTTTTTTTTTTCGTTGTTTGAGAACACAAATAACTCGTACATGGCGTCTAAGACAGGAGGTAAAATCATACTGGCGGCTAAAACAAACTTTTTAAGCGAAACTTTATTTAAATTATAACAGAAAAACGAAACATATGAAAAAAAAAATAATCTAAGTTGGTTATTATAAAGCTGGCGTTTCAAGTCCGATTTCAGGAATGAATTCTTGGAGTTAACGAGTGCGATGGATGAATGGTCATCTAAATTACGCAAAAATGAAAATAAAACTGACATCTCATTTTAACAGATATATTTACCAAAATTACACAAAGATATCAGAGATACTAAAAAGTAAATTTATTCAATAAAATAGGCATTGGCTTCAATGACTGACTCCAGACAACTTTGGAATCTTCTGTACCTCTTCTGGGCAGGTTTCTTGTTTAAGATGTTGAACCCTGACATCATCTTTGCCTTCATTTCATCTTTGGTTTTAAAAAGAATTTTGTTGATCTTTCGCTCAACTCTGCCCTACACATAATTCTCAAGGAGATTGCAGTCTGGTAAGTGGCTCGATGTAAGGGGTGATGTCATCGCAAGAATTGTGTGACAGCATTGACTGAATTCTATTGTTTGCGTGGCATGTTGCAGAGTCTTGTTGCCAGAAAAAGAGTCTTCCAGCAGCCACCCTCTTGACCAAGGACAGCGCAACCTTCTCAAAGCAATTGACATAGGATTCCGAGTGGAGCCTGAGGCCCTGTTGGAAGATACATGGAGGCAAAACTTCGCCATCTGAAGCGATCACTTCAAACACCATGATGTTGACAAGTAAGCATTCATTTATGTATGCATTAGATCCTAGGGTGCGAATGCCAAGTAGTACAGCATGCAGGTTTTTTTTTAAATTTCTGGTGGAGTAAATTGTGTCATGGTGCTCTTTTTCAGTTAAAATACAGTCAGTCAATTAAGTTCCATATGTGATACACGCTTAGGCGATCATGTCTCGAATGAGATATTACTGAATGGTCAAAAGGTTTTCCCGCAGTTGGTTGCTATTGTTTTCTATGGTAGACTAGTTTCTAGCCAAGGATATAAGACCCAATCTGTCCTGCTATTTAACCCATAACTAAAGGAAAGAGACGGACTAATACGTTTCTCAAGGGTATTTGTGCGTAAGTGAATACAAGGAATTCAACTAGAATTTAAACTCGGCTCTCCGATTTCTCGTTCCGAACCGATATTCACTGCACCACATCCAAAAACAAAAAACTGAAATCAAATATTATTATACTTTATCCAAAATTCTTGTGACCGAAAGTTTTCGGTTTTCAGATTTATTCAATTTTTTTAATACAAACTGCATAATTTGTATATATAAATGGGAACAGCTTGGGAATAGTGCCCATTAATAAGCACAATATCATTTTATATTTCATAACATAGCTTATACATATTACTGAAAGGTCAAGAACCTATATTGGCAACAATACTGCTAGTGTACGGATAGGAGGTGTACTCTGCAGGTTTGCAAAACTAGACAAGGGTGTAAGACAAGGATGTGTTTTCTCACCAGATCTTTTAAACCTGTACAGCGAAGCAATTATGAGAGAAACAAAAGCCTTGCCAGGATTCGTCATTAGTG
Source organism: Ascarosepion bandense (assembly GCA_037127315.1). Taxonomy (NCBI): domain Eukaryota; kingdom Metazoa; phylum Mollusca; class Cephalopoda; order Sepiida; family Sepiidae; genus Ascarosepion; species Ascarosepion bandense. Next base: position 413,101 of record JBBBDQ010001762.1, on the reverse strand, counting down.
GCCATAATATCAACAATAACCGATACACAGTGCTGATAGCAGACACGTAAAGGAAAATGCAGGACCTTGAAAAGAATACTGAATGTATGGTCATCATCAAAAAGAGGAGACCTATATGCCAACTGCAGTCAGAGAATCTAAAATAAAACAAGTAAAAAAATTGAAATACTTGGGAAATGTTTTGACAGAGGATGAAAAATGAGACACGGATATCCAAAGACGCATTGGCATGACCAAAGACGCATTTCAGAAGCTAACCACAGTACAGAAAGACAGGAAATCTCATTACAAAGAAAACTGTGCTCGATTGCTATGTGATATCTGTTCTTCTGTATGGAAGCAAATGCTAAACAATCTCATCAAAGATAAAGGAGAGACTTGAGGCAGCAGAAATGTGATTTTACAGAAGGATGCTGAGGAGCATGTGAGCAACGATGAGGTGTTGGAAAGCATACAAACGATAAGAAAACTGTTACTAAATATCTGGAATTGAGCTTCCTGGGACACGTAATGAGGAAGAAGAGCCTGGAGAACTTGATACTCACAGGTTGGATAAAAGTAGGAAGAGAATAGAGAAAGGAACGTGAGACGTACTTGTTAGGCCTGAGCAAATGGTTTACGGAGCGGGGCTTGGAAGAGATACCAAGAGAAAAATTACTGAGAGCTACAATAAACAGAGCCAAGTCTATGATCGCCTACGTTCTGAAGGCACGCGGCACATGAAGAAGAAGAGAAGTCAGTCTGCAATGACTTTACATAGAAAAATGGACCCCATTTTTAAATATGATAAAAATTAAGGATTATTTAATTTATTTTATAGCTGTTAACATCACATGATCTCAATAGCGTTTCTTTTTGTTTCTACGGATCTATCATTATATATATATATATATATATATATATATATATATATATATATATATATATATATATAAGACTATTTACGCTATCACAGCCTGATTGAGCACTCTGGAAGAATGCTAGACTTTGAAAAACAGTAGCTACTCTGGCATCTACGCATTGTTCATTGAGCAATTAATTAGAACACCCTCAGCTATTGGGCGTGTATAATGATAATATAAACGCTAAAAACTCTGCCACCTTTTACCGAGCGCCCGTAGCTCAGAGGTAGACTCGCCGACTGCCACCATTATATATATATATAATCATTATTAGAATATTTTTATTATAATGATTAAAGTAAAAAAAACCTTTCATGTTTCAGTTCTATAAATTGTACTTCGTCAGACGATGATTGGTGACTGGTGATAAAATAAATTTTATGAAAATTTACAATCAAGTGGAAGTCCTTGATAGCCTACGTCATTATGGCACACGGCACATGAAGTGGAAGAAGAATTTCATATAAATAACATAGCGCCTGATAACAGTTTTATATCAAAGTTAATGAAGTTCGTGCGAATATCGAGAAAGGTAATAACGCTTGTCATGTAATGATCATACGGCTGTTTTAATTCGTGAAATTAAGATTTCACATAAAAATAATTTTATGTTCTTCCATTACGTGTACAACAAAATATGATTACTATTTACAAAAAATATATGAATGAAACATCAAACACTACGTATACACCAGATGTGAGAATATCGAGGCAGAGAGTACAACATCAAATACATTATTGTTAAAGTGAGAATAAAAATTTGGTTAACAATGAGTCTCTACCAACGATGTCGTGTGTCGATTAAAATGTTAAAATATGTACAGGTGCAGTATTTGCATTAAAAGCAAAACATGGATTCTGATTAATTCTTCTTCTTCTTCTTCTTCTTCTTCTTCTTCTTCTTCTTCTTCTTCTATGTACCCTGTCCTTTCAGGACCTAGGCGATCAAGGTTCTCCACGTCTCCCTATCCCTGGTGGCTCTTAGTATGTTTTCTCCTGTTACACCTCGCAACCCCCGTTCCGTCATCCACCTGATCAGGCCCTTCAAATATATTATCCGCTGCCTTCCTCTGTCTATTTTTCCATCTATCTGGCCTGTCAATATCAGGTTCTCCAAGCCCTCCTTCCTCATTGCATGTCTCAGGAACTTCAGTTGTCTCTTCCAGATAGTCACTATTAGTTTTCTTTTCAAAGCCATACTTTCCAACACCTCATCGTTGCTTGCATGCTCAGTCTACGATATCCGCAGCATCCTTTTATAGAACCACATTTCCGCTGCTTCAAGTTTTTTCCTCATCTTCGATGATATTGTCCAGCACTCCCAGTCGTATTGAAGAACTGACATGACATAGCAATCTAGCACTCTCTTCTTTGTTTCTAGTGAAATTTTCCTGTGTCTTAATATTTTACTCAGCTTCTGGAATATGTCTTTTGCCATGCCAATTCACCTTCGGATCTCTGTGTCGCACTTTTCCTGTTAGAACACTTTCTAGGCATTAAATTTTCTGTACTTGTTTCATTCTGGTATCCCCAACCGGTATTTGGCATTATGGTTTGCTCTTTTTGACCATGCATTCAGTTTTGACTATGCATTCAGTTTTCTTACAGTTTATTTGTCGTTCTTTTTGTCACTCTGCAGATCTACCTTCTGTAAGAGGTTTTGTAGTTTTCTTTTTGCGTCTGTATCATTGTGTTGTTCAAGTTGTGGCCGCCAATAACAAATCCTGGCGTGTCATCTAGGCTCCTCAAAATATTCTCGCTGTACAAGTTGAATAAATCCGGTGAAAAGACACATCCTTGTATAACACCTCTTTCTATCTTTGTAAATCTGCTGAACTCGTTACCTGTCCGTAACGACGAGTACCGTCCATTACGTCTACGTACTAGATTGTCCTACATGGTTACATTTGCCTAAACCGCTTAACTACTACGAATGCTTTATATATATATATATATATATATATATATATATATATATATATATATATATATATATCACTCATTCAGTCATGAATTAGAACACTCTAACTACTGGCGCTAAAAGTCAGCCTCCAACTACCGAGCACCCATAGCTCAAAGGTAGAATCGCCGCCTGCCACCATTTCGGTCGCGTTTCAATCCTGGGTAAAAAGCAATCGGATGTCTAATCGTACTAGTAAGCTGTAATACAGCAAAACAGATCTGTCTGCGGATGATTATGATATATATATATATATATATCCCTTTTCGAGACATAGCAGTAAGCATGAATTCTCGTTTCATTTGCAGCCTCTCCAACCCTTTTTAGTTTCTCATGTGCTCGGTTCATAGTATTTTCAGCATTCTTCTGTAGAACCATATTTCTGTTACGTCGAGCCTCTCTTCATCCTTTAAGAAACTGTCGAACATTTACTACGATAGAGAGGGGCAGATATCACATAGAAGTCGAGCACTCTTTTTTTTTGTTCTCAAAAAATTCCTGTCTCTCAGATCTCTGGTTAGCTTTTGAAATGCGTCCTTGGCTATGCCAATGCATGATACACGCTGCGATCATGTCTCGAAAGATATATTACTGACTACGCTGATAAATTTCCTCGCAGTTGGTAGCCATTATTTTCTGCTGTGACTGTTGCCTGGTTGCTATAGAACTAAATTTTTTCTGTTATTTAACTCATAGCTGGAGAGAAAAAGACATATTAATACCTTGCCGAATTCAACTAGAATTCGAACTCGGATAACCGATTTCAAGTTCTGTGCCGATATCTCCTGCACCACCACGGAAATCTATATTTCATCTCTTTGTTAGCTTAAAGCTTAAAAAATTGGTGTCCGCTTACTTTGTTTCGCAGATTCTAAGTCACTCTTTGATTCAATTGTTTACTTAATATTCAAACAGGCAAGACGTTAGTATACTTCTCAAAATACCAATCCTTTAATATGAGAAATAATTACTTGCCTTTGTCAAATTTGCGGGAGACTAAAATTTGCCTTTGTTCTCAATTTACATCAGTAGAAGTCAACAGTCAAGGCCTTTTCTCTAACTTAAAATGAAGTAATTATCAATGTTTTATATGGTTTTATTTACATAAACCATAACATATAATTTGCAAAAGGTTTATTTGAATAAATCTCTGTGTTATGTATTTTTAATTTATAATTTTATGATTGCTATATATAAGCAATGATTCTGTCAATAATATTCTTTTAAGAATTTATTGTGTTTTTATAGAAAAAATTTCTAGCTGTCTTGTTAAATTCCATCGAACATTAAAAATTTCTCTCGTTCGTAATAGTAAGTATTGTCGTCATCTGATTTTTCATATTACTATTAATGAGTACAACGAAGACGAAAGAAAGTGTATGTAATTATTATTAGTAAATCAATAAATTCTAATTCGTTTTTCTTAAAACTGTGCCGATTTATTTAAACAAATAAAACAAAAATGACTTTATTAAATTAACTATTATTATTAACAATAATAACGATAATATCGATATTAGAAAATTATTTAAATGTTTCTCTCACTGCCACTTTTGTATTACTATGTTCTGAGTATAAAATGCAAGTCTACGGCAAACCTTAGAAAATCGATGTCACAATGAAAATGTTGGTTTTTCGGGAAGTTAAGGAGTAAAAAATTATCTACAACTTCATTCTTTTTCTATTTGCTGTGTTTCTTCATAACATTTATGGTCATGACTCTCCCCAATTTCAAGTCCTATTAATAAGACAAACAGGATGACATTTTGTGAGGCCATCTAGGGGTCCTTAACAAAATCCAACGGAGAATCTTTAATGTGATCGATCCCGACTTGACAGCTTGGATACGGTCACATTCTCACAGGTGCAGTGTGGCTTCTATGTGTCACTTCTACAATAACATTCATGGCTTCTGCTCAGATGAACTTAGCTCACAGGTGCCCACTATAAATGAATTTGCTCCAGTCACAAGATTTGCAACGAGTTCCCACCCTTTTACTAGGAAAACAATAAATTGTAAACTCAAGTTCTACTCCATCAGCTTCTTCTCTCGCACTTTCCGCCTGTGGAATTCGCTTCCGTTTACTTACTTTCTCGATGGCTACAATCTTCAAGAATTCAAATGTAAAGTAAATAGTCATCTCCTATCTCACTAACTTGCATCAATATATATATTTTTTAATTATATCACCCCAAGCATGGCGAAAACGCCACTGATGCGCAGGGGGCTACATAAGAGTGAAAAGATTGGAAAAGAGAAAAACCGGAAACCACATCCAAAACAGGAAACAGGGGATGAGCCTCTTCACCTGTTCAATAGTCGTGGGTGGAGTTTGAACCGGACGATAATTTAGTCTATCTACTTCAATTTTCATCCTTCTTCTACCCTCTTCCTGACACTTCATTTAACCTGTCACTCTTTCTCATAATTACCTTCTATGTAACCCTCTGCTCAAAAGTGGCAGTACAATGCCTTGCTTGGGGCGATACGATTATAAAAAAAATGTTATAAACGAGTAATAAGTTCAACTCTCACTAGATTCCTCACGCATGTCGCTTTTACTAGACTGACACCGTTTCATTTAGTAGAATTTACATGGTTGTCGGGCTAATAAACTTGTTGAACATCTCACTGATTACATTTCTCATAATAATGGCTGCTACCAACTTAGTTGTATAGTTTACTCACATTTATTCCTGTTTGTCAGGAATTCTTTTCCTCTGTTTAAGATACAATGGAACCTATACATACGAAATCTTCAGGTTACGAAACGCCTCTTCGGAAAAATATTGTCTTTTGTTACGAAAGAAATTTCAGGTTACGAAAGGCGAAAATTTCAAAATACGCGCTGCTAGTCGCAGCTCCCAGAGTCCACCCCATTGCCTCCTCAAGTGACTCCTCATTCTCGATAATGCAATGCCTCGAAGATGATATCTTGGAGGAAGTATCGTTTATTAACGTGCTGTGACTCCAATCTAACACCACCTCTATCCTCCAGCCCATGGACCAACAAGTCATTTCGAACTGCAAGAAACTCAATGTATTTTTTATGCTTTATTTTATTCTTTGTTCTTTATTCTTTACATTAAGTACAAATCTCATTTTTATGTTTATTGTGCAGTAATCTAATTCTAATATGGATTTGTTACAGGTTTTGAGGCATTTTATAATTGTGTGTTTATTCTTTGTTCTTTATTCTTTACATTATGTACAACTCTCATTTTTATGTTTATTGTGCAGTAATCTAATTCTAACATGGATTTGTTGCAGGTTTTCATGTATATTTATAATTTATAAAAAAATTATGTCCGAACTTTGATGGGCTTGGAACCGATTAGGGCATTTATAAGGGGTAAAAAGTGTCTCTACTTACGAAATTTTCACGTTACGAAACGACTTCCAGAACGAAATAATTTCGTAAGTAGAGGTTCCACCATACTTATATTTAACTACTATTCCCATCTCTTGTTTCTATCACGTTTCTGAACTGAAAACATTATTTAATCAAAGTTCACATTCCACCACCTTTTGCTCGGGATATAGGCGACTAATATGCCAACTGCATTAGAAACGAAGAAACGTGTGTTAGATTGATACGTGAAATCTGTTCTTCTGTATGGAAGTGAATGCTGAACGCTTTCATTAAAGTTGAAGAAGGGGCTTGCGGCAGCAGAAATGTGGTTTTACAGAAGGATGCTGAGGATAATATGGACAGAGCACGTGTGCAACGATGAGGTGTTGTAAAGGATGCAAACGAGAAGAAAACTGATAATAAATATCAGGAAGAGACAAAGGAGGTTCCTGGGACACGTAATGAGGAAGGAATGCCTGGAGAATTTGATACTCATAGGTCGGATAAATTGAAGAAGAGACAGAGGAAAGCAGCATGAGACGTACTTGTCAGGTCTCAGCAAATGATTGACGGAGCGGGGATTAGAAGAGATACAAAGGGAAACATTACTGAGAGCGACAAGAGACAGAGCCAAGTTGAAGTCCATGATGGTTATTTCTCACCTGTTTCGACTGTATGTAAGAACACATTGTCTGACCCTTGAATCCACTAGGCTTTTGTTCCGTAGCAGGATTGTCTATTGTGAACTTGGAGCCTTAAAACTAACCTGCCTGTTGATTAGTGCTTGCTGCTGTCGGTTTTGATATTTCCTACTGTTTAAAACTTGCATTCATTTTTCTTTATTACCGGTTCAGATATTTTCCTTTTATGCTAGACTTACTAAGTGTGTGCTCATATCCTAGTACATGTGCTGATTTCTAGTATTCATCTTTGTCTAGTAGTTTCAATTCATTCCACAGAGCCTGATGACAACCCCTTTCCCACAGTAGATGATTAGTCATGCCTGATTACATAGTTTCCCTCTTTAATACGGCTTTACAATGTTCCTCCAGCTTTATTTTTATTTTCTATTCTTCTATCTGGAAGGATGGATATAGAGAGTTCGTCAGATCTATTTACGGGTGCATATTATTATATTTTACATTTTCCAATTCTGATTGCTTCCATACCAACCAAATACACTGTGGTGATCTGCCTCATATTTGTTCTTTTCTCATACGGTCCTTGTAGGAGATGCTGATGAATCATCTGAAATATATTCTTTCTAAAATTATATGCATACTTGCGAATGTCTATAGGTTGACATACTTGCACATTTGGATTTTGTACTAAGAGTATCAGCTCCAATCTAAAAAGACAACCTTTAGATTTTTAGGGGAAGAATATTTCTCATAAAGCTAATCTAAACTTATTTATAAATGGAACTTTGTCTCTGTGTGTGTCTGTGTCTCTGTGTGTAATTGATTAAATGATCAGTTTTCGACGTATTTTAGTAGCTTCGTTTTGAATGATACAAAGCTATCAAAGATTGGTTTATAGTTACTACTAGCATTATAGCCCGGCGTTGCTCGGGTGTAATGAAAGATTTAAAACTAATCCATGGTCCTGGAGCTCAGTCTCTTTGGAAGTTGGCACGGAAGACTAAAAAGCAATAGTTGTTTCCAGTTAAGGCGAAACCGTACACTGAAAGAAAAATAAATGGATGTAAGACAAATTTTGATTTCCTGGTATCGATATCAAATACGTTTTTTTTCGTCGTAAACTGAATTTTAAAGGCTAAATAAGTCCTCTGAGTAAATGGTATCATGGCTGAGACAAATAAATACAATTATACCTACTTAGAGCCAAACCCGAAGCAAAAACTAAAATAAAAGGGCTGATAAACAGGCACACAAACAAACATCTTGCTTTATATATATATATATATATATATATATATATATATATATAATCGATTTTCTCTACTATTGTAAGAATTGAAACCTTGAAACTTCTGGATATCGTTTCTTATGTCTTTGTCTATGTGTGTATCAAATTTGATTAAAATCGGACCATTCCTTTTATAAACCGATTTTTTCGATTATCGATTTTCAGTATTTATCAGGAGTACGTCGACACAAAACCTAGGTAAGAACACTCACAGACGCTTAGCGTACAACTGTGTAAATTTTCAAGAAAATCGGTTTAGCCGTTTCGGAGTCTATAGGTACTGACACACACACACACACATACACACACAGACAAAGTTTCATTTATGAAAAAATAAGATTAATATCTAAAATTTTGACTGTCGGACGGATTCGGTTCATATTATTACATAGAGTATGATATGAAATTGTGATGAACGGACGTGGTTCTTATTATAGTATAGATTATTGTTTTATTATTTTAATAAATTTCCTATGCCCTGCAATTGAATTTAGTTGTTAGGAATTTTCCAAATGTGGATTACGATAAAGTATGTGATAGAAAGTTAAAAAAAAACAACATCCTTTCTAATGTTTTTCTCCGTGTCCATATATTTCCATTTTGACTCCTTTTATTCTCAAGATCTTCGAATCACTACAAGAATGACCTAACGAGGTTACAGAATACAAAGGCGTGGCCAAAATTGTCAATGACTGATCGAAATATTTTAGCGAGCGTGGTATTCTGACAGTGACGGACTGCGGCCTAAATCAATGTTGAGCTGGTTAACGACATTACTTAGCATGATTTCCTTTCGAACAAACAATATGGTTTTCGTTTAGTCAGGTCTATCACCGACGTTTTAACGTTTATCTTTGAATTTATCTATCAAACTTTATATAAGAATGGTGAAGCTCGGTCAGTGGATCTAGATATCTTGAAGGCGTTCAACAGCTTTTATTATACATGCTAAAAATACATATATTTGACTTAGTTCAATCGTCCCTAACCAATCAAGTTAGGAAGATCGTATTGAACGTGTATACATTCAGAAGATCATTTAATACTTACATCTATCATATAAAATTAAAACGCAATAACGTCACATAAGTAATTTTTGTTTTTTTCATTATCTTTTTAATAATATTCACCCAATACAAGGCTCAAGAGCCACTCACGATAGGGGGGTTACTGTGTGGGATTGTATAAGCGTAAAAAGAAAAAAAAAGTGTTCTTTGGTTCTGGAAACAAAGGAATGAACGAACTTTAAAAGTGTTATATCTTTGTTTTTATTAGTTCTAATATTGCTTATACTTAGGAGGCCTTTGACTAGGAGATCTGAGGAACATGAAACTACTTCTTAATAGCAGTTGTTCCCTGATCTATCTTAACTCGGGGTGGTAGCAGCTGTTAGGGTCCCAGTAATGGGCAAATGGTTTATCTCCAAACTGGGGTCAAAACACTATGAAAGTATAAAATACACTTTTATAAAAAAATTCGACGAATACCTTTTTGAACTAAAAATATTGACAGCAATACTTATTTGAAGGAAAATAAAATTCTCCTAAAAATACTTTTTAAAGAAAACAATAATACCAATAGTACGTTTTTTGAAGAAATAAATATCAGCAATAACTTTTTGAAGGAAAAACTTATATCAGCAATACAGTTTTGAAGGAAAATAAAATAATATATTACCAGCAATATATTTTTGCAAAGAAAATACATAAGAGCAATCCATCTGACTCTTAACAAAAAATCTCTTTACAAAATTATGTCAATGAAACCTGGTCTACAAATGAATTTCTTAGAAAAAAATAAATATTTTATTCATACGAACCTATCTTAAAAATCTTGTCTGCATTAAGTAACCTATTAATGTTGATATGCCGTAAAACAAACCGGACCAAACTATTCTTAAAAACTTGCCGAAACGTCTGTAAAAAATTCTCTGTAGATTGACACCAACCAAACTTAAGCATCTCAACTATTTCACAAGGAACTGGAAACCCAGTCCTAAGCAGGAACAAGAGTTAAACCTCTATTGTTGTTCAAAAGACCAGAATAACGAGTGAACCGGACGATACGTGAACATATTTACGCCTATTGAGAGACAAAAGAAATAAACATATCGTTCAGGAGAAGATGTTAGGAATGTATAGTTGATATAGACATTAGAAGGAACCGGAAACCTGCTCTTAAACTGGAAACAAAAGCTAAACTTCTATTTCTGTTCAAAAGACCATGGAGGAGTGTGAACAAATTGATAGATGAACCCATGGACCCTCTTGGAGAGAGAGGAAAAATAATTAGTAAATAAAAATTTCAGAAATCAGACGGAGAGATTAGAAATATATATTTGTAAGAAACCAGAAACCTCATTGTAAACAGGAAAGAAGAGCTAAAACTCTATTCTCGTTCAAAGGATCTAGAAATAATGTGAATCGGTGATGCATGAGCCTATCTATTGCTATTTAATTGATTTAAAATTATAGCATCATAGTTTATAGCTCAGAAATGATATCCATAACCAAAACTTGTACTCCGTCAGCTTCATTCTCGCACTCCCTCCAGTAGAATTCCCTTCTTTATCCTTGTTCCTTTCCGTATACTTTCTTCCCTGACAGTAATAATCTCCAAGAGATTAAATGCAATGGCAAATGTCATCTCTTATCTCCTTGACTCGCATCCATTCCTTGACAACTCTTGAATCATGTTCTTCGCCCTTTCTACTCTACTCTCACGCAGCTCTCTTCACACCACTATTATCACACTTCTTTTACCCACCCCCTGCAACTTGTTGTTCTTTTTCATCTCTGACACTTTATGTAACCCCCTGCGCACCTGTGACAGCACTGCCTTGCGTAAAATGAAATAATTATAAAATATATATATATTGATTATATCACACAGTTTTAAAGTTCTCGCCATGATGCGATTGAATACGATTTCAACAGTTTTTCATCTCATGAATCATTAATTTATTGGTGACAGGTAGTTTTCTGCTTAGAAGTTACAAAATATTTGGTGGAGACGAAAAGTAATTTAAAAGAAAACAATGCCATGAAATTTAAATGGAAGTGCTGAGTTAGTGAACGTATCAGGTGTGGTTATTTGTAACCTGAAGCAGAAAAAGGAAAAAAATCAATTAGTTAGTCTTTCCGGAAAATAAAACATTCTTTTTTTTCTTTTGCAACTGGCAACTTTTAAGTTTATTAAGAAGTTCTCGGCACGACGAATAAACCAGTTCTTTTAATTTTTTGTTCATTAGTTTAGATGTCGCGAAAGTGGTGAGACCAAAACATTGCCTGCACATCAAAGTATATATATATATATATGTGTCATTCGGCAGGATTCGAACCTGCGACCCTATATATATATATATATATATATATATATATATATATATATATATATATATATATATATATCAGTTGGATTGGTGTGATTTTGTGACTCTGAGTTTCACGCTTTTGCGACCGTTAAACAATTGATCGCAAAAGCGTGAAACCCTGGGTCACAAAAACACAACAATCCAACTGAATATGTCAGCTTTATCACTGATATTGAGCGCTTTTAAATAAGTACCGTGCATACATAATATATAAATAATATAATATAAATAATAAACAAATTGCATATATATATATATATATATATATATATATATATATACATTTCACACACACACACACACACACACATATGTATATATATATATATATATATTCAGTTGGATTGGTGTGATTTTGTGGTTTCTGAGTTTCACGCTTTTGAGATCGTTAAACAAACGATCGCAAAAGCGTGAAACCCTGGGTCACAAAATCACACCAATCCAACTGAATTCAATATCACTGATATTGAGCGCCTTCAAATAAGTACCGCGCATAAAATATAAATAATATATATATATATATATATATATATATATAATTTTTGTTAATCAGTTTTTGGCCTTTATTAAATAACAACAGTATACAGTTGTATTAAGAAGTGCTCAATACATATATAATGGTGGGATTTTTAATATCTTTAATGTGGAAACCAATCATTTCCGACATCTTAGTTTCAACCTTTCAGGCGATTTATAATGACTGATTTTCTAATGTTTTCAGATGTGCAACGCGGATTTTTACGAACACGTGACAGGAAGTTTAAAATAAACTGAAATTTCTAAATTAGCGGGGGAATTACTTCAAGATTTTAGATACACTTTCGTCTAGGTTTGTATGATCTAAAAATGTATTTTTGGTGTGATTACATTTGAACATTTTTTCTGATCTTTCATTTATAATTTTTTTTGGTTCTGAAATTAATATTGATGCTACCTTTTCTTCTAGGCATAATCTGAAGATATCACCACAATTGAAAGCTTTTTTTTAAATATACACCCTGTTATATACAGATTTCTTTTTAATTTTCACATGTAGTTAACCAGTCTTGTTCTATTTTTAAGGTTTCCAAGCATGAATGTAGATTTGTAATTATTGCATACAGACAACGATGCTAAAGTATGGAACGGAATATAAGAGACTACATAACGAAATACGAAGCAAATGTAGACAGACTAAATAAAGATGGCTCAACGACAAATGCGCCGAAGTAGAGAAAAAGTGCCCAACAAATAATCGAGAAATGCACCAAAAAATAAAGGAACTAACAAAACAAAAGACATGCTCAACAACAGGATGTATAAAAGCAAAAGATAGCACATTAATAATAGAAAAAGAAAAAAAATACTTTGAGATGGGATAAGTTTATTGAAGGTCTCTTCCACGACAAGAGAGAGCAACCAACAATGCACAAAACTACAAATGGACTAGAAATATTAAAAACCGAAGTGGAATCGGCAATGGCCAAATTGAAGAGAAACAAAACAGCGGGACCAGACGGGATTGTAATAGAGATGTCGATGTCCGTAGAAGACTTTGGCGTCGACAAACTAACAGAAATATTAAATGAAATCTACAGCAGCGGCAATATACCGGAGGACCTAAGCAGATCCAGCTTCATAACACTATCTAAGAAGCCATGTGCAAAGGAACAATCAGTGTAATGAGCCATATAACAAAACTCATAATTGGATTCTGATAAACAGAGCACGCAGCAGAATTGGCCCAGAGCTAGGACTGGAACTGTGGATTCGTTAAAGATACCGAAACAAGAATTGCGATATTCCTGTTCAGAATGCTATCTTTACGAGCAATACAAACGCAGAAGAATCTTTATCTGTGCTTTATAGACTACGCAAAGGCGTTTGACAAAGTACGACACAGGGACTTGATAGAGATGCTCGACAACCTCGATATTTTCGGAAAACTGTAAGGATAGTCAAGAATCTCTCTTGACAGCAAACCGGATGTGTACGGATAGGAGGTGAACTCAGCAGGTATGAAAAAAATAGAAAGGGGCGTAAAACAAGGACCTACTTTTTAACAGATCTTTTCAACCTGTACAGTGAAACAATTATAAGAAAAATAAAAAAGCCTTGCCAGGATTTGTCATTAGCGGCCATAATCTCAACAATATCCGATACACGGATGACCCAGTGCTGATAACACACATAATGAAAAACGCAGGACCGTATACAGAAAGAACCACAAGAAACTGAATGTATAGTCATCAGCATAAACAGGAGACCAATAGGCCAACTGAAAGTTGAAGAATCTAAAATAAAAAATTAAAATACCTGGGAAGTGTTTTGACAGAGGATGGAAAGAAGCATTGGCATGGCCAAAGATGCATTTCAGAAGCTAACCAGAGTACTGAAAGACAGGAAAATCTCATTAGAAACAAAGAAAAGAGTGCTTGATTGCTATGTGATATCTGTCCTTCTATATGGAAGTGAATGCTAGATAAAGGAGAGGCTTGAACTAGCAGAAATGTAGTTCTTCAGAAGGATGCTGAGGATACCGTCGACGGTGCAATGATGAGCTTTTGGAAAGGATGTAAACGAGAAGAAAACTGTTAATAAATATTGGGAAGAGTAAATGAGTTTCCTGGGACACGTAACGAGGAAGGAAGGCCTGAAGAATTTGATACTCCCAGGTCGGATAAATGGAAGAAAAGATAGGGGAAAGCAGCGCGAGACGTACTTGTTAGGTCTTAGCAAATGGATGACGAAGCAAGAGAAAAATTATTGAGAGCGACAAGAGACAGTGCCGAGTGGAAGTCCATGATCGCCTACGTTCATGAAGAAGAACAATTCAAAAATACCTTTTGTGGATCCTAAATGTGTTTTTCTTTGTTCATCTGTATCATACACTTCTGCTTTGTAGCTAATTTACAAATTCCGTCAAGTGGACATTTCTTTTTGTCCCTACAGTCAAATTCGTTATTAGCGATTTTATGTTGCACGTTAATTTAAGTTTTTGGCGTTTTGATTCTATGTAAATTTTTAATTTGTCAGTGGATTTTTATTGAATATTTTATGTAATTCAGAATTTTTAGGAAGTGTTTATTAAGTGAGTATATATTATTTTATGATGCATCAAATACAAGTTTTAGGCCAGGCAAGTAACTCTTTGATAAATATTTCCATCTGTTGTCAGATTTGGAAAGTTGTCGGCAAAAAATTTCCATTCGGTCTCCTATCTATTTTTCTATCTATCTAGATATACTCTTAAGAAAACTAAAAAATTCACGTACATTTTCTATTTACTTATGTCAGTCGGGAGACTCAAACTTAAATGAAATCTATTTCGAATAAAGCCCTGGGCTAATTTACGCAAACCGATGGATGGTCACAGCTGTGGATAGAACTAATTTCATCGCTGAAATACCAAAGAAGACTATCAACGAAAATTTGTTCCGAAAAATCATTTTAAATTGCAAGACATGTCTCATTCATAATCCTGGGAGGTTCAGAAAATAATATTTTTTGGAAGAATGAAAAAGTACTTTTATATTTATTTTAATTTGACAAACCTTAAGACGTACAGAACGAAAGCATCACTGTAAGAACTCATGTGTTGTACTTAAAGAGCCTCGTTAGTCCTAGACTTTCATATAGATTTAACTAGCAGTATAGCCCGGCGTTGTTCGGGTGTAATGAAAGCTTTAAAACTAATCCATGTTCTTGGAGCTCAGACTCAGCCTAAAGAATATTTGTGTGAAGTTTGGTGAGAATCGGATAAAAATTGTAGATTTGTATAAAGGATATACAGACAGATAAACAGACACACGCACAAACATCTTGCCTTTTATATATATATATATATATATATATATATATATATATATATATATTATCGGTTTTCTGCACTATTGTAAGAACTTCAACCTTGAAATTTCTGAACATCGTTTCTTATGTCTTTCTCTATGAGTGTATCAAATTTGATTAAAATCGGACCACTCCTTCTATAAGCCGATTTTTTCGATTTTCCATATTCATCGGGGGTACCTTGACACAAAACCTAGCTAAGAACACTCTCAGACTTTTATAGTACAACTCTGTAAATTTTCAAGAAAATCGGTTCAGCCGTTTCGGAGTCTATAGGTAACGGATACACACACACAGACGCACACACATGCAAATTTCCATTTATAAATAAGTTTAGATACGTGATGCGCAATTCGTTTAGAAATTTTTAAACTAGATATACAATACTGTGCAAAAGTATTAGGACAAAAACTATTTATTCTTTAATGAGGCATATTTACAGAAATTAAACAAATTAATTAAAGTCATTTTATTTGATTTACTCAACAAATGCTTTAACAAGAAAAAAATACTTGTTACAAAATAAATTCAATATTTAGTACAATAGCCTTTTGCTCTGAGCACAGCCTTCATTCTGTCAGCTTCTTCAATGTATCTAATTATATCTCCTGCCAAGCAGCTTGTATTTGTTCAGAAAGTGTGTCTGCGAAGTAACATTAGATTTATCAATTTTTATCCCAAATATACCATAGATGCTCAATAGTGTAGCTTCAAAAACTTGTTTAATAGAAAATAGAAAAAAAATTAAATAAGACTTCTTTTAAATATATTTCTTTTACACCTAGTTTTAAATAATCAATATTTATGAACAATTTACTTGGCTTTTCACCCTGCATTTGAATTTCAGTGAGGTTTTTAAGAAAATTACTCCTGTTCTAATACTTTTGCACACTACCGGTAGTGTGTAAAAGTGTTATGGCAGGGGTGATTTTAAACTTTATTTTGATACCTCATAAAAGATAAAATAGTTCTTGTCCTAATACTTTAGCATAGTACTGTATACAAATATTTTTTTCAGGTCAATGATTAAAAATGGTTTCGAGCGATGAATTCTCTTGTTCTTCAGAAGATAACCTTCGCTAGGTCTTATAGATAGGCGCGACATAATCACAAAGAACTTTAACAAAAAACGACATCATCGGTCTTTATTTATGAGATGAGGTATTGTAACTACGTATATTGTAACTACGTATAACTACGTATATTTTTTCGACACAAGGTATAATAGATAAATGCGTTGGTTGCGTGACTAAGAAGAGTTCAATACCTGGCTACAACATGAGAGAGGTCTAGAGAGTTTAGTTAATAAAGGGAGGTGACTTACATCTGGAAAAGAAAGAGCAAATGTAACTTGTTGAACCCGTAGACAAAATAGTGTTCGTTTCGAAATTCCAAAAGTATGTCACCTGAAGAAGGTCGGAGCTTACAACCGCCGAAACGTTGTCACAAAAAAAGGAGGGGGACTATAGTCCGATAGCATCAACAATTAAATTAAGCGGTACATATACTTCAGCAAGCAAAAGATTAGGAAGGATACTCCCATAAATATTTACTAAATGCAACCTACAAACTAAGACCTACCCCATAAAAGGGGCGAAAGCAGGCTATCTCCATAACCGCATACATTTAGTAGCCTGTCTTGCTATAAATATAGAGAAAATGATGTAAGGCGTTGTGGTGTAATCGATACTTGCTCGGACTGAGAAATAGGAAGGCCGTGTTCGAATTCATGGTGAATTCTTTGCCTTTCTTTTAGAAAAGGTGTGAATCCATCTCATCAACCTCCAGCTATTCGTTAAATAGCAGGAGAGGTTAAGTTCTATATGCTTCGCAGAAAACACGGCAACCTCAGCGTGTATCACCTATGGCACTAAACAGAAAATTAACAGTGATTTAGCTGAGAGAGTTGTAGAGAGATATGATTGTATGGGCATGTATCACGTATGGCACATAAATGTGTGACTGACATCCGAAGAAGCGATGGCGGTATGACTGGATGATAGATAAACAGCCATTTACCGCATTTCCAAACTGCCTAGCTATAGGTAAAAACACTATGTTCTATAGCAGGGGTCGGCAACATTTTGGAGAGTGATGGTCAAAAAGCTATGTAGAGTCATGGAGGAGGGCCAGACAGCTATGGCTACAGTGTCATGGAGAAGAACTATATCATTAAATATGTGAATAAATTTTCTGTGTTTGAAGAAAGACTCAATATAATTCAATATCTGACGGGAATCTTGTTAAAAAGTATTACATCTTTAAAATAGAGGTTTCATAAATCAGTATTGAAAAACAATTCCATTAAAATCAGTTGAAAACACTATTTTATATTTATTTTAAAGTGCCCGCTCACGAAAGCAATTTCACAGAAAACGTGAAAGTGAGGCTTTACGCTAATCTTGGCGATCCTTACAAATAAAAAATAAAAGTAAAACACATTCTCAAGGTAAAAAGAAATGATTTCTTTAATTTCGACGCAATATATTCAGACTATTAACTGTCACTTTGGTTTGGTTTACCTATATTTATATTGTGTCCAGAGTAAGGTAGCGGGCCGGACAAGATTTACTCAAGAACCGCATGTGGCCCGCGGGCCGGGGTTTGGGGCTGACCGCTGTTCTATAGTCTTCATATCTCAGTTTTACCTATTATAGGTTTACCTATATTTATATTGTGTCCAGAGTAAGGTAGCGGGCCGGACAAGATTTATTCAAGAACCGCATGTGGCCCGCGGGTCGGGGTTTGCTGACCGCTGTTCTATAGTCTTCATATCTCAGTTTTACCTATTATAGGTTTACCTATATTTATATTGTGTCCAGAGTAAGGTAGCGAGCCGGACAAGATTTATTCAAGAACCGCATGTGGCCCGCGGGCCGGGGTTTGCTGACCGCTGTTCTATAGTCTTCATATCTCAGTTTTACCTATTATAGGTTTACCTATATTTATATTGTGTCCAGAGTAGGTAGCAGGCCGGACAAGATTTACTCAAGAACCGCATGTGGCCCGCGGGCGGGGTTTTGCTGACCGCTGTTCTATAGTCTTCATATCTCAGTTTTACCTATTATAGGTTTACCTATATTTATATTGTGTCAGAGTAAGGTAGCGGGCCGGACAGATTTACTCAAGAACCGCATGTGGCCCGCGGGCCGGGGTTTGCTGACCGCTGTTCTATAGTCTTCATATCTCAGTTTTACCTATTATAGGTTTACCTATATTTATATTGTGTCCAGAGTAAGGTAGCGGGCCGGACAAGATTTACTCAAGAACCGCATGTGGCCCGCGGGCCGGGGTTTGCTGACCGCTGTTCTATAGTCTTCATATCTCAGTTTTACCTATTATAGGTTTACCTATATTTATATTGTGTCCAGAGTAAGGTAGCGGGCCGGACAAGATTTACTCAAGAACCGCATGTGGCCCCGCGGGCCGGGGTTTGCTGACCGCTGTTCTATAGTCTTCATATCTCAGTTTTACCTATTATAGGTTTACCTATATTTATATTGTGTCCAGAGTAAGGTAGCGGGCCGGACAAGATTTACTCAGAACCGCATGTGGCCCGCGGGCCGGGGTTTGCTGACCGCTGTTCTATAGTCTTCATATCTCAGTTTTTACCTATTATGGTTTACCTATATTTATATTGTGTCCAGAGTAAGGTAGCGGGCCGGACAAGATTTACTCAAGAACCGCATGTGGCCCGCGGGCCGGGGTTTGCTGACCGCTGTTCTATAGTCTTCATATCTCAGTTTTACCTATTATAGGTTTACCTATATTTATGTCCAGAGTAAGGTAGCGGGCCGGACAGATTTGATTCAAGAACCGCATGTGGCCCGCGGGCCGGGGTTTGCTGACCGCTGTTCTATAGTCTTCATATCTCTGATTTTCTATATATTATAGGTTTACCTATATATTTATATTGTGTCAGAGTAGGTAGCGGGCCGGACAAGATTTACTCAAGAACCGCATGTGGCCCCGCGGGCCGGGTTTGCTGACCGCTGTTCTATAGTCTTCATATCTCAGTTTTACCTATTATGAGTTTACCTATATTTATATTGTGTCCAGAGTAAGGTAGCGGGCCGGACAAGATTTACTCAAGAACCGCATGTGGCTGCGGGCCGGGGTTTGCTGACCTGTTCTATAGTCTTCATATCTCAGTTTTACCTATTATAGGTTTACCTATATTTATATTGTGTCAGAGTAAGGTAGCGGGCCGGACAAGATTTACTCAAGAACCGCATGTGGCCCGCGGGCCGGGGTTTGCTGACCGCTGTTCTATAGTCTTCATATCTCAGTTTTACCTATTATAGGTTACCTATATTTATATTGTGTCCAGAGTAAGGTAGCGGGCCGGACAAGATTTACTCAAGAACCGCATGTGGCCCGCGGGCCGGGGGTTTGCTGACCGCTGTTCTATAGTCTTCATATCCTCAGTTTTACCTATTATAGGTTTACCTATATTTATATTGTGTCCAGAGTAAGGTAGCGGGCCGGACAAGATTTACTCCAGAACCGCATGTGGCCCGCGGGCCGGGGTTTTTTTGCTGACCGCTGTTCTATAGTCTTCATATCTCAGTTTTACCTATTATAGGTTTACCTATATTTATATTGTGTCCAGAGTAAGGTAGCGGGCCGGACAAGATTTATTCAAGAACCGCATGTGGCCCGCGGAGCGGGGTTTGCTGACCGCTGTTCTATAGTCTTCATATCTCAGTTTTACCTATTATAGGTTTACCTATATTTATATTGTGTCAGAGTAAGGTAGCGGGCCGGACAAGATTTACTCAAGAACCGCATGTGGCCCGCGGAGCGGGGTTTGCGCGCTGTTCTATAGTCTTCATATCTCGGTTTACCTATTATAGGTTTACCTATATTTATATTGTGTCCAGAGTAAGGTAGCGGGCCGGACAAGATTTATTCAAGAACCGCATGTGGCCCGCGGGCCGAGGGTTTGCTGACCGCTGTTCTATAGTCTTCATATCTCAGTTTTACCTATTATAGGTTTACCTATATTTATATTGTGTCAGAGTAAGGTAGCGGGCGGACAAGATTTACTCAAGAACCGCATGTGGCCCGCGGGCCGGAGGTTTGCTGACCGCTGTTCTATAGTCTTCATATCTCAGTTTTACCTGGCTTAGGTTTACCTATATTTATATTGTGTCCAGAGTAGGTAGCGGAGCCCGGACAAGGTTACTCAAGAACCGCATGTGGCCCGCGGGCCGGGGGTTTGCTGACCGCTGTTCTATAGTGTCTTCATATCTCAGTTTTACAGTGCGCATTAGTGACATTTCATCTTTATTTTCTCCAACCTCCCAATTTTCTTATAATCGTTTCACCCCAAGCAAAGCATTACCGCCACTGGTGCACTGGGGCTACCTTAGAGGCGAGCAAAAGATTACATAAAAAGGGAGCGAAAAGAAAGAGGAACCGTTTACAATGGGTGTTAGAGAATGGTTAAGAGAGGGATGGGAATAGTGGTGCGAGGAGTGTTACATGGTAGTAAAGTGAAAAGGGAGAATAACAAGATACGGGTGTGTTGGGGAAAAGATAAGACAAGGATGGGTGTCAAGGGGATAACAGATGGCAATAGACGTTGTATTCAAACTCTTGGAGATTGTAGCTACCAGGAAAGCAAGTATACGGAAGGGAGTTCTACAGACAGGCAAAGAGAGAAAAGAAGCTACTAGATTAGAAGTCGTGGCTGTATTTGTTTTTTTGGGGTTTTTTACTGTAAAAGAGTGGGACCTCTTTGACATTCGGCTTGCACAATAAATTCATGTTACGAGGCATGTAAGCTACTCTGGG
Source organism: Ascarosepion bandense (assembly GCA_037127315.1). Lineage (NCBI taxonomy): Eukaryota > Metazoa > Mollusca > Cephalopoda > Sepiida > Sepiidae > Ascarosepion > Ascarosepion bandense. The sequence goes on along the minus strand of JBBBDQ010001762.1, from coordinate 391,957 downwards.
CAGAATCTGTAAAAATATTTGTAGAAGAGACAGAGGAAAGCCACGACCCGTCAGTGAGAAAATGTCTGAAGTCTGGCTGCCAGGTCAGAATCAATTAAATTGCAGATACTTCTCTGGATCCTGTCGAGATCCCCGAGTTGAATAGGTGAATGGCGCCAGACCTGAGATGACAACAGTATACAATGAACGGAACCTTTAAAAAAAAAACTATATTTCAATAGTATTTTTTCAAACCTTTTATCTTATAAATGAAAATAAATTTTCTAAACTAAATTGAAACCAAGGCAAAATTTAATCTGAGAAGTTGGGTATGGTTAAGTTTTGTAAGAGGTCAAGACCTTCATCAAGTCAACAATTATCAGAGTAGCTGACAATGAGGATTCAAGGAGGAAAGACAGAGGCAACCCGTCGTGAGCTGGTTTCTTTCGCATCGCTCACACAAGCATTTACACCACGGCCAGGAAATTAACAAAAAATACGTACTGTTCATTTTTACGTAATTTAAACGGCAATTTATCCATCTCACCCACTATTTGTCAAAGTCCCTTTTATTGGCGTCACATGTTACTTTCGCAATTTATCGACCAAATCAAGCCTGGAGACAAGTTGATGAACATGTTAAACTCCAGAGAGAATGCTGGCACCTCTCTCAGCTCTCACCTTGTTCCACAACGTGATCAAGAATGGCGTTCTAATCTCACGCTAGAGATACCTGTCGAGATGATATCACCAACGGATCGATCCAGCAAAAAAGGCCTCCGCTCGCTACTGGCATTGAGCCTATAAATTCCAATAATCAACTTCTCTTCTACTGTGATATCAACAACGAACATTTGGATAAATCGCCTTAAAAAAACGTGTAACCAACATGAAGACGCTTTCTAATTTTTACCCAAATGTATTGTGAAGTGAGGCCTATCGAAAGCAGGTCCTCATAATCGCCTGTAATCAGAGGAGTCATATAAACATGCTCGTGGTCACGATATTAATGAACTGTCCCATTGATAGTATTCCCATTTCAGACATAACTGAGTCATTCTGTGGCACACAGCCAACATTCCATTGAAAAGGTAGTTCCGCTGCTCTATAGAGGGCTGGGTGGATGAAAACGGGTACTCATTTATAACTAAATGGTTTCAAGCTCTTTCTTTCATTTTCATATTTGGCCACTGCAGGAGAGATTTTAAACGCCTTGTCCACCCCAATACAAAACAGCATGGTCCAAATCTGTTACGGTGCCCTCCTACGATGAATGGACTCTTCCACTTGTTATATATAAATAGGCAGTTAAAGACGCAGCTTACACAGCTAGTACGCAACTAAAGACAGCTACAAATCAGGCAATAAGCATCGTAAATGTGCCGTTCGGACTTATTTCTATGTATTTATTCCTAACCCTTGTTTTGTGGATATGTTCTTGTTATACTGATACACTGTTTTGAACGTACCTTCTTGATTCCGTGTCTTACTTCCGACCTAACCGGTCACTACAACCCTGCGGCGAAGTTTCGCAACAACAACACCACAACAAATTAGCGACGAAGATTTGCGTTAAGATTTGCCACCAAAATTGACGACAAAGATTCACAACAAAATCATTGCCAAAATGTAGTTCATCGTCATAGGCAGAGTATCAGTTAACATCAAAGTTTTAGCAAAAATAATGTACAATTAACGTTCTTGCTTTACACTGAGACACGGGTAACAAAAAAGGGGTTATGCAAAAAGGAAAAACAAAATTAATATTACCAGTGAGCTTTTCATGGTTTCCCTATTTGGACAGTCTGATGTATTAGGTTGTCCCAAAAGTTCGTAAACACTTGCGAAATGGGTCTATCTGGTCCAGCACAATCGAGACATGCGACGGGTTCAGAAAGGGCAAGAAACAACGTCAGTTCCAAAACAAAATCGATTCGGCAAGAAAATCATGTTGTGCGTTTGGTGGAACTTTGAAGGAATCGTGCATTTTGATTTGATTCCAAATGGTCGAGCCATCAGTACCGAACTTTACTGTCAGCAACTTGAGCGGGTCTACGAAAAGTTGAAGCAAAAGTACCCGGCTCTGATCAATCGAAAGCGCGCTTTGATGCAGCAGGACAATGCCAAGCCACACACCGTCAGGAAGACCAAAGACAAGTTTGAAGAGCTGGACGGCGTTGAGGTTCTGTCACATCCAGCCTACAGGTTATGGCCTTTTCCGCTCAATGCAATACTTTCTGAAGGGCCGCCAATTCGACTCGTTTGATGAAGCCGAGGAAACGGGTCAAGAATTCTTTGATTCGAAGCCGGCTGAATGGTACTTTGACCAGATCCGAAAGCTTGCAGATCGATGGCAGAAAGTCTTGGAAAATGATGGTCTTTATTTTGAGCAATAATTTTTGTTGTTCTTGCGAGTAAAATTTCAATTTTTTGCAAAAATGTTCTCTGGTAACTTTAGATTACTTGGCGAGTAAAATTTCTATTTTTTGCAAATGTTCACAACATTTTGGGACAAACTAATATCATAATATTTAATTGGGAAATTCCCAGCTATGAAGTCCCCATATAAATCTCTTTTGTTGAATCGCTCAGTATTCGATTTTAGCATTTTTAACTAAATATTGTAATAACCATTCTAAGTATGAACGCTTGTTATTATTTAAAGAAATAAGACAGTACAAATGATTTCAAATTGACAAGATTCCTCCTTTCACTGAAACAGAAGTTAAATACATGATAGCATTGTCGCTACTTCAATTCATTTTCTTTTACACAATTGATCCCTGATTTTGCAAACAGTAAAGTTTCGAAAGTCTTAGTATTTCAATGTTAAGTTTGAAACTCCGCGTAGGTCATTGATAAATACTTTTTTTAAGTTTATAAATTTTGAACATTTGAAACTTTCAATAAATTTTGTTAAAGAATTATTTCAATATTTTACGTTTTTGTTTAATTTTAATTTTAAATTCCATTTATTGACCTTAAAATGTTCCTATATCTGTTTGTTCTTTATTTAAAAGAAACCTATTTGTAGCATGAAAAAAATGTCTGTTTTCTAGACAGAATATTAAACTTGATATTTATAAACAAAGACTGACTGGAACTTAACAGTTTATAAAAATAAGGTTAGAATTTACGATTCCATGTAAAAGGAAAGTCACAGAAAAACGTTCAAGGAAAATAATCACAGAAATTGAAAGAAACAGAACAAGGCTAGCACACATCGAACAAAATTTCAGCGCACAAAATTCCGCCACTTTTTCCAAAAGGGTTCAAAATCTCAATTTCATAAATATTGCTTTAGGTCTTATGGGATACTAGGAATTACGAATTAACTTTTTTAGATACTGGATCGATTTACTATGAATTTTTGTTGCTAAAAGGGCGAAATAACTGACAGAAAAAAATGTCTGTAAAATGCATTTTTTTCATAGCCAGATTGGTGTGTTTTTTTTCTGTGACTTTATTCCTGTAACTTTATTACTGGCCACAGATATTACATTGTATCGATATTTTGAACAGGAGCAGAATGAAAAAATTCATTTTTTTAAAGATTCTGACAGGAGTCAAAGATTGCATGACCTACGATATCAAAGACTAATTACAACGTTAAGGCCTCACAAAGTGTATACGATCAAATTAGATGATCCCAAACAGAATTATGATTCGAAAAGGAAAACAATGTTGTGTCCGTCGGCAGAACGAAGGAAGAAGGTAAACTCTGGTGCTAAGTAATTATGGATACAACAAATTAATGTAAAATTTAAAACGGTGGAATTGTGACAGACACATTAGAGACCCCCTCACTAAAAATAGGAAAAAGAGAACCAGGCCGAATGGTTAAACCTATTTGTCACCGGAGGCGGACTAATCATAAAAGCTACGTTCCGTTCAGAATCTTAAGAAGTGGAACTTTAAATATATTCAACACAGGTTTATTCGACATAATAAGTCCAATGAATTCACTTATATTGCAAGCAATTTTCAAATGATGTTGATACGGTCAAAACGTGATTTAAATTTATAAAATTAATTTATTCTTTGTCTATATTTAAGTCTAATCATTCGCTTTCATAGTGCATGGCGGAAATTTTATATCCGGCCAATGGCTCGCTCTCTCGTGACTTAAACAGTCAATGTTGCAAACATGATCACACATCTAAATATCAAGACACCCCTATGAAAGATATACAATGAAATTTATCTCGATTTTCAAATCTGTTAAAATACTTATATTCCTGAAAATGACCTGAAATATTCAAAATTTCAATGACTATAAATACATTATAACAGGAAATGAAAAGCAAAAGCACGCCTGTCTGTCTATTTTTCTGAGATGAGGCAGTATTTGCACTATTTACATTATTCGAACTGTTGTCCTTATCTTTGTTGCTATTTGTACGACGCTTCGACCGTGGTACGCCGCGGCCTTCTACAGGTGCTAGAAATTTTAAACCGAACCCTTTATTCAATCACTGTGGTATATCATACTCATTCGTTGCGTAGAGACTCTTTTGATAGTTATCAGTTATATCCCAGTGATTTTAATAAAGATTCGGTTCGAAATTCCTAGCACCTGAAGAGGGCCGGAGCGTACAACGGCTGAAACATCGTACAAATAGCAACAAAGATGAGGATGAGGACAATAGCCGGATAATGTAAATAGTGTAAAAGGACATCTATACGTAACATTAGAACTAGACAGTTGCATTTTCTGGTTTCCAGATTGAAGGCAAGAGTAACAGAGAAAAAGATAGTATAATTGACTTAGTGAGCTTGAGTGAAGATGAGAAAAAGACGATATTTATTAAGAGTTACAAAGAAAAGGAAATTGTGGAGAACCATAATCAACTATGCTCTGAAAAGGACACGCTATATCTAAACTTATTTATAAATGAAACTTTGTCTGTGTGTATGTGTCTGTGTATGTGTGTCCGTTACCTATAAATGGCTGAACCGATTTTCTTGAAAATTTACACAGTTATACTATGAGCGTCTGCGAGTATTCTTAGCTAGGTTTTGTATCAAGGTACCCCCGATAAATATCGAAAATCGATAATCGAAAAAATCGGGTTATAGAAGGAGTGGCCCGATTTTAATCAAATTTGATACACTCATAGACAAAGACATAAAAAACGATATTCAGAAGTTTCAAGGTTGCAGTTGTTATAATAGTCCAGGAAATCGATAATATATATATATATATATATATATATATATATATATAAGGCAAGATGTTTTTGTGTGTGTCTGTTTATCTGCCTGTATGTCTGTATTTTTTCAGCCCTTTTATTTTAGTTTTTGCTTCGGGTTTGGCTCTAAGTAGGTATAATTGTAGTTCTTAGTCTCAGCCATGATACTATTAACTCAGAGGACTTATTTAGCCTTCAAAATTCAGTTTACGACGAAAGATATTTATTTGATATCGATACCAGGAAATCAAAATTTGACTTACATCCATTGATTTTTCTTTCAGTCTACGCTCTCTCTTTAACTGGAAACAATTATTACTTTTTAGTCTTTCGTGCCAATGTCCAAAGAGTCTGAGCTCCAGGACTATGGATTAGTTTTAAAGCTGTCATTACACCCGAGCAACGCCGGGCTATACTGCTAGTAGAAGAATAATTAGAAAAAATATATCGGGAAATACAAAAAAAAAGTACATTAAAAGATTTAAAACAAAGAAATATATTACAAGAACCAGCAAATCAAAGAAATATTTAAAGGATCACGTTCATCTTCTATGTTCCTTGTTCTTTCAGGACGTAGACGATCATGGCCTTCCAATTCTTCCTATCCCTAGATGCTCTTAGCACTCTTTCACCTGTTACACCACGCAAGCCCCCATCTGCCATCCACCTGCTTAGGCCATTCAAGTACGTTACACGCTGTTTTCCTCTGTCTCTGCTTCCCTCTATCTGGCCTGTTAGTATCAGATTTTTCCAGGCTTCCTTCGTCATTGCATGTCCCAGGAATTTTACCTGTCTCTCTTGATGCTCAGTATTAATTTCCTTTTCGTTTCCATCTTTTCCAAAACCTCATTATTGATCACATGTTCGATCCATGATATTTGCAGCATTCTTCTGCATTTCAGTTGCTTCGAGTTTTTCTTTCATCTTCGCTGATATTGTCAGGCATTCACTGCCATATTGAAGAACTGACATCACATAGCAAGCTAGTACTATCTTCTTTATTTCTAGTGAAATGTTCCTGTTTTAACACTCAGCTCAGTTTCTGGAATGCGTCTTTTGCCATGCCAATTTGCCTTCGGATCTCTGTGTCACAATTTCCATTTTCTGTTAGAACAATTCTCAGGTATTACATTTTTGTACCTGCTTGATTTTACTATCTCCACCTGTATTTTGGCGTTTAGGTCGTCTCTTTTTCCTAATGACCATGCATTCGTTTTTTTATTGTTTTTTTGGGGTTTTTTTTTTTTACAATTTATTTGTATCCTTTCTTGTCACTCTATTCAGGTACCTTCTGTAGGAGGTCTTGTAGTTTCCTTTCCGTGTCTGCTATCAGCACTGTATCATCTGCATACCTTATGTTGTTTAAATTGTGGCCTACGATGACTAATCCTGGCATAACGTCTAGGCTCCTCGGAATAGTCTCGCTGTACAAGTTGAATAGATCCGGTGAAAAGATACATCCTTGTCTTACACCCTTTTTATTTCTGTATGCCTGCTGAATTCGTTACCTGTCTGTATGCAGGCGGTTTGCTGCCAGTAGAGATTCTTGATTAATTGTATGTCGTTTCCAAATATTTATGAGGTTTCAGAGCATTTCTATAAATTCTTTGTGACGTACTTTTTCGAACGCCTTCACATAATCGATAAAACATATTTACACGTTCTTCTTCATTTTATTGCCCTTTCGGAGAGCATTCCTATATAGTATTCCTTGTTCCAGTGTTTTTGACAAACCCACACTGTTCTTATCATATCTCTGGCCTAATTCTGCTTCTCACTTTATTCATCAGGATTCGGACGATCATTTTTGTAATGTGGCCCATTAAATTGATAGTTTGGTGGAGTTCGCAATTGCTTGCAACTGACTTCTTAGGCAGCGATATGAAAATGGACTTACTTAAGTCGTCTGGTATTATACCACTATTATAAATTTCATTTATAATTTATGTAATTTTATCTATACCAAATTATTCCAGGAATATCAGCAGTTTTATTACAATACCGTCTGGTCCTGTTGCTTTGTTTCTATTCAGTTTGGCCATAGACAGAGATTCATGACTCGATATTAGATATTAGAACGTTGCTGATGAAGCGAAAGTTTTCTCGTTGAAATAGCTATTTGAAACAACCCAAAATTTATTGGGTGAAAAACTCGAAAAAGATATGAAACTGGATGGCATGACTTATTTTGTAAATAGCTGCTGTATTTATTTATTTATTATTTCACCCCAGGCAAGGATGCAAAGGAGGCAGAAAATGATGCCAAGACATGGAATGGAGTACAGAAAATTGCACAATGAAATAAGGAGAGAATGTAGGCAGGCTAAAGAGGAATGTCTCAATGACAAATATATAAAAGATATTTTCCACAACAAAAGAGAGCAACCGATAATACACAAAGGTAAGGACGAACAGGAAATAATAAAGTCCGAAGTGGATATCTTTTATATATTCTTCCCATCGTTGGAGTATTTCCTCTTTCTCCAATATGATTGTTCCATCCTTGGATTTTATACATCCTGCTAAAGAGCAGGATTTTTGTCCTATCAATTCTTTTATCTCTTTATGCATGTTTGCTATATTATGCCTGCTCAGTCTCTTAATTGTGCACATTTGTCATTGAGACATTCCTCTTTAGCCTGCCTACATTCTCTCCTTATTTCATTGTGCAATTTTCTGTACTCCATTCCATGTCTTGGCATCATTTTCTGCCTCCTTTGCATCCTTGCCTGGGGTGAAATAATAAATAAATAAATACAGCAGCTATTTACAAAATAAGTCATGCCATCCAGTTTCATATCTTTTTCGATTTTTTCATCCAATAAATTTTGGATTGTTTCAAATAGCTATTTCAACGAGAAAACTTTCGCTTCATCAGCAACGTTCTAATATCTAATATCGAGTCATGAATCTCTGTCTATGCCTCTTTTTATGTCTAGACGACAAATTTTGAATATTTTTTAATCCCCCCCCACTTATGTTTTTGGGCTCGTTTCGGTATGTGAAATTTTGTAACATATTTGAATAAATTTTTGTTTTGGATCGTTGCTGATGAAGCGTGAGTTTTTTACTAAAATAGCTATTCAGCAAAATGCAATTTTCGGAATTTTATATTTATATATATATAAAATTCCGAAAATTGCATTTATATATATATATATAGTAGCGAGCATTTGCACCTGGCTTCTTAGGCAGTGCTATGAAGATCGACTTGCTGAGGTCACCACCATTATAAATTTCATTTATTATATCTGTAATTTTCTCTATCGCAAATTCTTCCAGGGCTATCAGCAGCTCTATTACAATGCTGTCTGGTCCTGATATTTTGTTTCTATTCAGTTTGGCTATTGCAGCTCCCACGTTGGACTTTAATATTTCCGGTTCGTCTTTATCTTTGTGTATTATCGATCGCTCTCTCTTATCGTTTAAAAAAAATCTTATATATTCTTCCCATCGCTGGAGTATTTCTCTTTCTCCAATAAATAAGACAAAAACAGAAAATCCAAAAAGTAAACAACTAATTGGCATCATTAATATATTGCTATTTGATCCAGTTCAAAGCTGAATTAAAAATCTCATTGGAACACTAGACAGATGAGCCAGAAAACACATACTGATATGCTAGACATAGAATTGCAGAGCTAGATTAAATAACAATACTGTTTTTTCCCTTGGTGCCCTAATGAGATTAATTTACCGATATTACTAGATTAGCAACTGGGTCCCATTCTTTTACCGTAAAAAGTCAAATGTAACCGCTACTTCTACTCTAACAGATTCTTCTCTCGCATTTATTGTCTATGAAATCCCCCTACACATGCTAGCTTCCCTGATAGCTACAATCTATAAAAGTTTAAGTACAGCGTCAATTGCCATCTTCTCTTCTTCATTCTCAAATTGCTCTTGTCTTTTTTCGAAAACCTGGTTAATTGTTCTCTGTTTCTCTCTCTCTCTCTCTCTTTGTGTGTGTGTGTGTGTGTGTGTGTGTGTGTGTGTGTGTGTGTGTGTGTGTGTGTGTGTGTGTAAACTTCTGTGCGTCAGTAGCAAAACTGCTTTGCTTTGGTTAAATCGGTTATAAAAACAAAAAAGTAAAAATAAACAAAAAAAAAGCAATATATTTTAAAAAGTCAGTGATTATGTGGTTCTACAGAAAGATGACGAGGATATCGTGGACCAAACATGTGAGAAACGACGAGCTTTTAGAGAAAATGGAAGCAAAAAGGAAACGTATACTTAACATCAATAAGAGCAATTGAAATTTCTTGGCACGTAATGGGAAAGAAAGGCTTTGAAAACCTGAGACGCACGAGAGAGTTTGAAGAAAAGAGGCACAGTTGAACGCTATGCATATCATACTTGATTAGCTTAAGTAAATACATATTAAAACAAGGCTTGGGAAAAATAACAGAAACGATTTACTAAGACCTATAAGTGACATGAAGCAGTGAATTGTCAGGATCGCCTACGTCCTGAAAGGTCACAAATCATAAAAAAGAATGATTACTGTTGCCATACCTGGGGTGAAACAATTAAAAAATGCTATATACTTATAGACGAATAAATAATGTTATAACAAAATTAAACTGCTATATCGATAAAATAATATTATCCGTACCTTGAATAAGTTCTCACTGATTATTTATGAAAAGTAATATTTGATTTACAAAAAATATGTCGCTTAAAGTATTGTCTATCGCTAGCCACTAGGTTTTTGTTTTTTTTTTCATCTTTCTGGCAGAATTTTAATTTCACGTCGAAAAAACGACACGTCTTTTGAATCTAACCACGATTCGAACTATTCTTTGACATTTTCATAAGTATGGAAATGCTGGTCAGCCAGGCCATGTGCCATAGATCGGAACAAGTGATAACCGTTTCCAAGCAGATTTCCACCCGTTTTGTGACATGTGGTCTAGTGCTCTAATGTTGCAAAATCCCTTTATCGTGTCTTTGCTCGTATTTTATCTTCAATACTCCACTCAAACGCATAAGTTTTAGTCTACAGCGATCTCCCGTGTTATATCGGTCGGTTTAAGCAGCTCATAACAAAGTACTCTCAGCTGATCACATCAAATGCAGAGCAGAAGCTTAAAACTATGGATATTCGGCTTTGCCGCTGATTTCGATGCAAGGCCGGGCTTACGCTTAGACTTATCGTAGTATATCCACTTTTCATCGTCGGTCACGATAAGATGCAAAAAAGAAATTTCATTTTCTGCCGTTGAAGCAGATATTCTCATGTGAAAAAGACGCCGTTCGACGTCTCTCGGCTTCAACTCGTACGCCACCTAATGTCCCTGTTTTTGAATCATTCCTAATGCTTTCAAACGTTTCGAGGCCGTTGTGTGACAAATTTTAATGTTTATGTATGATTAGCTTGTGTCTTAAACGAGTGGTCAATTCTTTGTCTTCAAACGCTTTTGGTGCACCAGAGCGTCCTTAACATCAAAATCATTATTCTTGAAGCGTCTAAACCAATCTCTGCATGTTGTAACCGACAGAACATGGTCGCCATAAGACTCAACAAGAATTCTGTGTGATTCAGCTACCGACTTCTTTGAATAAAGGAGTGCAGCAAAATTCCCCGCAATTACACTTTCTTTGGCATGAAATCTGACACGCTTAACGCTATGAAAAACAAAGTTCTTTAGACTTCGGCGAAATGTCACACACTTAATTTCAGTTTTGGTTATATTACTTTCTTATAGATGTGTTTATTAAAAGTCCTAATATATATATAACAATCATAAAAGTTTAAAGACAAAAAAAAAACACTCTAATGGGCTATTAAGCATAAGGAACATTCTAAAGAAAGATAGTTCTAGAAAAAGATGATTAAATGAGAAACAGAACTGTCGATATAGCTAGCAAACAGTCTTTTTCATCAATAAAACGATTGTACAAAAAAAAAGAAAAGCAAATTAAATTTAAAACAATTCTGGCCTGTATGAAAAGAAAAACCTTTAACACGCGTAATTTAATGCTGGCTCAAAACTTAACAAAAACAAAATAACAATGGTATGGAAATATTCGACTCGTGAGAAACTGATATAATTGCAGATTGGCGGCAAATCTACAGCCAATCGAAAGCAAAAACAATCAAGTTATTACCAAAAGAAAATTGGTTTTTAGACAGCCCATCCTATCGGCAAATGATTAGATACAATTACGATCGAAAAAAGATGAAAGTAAAGGTGCTACGTTTCATAATGGACGTTTTAGGATGCGCGGATTAAATGCGACTAAGAAATAAAGGGAAACATCTCAAATAAATAGTTTTTACCTGAACACTCCAGACATTATGGTGGATTTAGAAACAGACATTGTGATTTATGGAAGTAAGAATTATATTTTCAGTCACTCTCGTAATATTATTTTCGGGGAAAAGGAGCAATCGGAACTTCTTTTCTAAAAAGTAATAAAACCTGGAATAAATGCCATTGTAAGGTTCTAAAACATCTTACAAATGAAGGATGTAGATATGAAACAAATAAAGGAATACATGTAGTTAATGCAGAAAGATAGAATAAAGAAAACCATAAAATTAAAGAAAACTACATTAATTATTCTATTGTCAAGCCTTTAATAAAAGTACAGAGATCATGAAAACTCAATCAGCAATAAACATTTACGCTGCGCATATATATATATATATATATATATATATATATACATACCACCGGGATATATATATATATATGTGTGTGTGTGTGGTGGGGTCGGTGGTGGTGTCGCCGACTGGCGCCGGTTCGGTCGGGTTTCGGTCCTGGGTTAAGGGCAATCGGAGTCTGACCTTACTGATGGACTGTGATACGGCGTGGCAGATCTGTCTGCGGATGACTATATATATATATATATATATATATATATATATATTTGTGTATTTAGCCAGTAAATGTTTTTCAAACGTCAGATTAAATAAATTGCAGACACTATGTTTTCTTATTTTTAATAAAATCCGTTCATACTCACGGATAATCTTACTCCGTGTTACAATCAAAAGATGTCAGAAATGAGCTGTAACATTGACAGATGTTATTTTCATTCGTTTCTTAAGGTATCCAAGTACTTTAAACCTCTTTCCGAGATCTTCTCAGAGGTGTCAGTTAAGGTAACAAATGTAACCGGAAAACTGTGTCTCTAAAAATTACTAAGCATTTTTTCCTGCTTCAAATATAAGTTTTTTCATGCTTTAACACGTGCATGACCATGACTTTACAACATATAAAAAATATATTTCTGGATAATTTTGACGTTCTAATGAACGCTAGCAGTTTGTCAACCGTTATCACACTATCAACACACCAAAAAATACAGCATCGAGTATTCCTAAGCAGTCACCCATCAGGTACTGACCAGGTTCGATGTTGCTTAATTTCGGTGAACGTAATATATATGTATATAATATATTGCTCAATTTCGGTGAACTTTATATATATATATATATATATATATATATATATATATATATAAAACTTTCACCGAAATATAAATATATATATAATTTAGAAAATTTTTTAGATATACTAGTTTCCAAATGGTGACCTTGCGGCTCGTCAGACCCAAATGATACAACAGTATATATATATATGGGGATAAATACCCCCAGAAAAATTATATATCCCTTTATTTTTACAACTGTTTAGATATATTTATGTAATGAACACACAGATACACACACGTAGGAATACATATTGGGCACCTCGAGGTGATGTAATGGTTAACAAGCTTGTCTCGCTAGGACCATTATAACTTAGTAGTTAGTTCGATCTTCACTGGGTGTACCATATTTTTGGCCTTGTGCCACATCTAACCTGCGCTTAGAGAATCACTATGCAGATACATATTACGTCTGATGTAATAGTCATGATGCATTTTTTTATTTTTCGATAAGGGGTCTTACTTTTAAAAAATAAAAACAAGTTTTTAATTATTATAAAATTTAAGCATTTCTTTTTTAATTAAGTGGAGGGATAACATGTAAAAAACGAAATTTTTTACTAAGATTTTTTAAAAATATAATTTAAAAAAAAATTTATTCATTTATGAATAAGTCTTGACATTTATATTAAAACCCGATAATTATTTGATTTTTTGCAAGAATTCTCAAATCAATTTGTTTTTCATGTGGAAAAAATGCAAAATCTCTAATTGTAAATATTACGAAATCCGCTAATGTAAAAAAAGAAAAGAAAAACAAAATATTAACCAAAATGTAGAACGTGCTAGAAAGGATTAAAAAATTTAATAAAATATTAAGAAATATTGGCGAACCTGATGAAGACTACCACCAACTTTAAATGTGTTGTTTTTCTTTTTTTTTTTTTTAACTTTTTTCAAGGCAATCTTATTGATTACACCCTAAACCTTCCGATTAACAAAAAAAAAAACATTTTGAAAAATTTCAATATTTCAACAATTTTAGGGCCGGGGCTCAGTTTTTATATAACAACCATCCGTCCGTGCATTGAATACTGTTGTTATATCTGGTTGAGCGCCCCTGCTATTCATCTCATGGTTCTCGACAGGCTGCAGAGGAAAATCTGTAATGTGATCAGTCCCAATCTTAGTAAATCGATCCTCCATTTTGGAGCCACACGCCGTACGACTTTACCACCACCTGTAAATTTGTTGATTATCATATTTTTTTTTTACTTTTTTCAGTGTAATCTTATCGATTAAACCCTAAACTTTCCGATTGACAAAAACATTTGTAAAATTTTCAACATTTAAACAATTTTAGGCGGGGGGCTCAGTTTTTCATACAACCTTATAGTAAATCGATCCAGTGCAATTAACTTTTTTGCTTGAGCATATTCAACTACTGAATACGTTGCAAAATTTTTGAATAAAACCATTACTGGAGTTTTCGAGAAAGATGCCATCGTAAGAACTAAAAAACTTGAAAAAGACAAAAACAAGAGCAGCAACTCGTCCCCGCAAAAAAAACAAAACAAAGCAACCCCAACTCGAGCGGTTCAAAATGGAGGATCCATTTACTGTAACGTTGTATGAGAAAATGAGCCCTCTCCAAAAAGTGTTTAAATATTTCTAAATTTCTTTTGATAATCGGAAACTTTATGCAATAACCAATAAGACTGCGCTGAAAAAAGTAAAAAAAAAAAAAAATGAAAAACAACAAATTTAAATATATATATATATATATATATATATATATATATATATATAAGAGAAACTACTAAAAAGTTGAAAGTTTAAAAATGTATTTTTTGCAGTATTTATTTTTTTCTATTATATAATAATAGAAATAAATAAATACTGCCAAAAAATACATTTTTAAACTTACAACTTTTTAGTAGTTTTTCCTATACATATTATGACAGTATACGTGGATCATCACTATTATATATATATATATATATATATATATATATATATATATATATATTGTTATTATTATTATTACGTTAGAACATTTACAAACTATAAACGACTACAAAATTGTAAATTTTATTTCGACATTAAAAGAACAATATCTCATCAGGTATTTAATAATGATAGCGATATATATATATATATATATATATATATATATATATATATATATATGAATAAAATAATTAAAGAACCAGTAATGTTTCACTTTATCCAGCTTCTTCAGAGATTTGTTATAAGGCAGGGATTCATTTTTTTATAAAGCAAAGAGAAAGTATTTGATCAAGGTTTTATTTCAATGATCAGATACGTGTTACGTGTAATAAAATAACAGAAGATCACTTTTAAATGTAGGAAAACCTATGTCTGTTTATATATCTGTATATGTAACGTGTAATAAAACCAACAGATGTTTAATATAAATGTAAGTGTGTATAAAGGTCTGTTTAAATATATAGCATGAGAAAAATAATGTGACAAGTGCTTTTAAACGATGGACGATTTTTTAATTATGTGTATGGACGAATCACGATCGCTTTAGTGTATGAATGTGTGTGTTTATAAGTCAGTATTTAAGGAGAGACAGGAGAAAGCAATGTGTAACATATAGGATGGGCTTGATCGAATGGATGTCTAAGCGGAGTTTGGATGGGGTAACAGGAGAAAGGGTGTTATGAGAGACGACGGATAGAGAGATGTGAAAGGCCATGATCGCCGACGTTCTGAAGGGACTCAGCACATGGAAGAAGAAGAAGATGAAGAAGAAGAAGAAGAAGAAGAAGAAGAAGAAAAGGAAGAAAAAGAAGAAGAAAAGAAAAAGAAGAAAGGTTACTATGTATGGGAATGATAAAACGAAATGCATTTCCGTTTTGATTATAGCAAAATAATGTATACAAGTATTATGTTTTTTTAAAATCATTTCAGTCCAAGCAAGGAATTCCACTGCCACTATTGCGCAGGGGGTTACATAAGGAAAGGTGGTGAGAGAGCGATTAGATATAGGAAATGTCAGAAGGAGGGTGATAGAGTAAGGAGGTACATAGGAAGAATGTTTGAGAGAATGGGTGCGAGTTCGTGTGTAAGGAGGTGTCTATTGACCTTACATTTAAACTCCTGGAGATTGTAGCTGTCGGGGAAGCAAGTATATGGAAAGGAAAGTTCCACAGGCGAGAAGTGCGAGAAAAGAAGCTGTTGGAGTAGAAATTGCGGTTGCATTTTATCGGTTTCACTGTAAAAGGGTGGGACCTAGTTGCTAATCTAGTATTTCGTGCAAATTCGTACCAAGGGGGCACCAGTGATCTATGGTCATCGGAGCAGAAGCCGTGATAGTATTTATAGAAGAGGCACAGGGAAGCCACGTCACGTCGGTGAGAGAGTGGTTGAACGATTTGATTTTGTAAAATATCGCATACTTGGGGAGCAAACTTACTTTTAGGCATATTTCTTTATATACACCAGAAAGAAAATATTAATTATTTTTTTATTTATTTTTTTTCGCTATCCTTAATTTTTTTTCCGTTTCTTTAGGCGTCAGGCAGCACAGAAATGAAGTGGCCGAAATTATAATAAAAACTATGCAACATTTCTGTAGTCCCTTCCTCCTACAAAACGGAATATGTAACAGATAGTTTCTGGCAGATTTCATTTTAGCACACACGGAAATATACCAGGGTCTATTCGTGACATACTTCTTGACAATAAACACATAATAACACCCTCCATTTAGAAAAAGAGATTTAAAATAATCACTAAAGACAAAGAGAAATACTACACTTAATAATATCAATTATGAACATGGTAACAATGTGCTGACCGTGTTTGGAATATTACAGGTACATGACTCTATATGCATAAACTTAATACGTATTCAGTTACACGTAAAACAAAAACCCGCCCTTGATAATGCCTGAAAATAAGGCCGAAAGCGCTCAGAAAAAGAAAACATTTGGAAAATTCCTATATACTTTGAGTTCTGAAAAGAAAAAGAAAAGAAAAATAACATAAAATCTTAATGATAATAGCTTGTCTGTCATTTTTCAGTGAAACCTGCACACACACACACACACACACACACACACACACACTCTCTCTCTCTTTCTTTCTCTCTTTCTCTCTCTCTCTCTTTCTCTTTCTCACTCTCACACATATATGTATATATGAACCCAAGATTACGCAAATAACTGGTTTCCAAATTAAAAGTATTCAAAAACTTAGCATTATATAGGTATAGAGCCTTTTTCATACAACTGTATAATGGTTCAATTTAATTATCACTAAAAAGTAGTTAAGAATAATTAATTATATAACTCATCAGTGTGGCTAGACATATATATATATATATAATTGTTGTTGACTAGTTTTCGGTCATAATTATTTATTTATGCACTTGCCTGTCGATTGAACACTCTGTAGAAATGGTAGACTTAAAAATGTTGTTACTCAACGCTATTTACTCATCGTTCATTCAGTAATGAATTTGAACACTCTTGGCTACTGGCGGTTGTTTACATTGTGTATATAACACGCTAAAGACTGTCTTCTTCCATCGTGCACCGATAGTTTAAAGGTGGAATCTGCAGATGACTAAATATATATAGATCTGTGTGTATGTGTGTGTGTGTTTGTGTGTGCGCGCGCGTTATCCTACGTCTATGGCACGACTCAGAGTATTATTAGTTACGCAATTGTCAGGTGCACATTATCAACAAACAGTTTAAGAAATTTGCATTTAAGTCCAGTCGATGTTCATGGAAACTAAATTTTATAATGTTGGGTGACTATTTCTTAAATGTTAAGAGCAAAATTGAAATAGACAAAAATACACAGAGATAAAAAAGAAAAATTTATTTTTGATTTAAAATATTATTAAAATTCAGGGAGATGAAAGGTGCTGAAATCAAATTAATTCATACTTATTAATAATAATGTCTGCGTTAAAAAGAAATAAATAAATAAAGAAAGAAAGAAAGAAAGAAAGAAAGAAAGAAAGAAAAAGGAAAATGTAATGGAGTGATAAACAAAGACCAATGTATAGAATCTACTTCAATCATGATTTAATAATTTAACTAAATATTGTTTCTATGGTATTTCTCTAGATGTCTGTATATATATATATATATATATATATATATATATATATATATATATATATATATATATTCCAAGTGAAGAGGACTCAAGTTTTTTTTTTTATATTTTGAGTGCTCTAGCATTTATTTTATTATAAACAGTGCTCAATATAATGAGTATTATAGAGCTTGATATAATATAATATAATTATATGGTTATGTCAATTATACATTGTATAATTGACATAATCATATAATTATATTTTATATATATATATATATATATATATATATATATATATTTAATCATTTCACCCCGAGCAAGGCGGAAACGCCACTGATGTGCAGGTAGGTACATAAATGTAAAAAGATTAATTAGAAAAGAGTGAGGAGTACAAGCTAGTTAGAAAGGAACAATAGAAAGCTGAGAAAGAAGGTGCGATGACAGATACATAGGTAGAGAGAAAGGGAAGGTTATACAGGGGAGGAGAGAGAGCAAGAGTCCAGTGGTTAGTAGATGAGTATTAACTTTGCATTTAAATTTCTGGAGGTTGTAGCCGTCAGGAAAGCAAGAATACGGGAGTGAGTTCCACAGGCGGGAAGTGCGAGAGAGGAAGCTGCAGGAGTAGAATTGTCGTCTGCATTTGGCTAACCTGATTGTGAATGGGTGGGACCCAGTTGCCAGTCTGGTTGCACGGGTAAACACCTGTTGAGGAGGCATCAGTGATTTAAGCTCATCCGAGCAGAAGCCATGAAAATATTTATAGAAGAGACAGAGGGAGGCCACATTTCGACGATGGGAAAGTGGCTGCAGTCGAGTCGCCAGATCAGTACCTATCACATTACAGACTCTCCTTTGGAGCTTGTCAAGAACACTGAGGAGAACGGCAGGGGCACCTGACCATAAATGGCAGCAGTACTCCATGCACGGACGGATGGTTGACTTGTATGTATGCAGGATTGATTCAGGTGGAAAAAACATCCTGGATCGACATAGTGACCCAACCTTCTTAGCAGTAGTTTTTGCTATGGATTCAATATAGTGCTTCCATTTGAGGTCTGAGGACAGGGTAAGTCCGAGGAGGCGAAGTGTATTACTCTTCAGGAGAATCACCTGGAGGCAGAAGAGGTTGCCTGTAATGGTTGACAGACAAGAGCATGGTCTTAGATGAATTGAAGTTGACAAGCCACTTCTTGCCCCAGTTCACCACAGAGTGTAGATCCCGCTCAAGGTCAACAGCGAGTTTGTGTCTGTCCGCCACGACAGGTATATATATATATATATATATATATATATATATATATATATATATATATATATAGCGATAATAATAATACTAATATTAATAATGTTATAATATATTTCAACCCATCTCGAAAAACCCACTGAGTATAAACGGGGAAGGGGAAAAAGGAAAAATAAAAAAAAGAAACAAACCAAGTACTTGAACATACATCAAAATAGTCGTTGAAAATAAAGAAAAAAACCCGAGACGAGAATCCTAACACTAAAACTCTCAATACAACATCAGAGCAAACAAATAAGAATAAATCTAACTTCGAGCCAACAGACATACCTAGGTTTCACCTTATTTATTATTTCTTATTCTTATTTATTATTTATTATTCTTATATATATATATATATATATATATATATATATATAAATTCACACATGCACGCACGCAAGCACACAAACGCACACACACACACACACACACACACACACATATATATATATATATATATTGTAATTTTGTTATTAGAATGGTATATAACAGCATTATATCACTACAGAAAAAGTTTATGCTTCACAGCATTGTCTGTTCTTCTTAAGCTGATAGTTTAAGATAAATTATTAAAATGATTTATTTTGAATAATAAAAAATTAAATCATGGTTTCCTAGAAAGTTCAGGATGGTTAGTGGAGTAAGTTACACAATATGATGGGTGTATCGATATTACTCAATCAAAAATGAGTTAGGTTAATCTATGAAGTTTAATGTTTAGGTCGTATAAAGTTGAATTGTTGAATGATGTCATAATAAAAATGAAACTTATATAGCTAAAAAGGGTGCATATAAGGAACACATTATTTAAACGTGTAGACTGGTTTTGAGATTAGATTTTAGTTTTTTAGAATAATTAATTTTTTATTCTACTGACTTTTGGCTACATTTTTTAAGTTAAAACTTAAATTAAGTAATTATGAAATACTAAGTTATACTGGAGTCATAAAAAACAAATAAGTATTTCGTTAGTCATTAATTTTCATATAGTAATAAAATAATAAAAAATAATAAAATAATAAAATAAATGTAATATTAAAGCATAAATTTTAAATGAACATTATAATTAATTAAATTCTAAAGTAAAATATTTACGTTTACAAAATATTGTTCATTCATTTCTATGGTTAAGTAGTACTTTTTTTTAGTAAACTTATAATGTGCAGCTTTTTATTCAGGCAAATGTCAAAGAATGATTTACAGATTCATGAACTTTTTCAGAATTTTCCATTTTACGTTAGGAATTTTATTTGTTTATTTTAACTGTCAAAAGTGTTCTTAGTAGAAACAAAGTAATTTTTTAATGGTTGGGTTTTCATTAGATAATTACTTGGCGGGAACTATGAATGATATGCGTTAGATTTCATGTATAGTTGGTAAGTACTATTTCCTAAATCCAGTATTACATCAAGGAAGTTTACTATTTTTAAATTAATGCTGATTATTACTTTTTGGTTTAGATTTTAAATTATCTGTGGATTAATTTACTAATTTTATCAACTTAAAAATGTTTTTTTTTTGCTACCATAAGTCCATCATCTGTATGTCATGTTGTTAATGTCAGGGTGCGCGGTGGGGTCATACACAGCAAATAAACCAAACATTGTCTAATGAACCCATTGTAATGTCGAATTACTTATTAATCTCTAATTTGTATTGGGTACATTTTAGATAAGTAAATATAACAACAAGTAGGTTTTTAATCTATCTGTTCTTTCATTTCTTTATAATATAAATATATATATATATATATATATATATATATATATATATTATTATTAATAAAGGTTTCATTGAATAATATAGACAAGTTCTGTCTATTTATTTTGTGTAAGATCCGTTCGTATGATCTGATTAGTTTGATAGTGTTGTCATCATACGAACGGATCTTACACAAAATAAATAGACAGAACTTGTCTATATTATTCAATGAAACCTATATTAATTTTAAAAATGCCGCCAAAATACCCACAATATATATTCTGTTACTGCTTACTTAAGGTAACTTAATCTCTCCAGAACTCTCCAGAACTCTCCAGAACTGTATAGAAGAAACAAAATGGAGATAATTTTTGAAATTTTCTTAACTTTTTTCTGTCAGCCAGCCTGCAACTTGGTGAGTTTAGCCAATGTGATCTTATTTTTTGAATTATTTATTTATTTTGATTTGTATTTTGATTTGTATTTTTTATTTTATTTCGGTTCTTATCTTTTCTGCCTAATTTTTGTGTAAATTGTTGTTAATTATCAAATTTAGGTTTGGTATATTAGGACTTTGGTTATATGTAGGAATTCTAAGACCGGCCATGTTTGTTTTTTTTTTTTATTTTATTGTTCTCTGTCATTCCCTTGCTAACTGGACACATGGCTTGGAGGTGATCCCCCCTCCATCACACTACTGTCTGTTACTGCTTACTTAAGGTAACTTAATCTCTCCAGAACTCTCCAGAACTGTATAGAAGAAACAAAATGGAGATAATTTTTGAAATTTTCTTAACTTTTTTCTGTCAGCCAGCCTGCAACTTGGTGAGTTTAGCCAATGTGATCTTATTTTTTGAATTATTTATTTATTTTAATTTGTATTTTGATTTGTATTTTTTATTTTATTTCGGTTCTTATCTTTTCTGCCTAATTTTTGTGTAAATTGTTGTTAATTATCAAATTTAGGTTTGACTTATACTAAGTTAAAACTTAATTATCTTCAATCAAACATTTATTCTTTTTTTTTAATTGGAGTAGATAGTACCTTCTATCGCCCGGTCTCACACTCCACCCACTTCTTTTGGACAGGAGTAGAGGTGATCGCCTTGTTTCTTGTTTAGGAAGGGGTTCCCGGTTCATCTCTCTCTTTTTCGGTCTTTATATTGGTTCGGCTGGAAGCTTTTTGCAGTTGGTGAGTATGGTGGCAAAGTCTCTTCATTCTGAGGGTACCGGGTTGGCAGTTTCCTGGTTGCTGCTTCCGACTGGTAGTTAGGAGCCCGAACTCTTGCGTAGCGTCTCGAGAGGCTGCTCTGATCAACAGTTGAATAATATCGGGGTTCCTGTAGTGCCATTTCGCGCATGGACGGGCGTCCCTGCATGAATTTCCGATGGGCAACCCCGAGGCCACATTATGCTGCAGGCGGCGCCATTCTCCATCCTTCACCTGCTGCAATTAACGACCATCTGACCCTACTCTAGACCTCTCTATCCACAACTACAACCAACATGAAATTTAACAAACAAAATAGCAAGCCTAAACCAGCTAGTCGTAAATCGCCCAAACCTATCTGCGTTACCTTCACAAATATACGAGGTATTCGCAGTAACTTTAATAGTGTAGAGTCTTTCCTTCTAACTAACTCACCCGATATCTTAGCTATATGTGAGACTAACCTTGACCCTTCTATCCCCTCTTCAGAGCTGTTCGTTCCTGGTTACCTTCCTCTCTTCAGGAAGGACTCCAATGTCCATATGCATGGGCTTGGTGTATATGTCAGCGAACAACTCCCCCTAGCCAGGGTCACATCTCTTGAATCCCTTGATCATTCCTTCATATGCTTCCGTCTCTCACTTCTAAGCTCGGTTAGCTATCTCTTCTTCCTCTACCGCTCCCCCTCCTCCTCTGACTGTACGTTACTTGATTGCATCTCTAATAACATCGACAGGGCCATTTCTTCTCACCCATCTGCCCAAATATTTGTGTTTGGCGATTTTAACGCCCACCACACCAAGTGGCTTGAAAACTCAGCCACCGACCTTGCTGGGATCCGCACCATGCACTTTTCAATAGCCCAAGCTCTAACGCAAGTGGTGGACTTCCCCACGCGTTTCTCTAAAAACCCTAACGGAAGGGACTCTTTACTCGACCTTTGTTTTACCTCCATCCCAGACTCCTGCACTACCAGGCAACTCTGCCCCCTTGGAAACTCTGACCACGCCGTAGTCTCCGTAAACATATCAATCCGCACTAACTCTTCCCAAGAAAACCAGACCAGCAGAATATCATACTGCTACCAAAGAGCCGACTGGGACTCGTTCAGGGACTTCCTCTGCGACGTCCCCTGGAACAACGTCTTTGATCTTCCTGTCGAAGACTGTGCCTCCGAAGTCTCCTCTTGGGTTAAGGCTGGCATCGATGCTTTTATCCCTGCCAGAAAATTCCAACTAAAACCTAATTCGTCCCCCTGGTTCTCACCCGCTTGCTCGGCCGCTATTGCCCACCGGAATCATTTCTTCCGGCTCTATCGAAGCTGCTCGTCGAGCCAAAACAGGCGCCTTTTCACCTCAGCACGGAACAAGTGTAAAAAAGTACTGAACGAATCCAAGAGGGCGTTTGCTACCAGAATTAGGCAACGCATAGCATCCTCTAAGTTTGGCTCCAAAGATTACTGGCGTCTCTGCAAAAGCGTGCTCAGCAGGAACAAGACTTCAATACCCCCACTAATCAATGAATTTGAAGTTCTCACCTCCCCAGCCGACAAGGCTGAATGCTTTGCCCGTAAATTCTCAACCAATTCGACACTGGACTCGTTAGGAATACCTACACCAGACTTCCCACCCAGAACTAAGGCTCAACTAAATAACGTCCTCATCTCGCCCTCGCTGGTCGCCAAGATAATTGCGCAACTTGACCCACACAAAGCGAGCGGCGGTGACGGAATCCCAGTCATAGTACTGAAGAAATGTGCCCCAGAACTCTCCTCTGTCCTCTCTAAACTCTATAACTTCTGCCTATCTGCTTCCTGCTTTCCTGCCTGTTGGAAGTCCTCCTGCGTAGTACCTATATTTAAGAATTCTGGCGAACCCTCAGACCCCGCCAATTACCGTCCTATTAGTCTCCTTCCAATCTTTGGCAAAGTTTTCGAAGCCATTATCAACGCCGAGGTGATTCAGCACCTTATGACCAACGGGCTTCTCTCTGACAAACAGTATGGGTTTCGCTTCACCAGGTCTACTGCTGATATGCTAACGACCATTACCGAGTACATATACCAGGCACTCGACAAGAATGGTGAAGCCCGAACCGTTGCCTTGGATATCTCCAAAGCATTCGACAGGGTATGGCATGCTGGCCTCTTGTGCAAACTGCGGAGCTATGGGATAACTGGACATCTGTTTGACCTCATCCAGTCCTTCCTCTCTAACCGCACATTAAAGGTGGTATTAAATGGGCATGCCTCCCAAAACTACCAGACGAACGCGGGCGTCCCTCAAGGTTCTATCCTAGGTCCCACGCTATTTCTGATCTACATTAATGATCTCCCCGACACCATTAGATCCCAAGTTGGCATGTATGCCGACGACACAACAATCTACTCCCGCATCGATCAGAAACCAGGTCTGGACGACAAAGTGAACATTGCTGCCGCACTGGAAAGGGACCTCCAATCCGTAGTGACCTGGGGTAGGAAATGGTTGGTAAATTTCAATGCCTCCAAAACAAAGCTGTTATCAACTAACCACCATAGACTATCGCATCTACCTCCCATTAGCATGGGACAGGCTAGCCTCCCAGAGAGTAAAATACTACGCCTCCTTGGCCTTACACTCTCGGCTGACCTCAAATGGAATGACTATATTGAATCCATTGCCAAATCTGCTGCTATGAAAGTCGGCTCTCTGTGCAGGGCCCGGAAATTTTTCCCACCTGAAACTATTCTGCACATATACAAATCTACCATCCGCCCGTGTATTGAATATTGCTGCCATATCTGGTCGGGTGCCCCTGCTGCTCTCCTTGGGCTTCTTGACAAAATACAAAGGAGGATCTGTAACGTGGTTGATACTAACTTGGCAGACCGGCTGCAGCCGCTCTCACACCGGCGTGATGTAGCTTCCCTGTGCCTCTTCTACAAGTACTTTCATGGCTTCTGCTCCGATGAGCTTAGATCACTGGTGCCGCCTAAGCACGAATTTACACGAGATACTAGATTAGCAACTAGGTCCCACCCTTTTACAGTTAAACAAATAAGATGTAACCGTAAATTCTACTCCAACAGCTTCTTTTCTCGCGCTTACCGCCTGTGGAACTCCCTTCCACAAGTCTGCTTTCCCGACAGTTACAATCTCCAGGTGTTTAAATGTAGGGTCAATAGACACCTCCTATCACACTAACTCTCTACTATTCTCACAACACTCTCATCTACCCAACCCTCATTCTCGGTATCCTCACCCGCCTATCACCCACCCTCTGTTATTTCCTATATTTAACCAGCCTTTCTCCTCTCTACGTAGCCCCCTGCACAGTAGTGGCAGTGACATGCCTTGCTCGGGGTGAAACGCTTATAAAAAAAAAAAATATACGTACCTACAATAAAGTAGCACTAATTAAAGACTAAAGTCAGAAAAAACTAATGCTAACTTATCAGTGACGTAAATCGTCAACAAACCAACGAAGATTATCCACGTGGGTTAAAGGGGAAGAAAAAAAAAGAAACAAACCAAGTACAAGAACAATGAGTCAAGAGCTTGTTTGAAAGAAACAAAACCCCAAGACGAAACCTTAACAGCCGAGTGCTCTATACGGAAATACGAAAGTAGAGCAAAATACAATACACTAAATCTAAAGAAAAGCCAAACAGGTGTTTAGCTCTTCTTTAATATTATATATATATTGGATGACTAATATATATATATATATATATATATATATATATATATAAGTCATCCATATACAAGTTTCTTTCGCTGCATTCAGAGCTAATCAGTATGGATAGACATCCACTTGCTTCTGGCCGGGATCGAAACTCGACAGATTTGCTGTCAGTCAGAGTCACTAACCCCTCTGAGCCATAGGCGTGTGTAATCAGAGAGAGGAAATTTAGCGTGTTATATAAAAGCTTTGACATTATATATATATATATATATATATATATATATATATATATATATATATTATGTCAAAGTTTTAATTATTTTTATTTGAACTGTTAATGATGATTTAATGAAATCGTGTTTTGACATACATTTGTCGATTCCAGCTTATTGTCAACGCTATATTTCCAGAAATATGCATGGCGTGTTTCGATACACGAGTCATATATTTAGTATGATGATTTAAAAAAAAACGTAAGATAGAAAAACACATAAAACATATTTCTTATTTCTCGTTGAGAAATAAAATTGCACAGAGCGAGGGAGCAAAAGACTGACATATGAAAAAAATCGGATATTGCATCTTTTTAGTGAGAGAAAAAATGTTTGTTGCAATAAAAAAAAAGGTGATATTTGCAAGGAAACTAATAAGAAATCTTGAAATGTTTTCCATCATTTCCAATGACGTTTTCTTAACGATGTAGAGACTTGCAAATAATGGAATGTCTACGCAATCAAACCGCTTACAAAAGTGCGTGCATTTTCTTTACTTCATTTTTTTTGTTTGTTTGTTTTTGAAGATTAGCAATGCTAGCATGGTCATCGAATTCTCAAAATTTTGATGGACAATAAAAAAAACAAAAAGTTTCAATTTTGATTCTGGGATCTGGAACAAATTGTTTATAACACTGAAGAAGTTTTCACCCTACTTCTAAATATGTATCGATCACCAAACTAGATTCTTTCAGAATGTCTTCGGATTAGAATATATTAAAAGACTATAGTTCTGCTTCCAAGAATTAGGAAATGGATTGTTTGGACAGTCTTCATTAATAAATTCAAATATTTTCTCAAAAATCCACTCATGATTTTTTTATATTTTTCCAGTTGAATTCTCTTTATATGGAACTGGTATTCGGCAGGTTTGAAAAGTGCGTGTCACTCAAAGAAATATCTTCTTCATGTGTCTTCTCCCTTCAAAACCTAGGCGGTAATGAACTTTCACTTGCCCCTGTCCATTTTCGCTCTTAAAAATTTTCTTATTGGTATCTCCCACAAATCCTGCTCCTTCATTCATTGGTTCAGACCTATCAAATATATCCCGCGCTGATTTTCCCTGTCTTTCTTTTTTCTCTATTTGTCCTATGAGTATCAGTATCTCCAAACCCTTCTTCCTGGTTACGTACCACAAAAACATCAGTTGTTTCTTTTTTTATGTTAAGTGTTAGGGCGTCGCTCCTATTTGACTACAACTGGACTGTTCCTATTGCTATATATAGCAATGGTGGATTCTCTACAAGGGAGTCGTAGAGAGTCACTTGAGAGTCTCTAATGAGTTACTGAAGAGTCAGTGCGAGTCAGTGAAGAGTTAGTCACACTTCCGGTGGCGTACCGGAAGTAATCACGTATACACACGTCTTACGACGGATTGGACTCTTGTATCTTTTCTATTAATATTACTAAATATTACTAATCACTTCTGTACATACTAACCGTCTTTCCGCGGAATACAAGTTATATTCTGATTCTGTTGTTGAGTTATTCATTTATATTTGGCGACATAACATTAAGTATACGTTTTCTTCGCGTTTATACCGTCTCGAACACCTCGTCATTGCTCACGTGCTCGGTACATGGTATCCTCAACATTCTTCTGTAGAAGTACATTACTGCTTCGTTGAGCCTATCTTTCATCCTTGAAGAGATCTCCAACTTTCACTTCCATACAAAAGGACATATATCGCATAGCAGTTCAGCACTTTTTTATTCATTTCCAGTGAGAACTTCCTGTCTTGCAGTACTCTGGTTAGCTTTTGAAATGCATCCTTGTCTATGCCAATGCGTCTTCGAATCTCAGTACTGCATTTTTCATCTTCTATCAGGACGTTTCCAAGGTATTTGATTTTCTTTACTTGATTTATTTTCGTTTTCCCGACCCATAGTTGGCATTTTGGGGTCCTAATTTTACTAATGACGATACATTCAGTTTTCTTGAAGTTTATGCTCATTCCATTCTTCTTGCTTTCTCTTGCTAACTTCTGTGCGAAGTCATGCATTTTCCTTTTCTTGTCTGATATGAGCAATGTATCATCCACGAATCTTATATTGTTGAGATGGTGGCCGCCGATGACGAATCCTGACATGGACTCTATCTCTCTCAAAACTGTTTCACTGTACATGTTGAATAGAAAACACATTCTTGTCTTATAACACGACCCCTGGCTAAGTCCAACCAACCTTACTGATCTCCTTCGATTCCGCCCACGTTGTGTTGTTGATCTCGGATTATCTTGTTGTCACTTTACTAGGTTACCCCAGACACGCGATGGATTTGTATATAATGAAAGCCAGATTTAAAACCGCAACAACACGGTGTAGATGTATATATATTTATCGAATAAATACAAAATTACAAGCAAATCAAAATTAACTGACAAAAAAGAAATATCAGTTGGCTGGTATTTCAGTAGCACAATAATATTCATGTTCTACATCTCCATGGGACGATGGTTTATTTAACTTGCAGCTGGTTGAATTTGGACAGACCGTCTCTTGCAATATCTCTATTGTCACAGGCTATTTCAGCTTGTCTGCTTCAAGTCATTGCTGGTCCCGTCACCTTTCTAGCAGCAGGCCCTAACCAATTTCTTTCTACCTTCTCCTTCCAAACACAAAGCCCAAACTAATTTCGCTTTCGACCACTGTTTTATTAAACCTGGTGTACTGAAGTTAGGTACGGGATTTCTATTTCCCCTTCTGTATATATGACTTACTGATGTAAATAATATCATTTAAATATTTCGACTTCGAGAGGAAGGGAAAAACATTTACTCTCTATTATTGTCTGCTTATTCCTATCAGTTGTCCTGATAATTAGTAAACGGAAATCCTCACGGCCGTATTTTGACCTTGGGTCACATATCGTCAAAACCCATTTGACAATATTTTGACTACACTTAGGTGACTAGATTTAATAAATTCGCTTACTTCTCTCAGCAAAAGCAATTCTGCTCTCATTGAATCAGAATCTGTATTTTCCAAATTTTTTATCGATTCGGTTACTTTTCCCGACAAAAATCATGGTACTCTCCAACTTTTAGAGAAATTGTTTCTTATCTTGAAAATCACCTAAAAATAAAACCACTCATCTAAAAATAAGGCCGTCCGTATCTTTCTATTTTTGTATACCTGCTGAATTCATTTTCTGTCTGTATGCAAATAGTTTGCCATGAATATCAGATTTTGATTATGCTAATGCCTTTCGCGAAAATGTCGAGGTTGCCGAGCATCACCAACAAGAATTTGTGGCGTACTTCAAAAACGTTTGTAAAAATATGCCTAGATAAACCTTCTTATGAAAGGTCGTGGCGTTTGTCATGTTGTCAGTTCGAAATCCTAAATCCAGAGGTAAATTGGCAATAGATTTAGCATAAGTATAGACACTGTTTATTACATTTAACTAACACAATATTCTCCCACTTAGAAAGATTAGAAATATACATTCTTTAATGTTTTTATTAAAAAAAAAAAGTTCAATAACAGAAGATATTTACGTACTAAAATCTTTTTCTTTTATGTGCCTTGTCTTTTCAGGAATTAGGCGATCATGTCTTTCCACGTCTAACTATCCATTGTGACTCTTAGTATTCTTTCTCCTATTACACCACGCAACTAGCGTTTTGTCATTCACCTGCCCAGGCAATTCGAATATGTTATCTGCCGCTCTTTTTCCCTCTATCTCTATCTGGCCTGTTACTATCAAGTTCTCCAGGCCTTCTTTCCTCGTTGCATGTTCCAGGAACCTAGACTGTCTCTTTCTGATGCTCAGTATTAATTTCCTTTTGGTTTCCATCCTTTCCAAAACCTCATCATTGCTCACATGCTCGATCCAAGGTATCCGCAGCATCTTTCTGTAGAACCACAGTTGCTTCAAGTTTTTCTTTCATTTTTGTTGAGATTGTCCAGCACTCCTTGCCATATTGAAGAACTGGCCTCACATAGCAATCCAGTACTATTTCCTTTGTTTCTAGAGTAATTTTCCTGTCTCTTAATACTCTACTCAGCTTCTGGAACGCATCTTTTGCCATGCCAATTTGCCTTCGGATCTCTGTGTCGTACTTTCTTCTAATTTTAATAATTAGGTATTTTTAAGATATTTTACAGCTTGTAATAATAACCATTTATTAATTAACAGATTAGTGTTCTTAATCTTTCATGTGTCGTGTCCTTTCAGGGCTTAGACTATCAGTGACATATCCGATCTTTCCTTTTTCCCATCTATTCTCTCTCTGTTCTGTGAATATTTTATTTTAAGGCCCTTTTTCTCGTGTCCCATAAATTTCAACAAGTATAAATTTCTCTTTGTTTCCATCCTCTCTATATCGATATCCTCAGCATCCTTCTGTAAAACCCCATTTTGGTTGCTTCAAGTCTCTCCTTCATCTTTGAGAAGATTGTCCAGCATTCACTGCCATAATGAATAACACATCACATAGCGATCCAGTACTTCTTTTCATTGTTTCTAGCGAATTTTCCTGTCTTTCAATGCTCCACTCCGCTTCTGGAATGCAAACTCTGGATGGTTTTATGAGAAAGTACCAAATAAAAGTTGATTCACTGTACAGGAAATATGTCAGTCAGCCAGTCAGTCACTTAAGAGCTATACATGATACACAATTAGGCGATCATGTCTCGAAAGTGACTTCACTGACTGGGCAGAATATTTTTTCGCTGTAAGTTTCCATTACTTTCTGCGGTAGAGTGATTGCCAGTCAAGGATATAGAACCAAATCTGTTCTGCTAGTTAACCCATTACTGAAGTAAGGACAGATGGATTAATACCCTTCGCAAAGGCTATTTGTGCGAATGAATGCAATGAAATAAACTGGAATTTAAATTGTAGCAATAAGAAAAGACTTATTTTGCTAGTTCAGAAGGGAAATGCAATCAGTAATGCAATCAGCATACAATATCTTTTAATAACTAAGTGATTTTAAGTGCTTTTTCATGGAAAGGGAATAATATGTTAGTTGAATTGTTCATTTATAAATAAACGAGTTCATTTATATTTCAAACATTGCTTTTAATAATCAAGAGTTACATATTTTTTTACATGGGGATAATTGAATTCACAGGTCTATTCAAACTAACGTATCAACTTTTTTTTATTATCATTCTATGTTGGTCAGGTATCTGCCGACGCATGCAACATTCATGAAACTTCAAATTAAACCCTTTAATATAGTCAGTTTTATGATTTTTCCGGTGTTGATGTGCAGGGATATATCGTCTTAGTTTTCTTATCTGAATATTTGGAACACAATTTTATGGCTTCAGCTAAATATATTTTGAAGGCAAATGTATGCTTTCAACTACAGGTAAAACATATTGTTGCTAACTGTACGATAAAAAAAATCGGCATTCATATTTCTACATATATTATATATACATGTATATGTATGTATTCATATATATATTATGTATATATATATATATATATATATACTAGGTATTATGTATCTATACATAAACATATATGTGTATATATATATGTATTTATATACAACATTTTATATATATATATATATATGTGTGTGTGTGTGTGTGTGTATGTGTGTGTGCATATGTACAATCGTCACTTACTTATATCCAGCCTACCGAGTCTATCTGACAATAGACCTTCTAATGTATGAGCGCTGTGTTGTATTCTTTCCAATAAATTATACAGTTACAATCCAAATAAGCAAGATGCTCTTGTTAATAGATTTTTACGAGGTATCGCAAGTTTAACGTTCAAGTAATGTCCATACGAGCATGAAACTTGAGTCGCAGCCGATTTCAGTTTCTGGGAACGACCAAAATGCTGATTATTTATATACAATAGGTTATTCATAGTTTTTAACTAACTCCGATGACTGAAAGCGTTCAATTAGATAGTCGACCTGAACTGCGTTCAATGCAGTCATCAAATAACGTAGCGTAAAGCCATAAGTAGTCATTCCTCTTACACGAAATCTACCCCTCATGTATATATATATATATATATATATATATATATATATATATATATATACATATATATAGATAGATAGATAGATAGATAGATAGATAGATAGATAGATAGATAGATAACTGATTGAGCACCCTGGAAGAATGGTAGACTTTGAAAAGCATTAACTACTCTGGCATCTACGCATCGTTCATTCAGCAATGAATTATAACGCTCTCAGCTATTAGGCGTGTATAATGATAATATACACGCTCAAAAATCGGCCTCTTTCTACCGAGCGCCCGTAGCTCATGGGTAGAATCGCCGACTGACGCCAATTCTGTCGGGTTTCAATCTTTCACGCTTTAGAAATAGATTGTTTGTCATTTTGCTTAAAAATTGTATCGTTGATTATCTTCCGTAAGAAATGTATTGTTGATAGTTTTGCTCCATAAAATGTAATTTTGATCGTTTTGCTATAAAAATGTATTGTTCGTCATTTTGTTTAAAAATATATTGTTGATTATTTTTCGTCAAAAGTGTGTTGTTCTTTTTCTTATAAGTATACATTGTTGATCATTTTATCGAAAAATGTATTGCTGATAACTTTACAATGAATATATACTTTTTATACTTTTATAGTGTTTTGTTTTTGTTTGGGGTTCAATATTTGTAGCTGCGACCCTAACAAGTGGTACCACCCCGGGTCAAAGTGAACATCAGCAATTATGCACAAATTTACCGCTATACTCAGGACTCATTAAATGTTCAAAATTTTTTGAAGAACACGTTGATCAACAAACACTGAAAGAAGCCCGTAGAATATAATAGTCGACAATATTTGATAACTTACAACCAAGATAGGGATATTCGTAGAACTGAAACTAATATAAATGCAGAAATTTGCCCTACCAAAGAAATAGGAAGTTGTGGAGAGTGAAGAATAGCTCTCCTAAAGAGACGCACCACATAGGAGAAATCTGTACTGATTTAACAAACTGAACTAAATTTAAGACTCATCTGATAATCGAAGATTTTACTCAAAAAGCCTCAGAGCGACTTCTACCACTAAAAATAAAAAAGAAAGAAAAAACATTGTTAAACCCAGAATGTTTGATTATGTCCGGACAAGACAATGTCTTCGAGGTTAATTTACTAAATTTTCCATATAATTGTATGCATACACATGGCACAGATTTGTCATCTATACTAGAATTCTGCAAGCCGAACCAAACCAAGAAAACTTTATAAAATATTATTTCACTTGAATAAATTTATTAACAACAGCATCTTGCTTAGTTAGGCTGTGACCTTATAATTTATAGAAAAGCCTACAAGACAGCGCTCATAAAGTATGAGATCTATTGTCAGATAGACGGCAGGCTGGATACAATTAAGTGTTAAGTGAGAATGTATTGCCGGTGAATTATACATTTATACCAAATCTATTCAATAGCCAATTATAACTAAAGCAGTAAAATGATACAGATTTACTGGGCTAAGCTTACTTTGACGAAAAATGCGGAAGTGAGGATGACCAATGTTGAATAAATGTTTTTAAGTTTATGCAGGAAGTGTTTTATCCGCATGCATTAGTAAATAACATACGCTCTAAGCAAGCTTCTGAGAAACGGAAAGAAATTCGGTAGAGCAACAGAATTGAAAGTCGAATTGATATCTGATATTCCTCCTCTTATACGGCTTATCCCCAGGGATTAGGAAAAACTCGAGACACCAGAAATGTGCTTCTGCAAAAGGATACTAAAAATGTCTTTGATGGCACGAGTAAGCAACAAGGAAGTCTTAAAGAAAACTCGTAAACAGAAAAAAAAATCAGGAAATGACGTCTAAAATACCTTGAACGCATAATAAGGAATTATGCTTGGAAAACTCACCATTTACTGGTGGAGAGAAACAGGGAGAAGAGTGAGAGCAGAGAAAGAAAGAAAGAAAGAGAGAGAGAGAGAGAGAGAGAGAGAGACGGAAAAGAGTGACCCACTTACCTACGATGGACCAGAGAGCGGAGGCTTCAGCAAAGCAAGAAAAATGTTGTGGAGAGACATGATCACCGATATCTTGAACCGACACAACACACAGCTGCTGCTTTAATGAACTTAACTAAATTGAAGGACATATTTGGGCATCGATTTCAGGATATTAAGGAATATAAGGATATAAAATAGGCAATTTAAATATTGTCACTTCTAACTGAAATGTTGACCGCCATTTTACACTAAGTCAAAGAAACAAAAAAATTGGTTAAAAGCAAAGAAAAGTCTTCGAAACTATCCAGTTATACCAGTCGTTCTATGGTATTGAATGCTAGACTAATCCCAGAAGAAGAACTGTCTTAAGGCAACAGATATACGCTTCTACAGAAGGATAATCGGAATTCCATGGACGAAACATGTAAGTAATGAGGGGGTTTTAAGGAAAATGAAAATAAGAAAACGGCTTTTTCTTAAAATAAATTAAAAAGATAGTTTTAAATTCTAGGAGAGATAACGATTAAATCTGCCTGGTAAATCTGACGCTCACAGGGCATGTAAAAAAATCAGTGAATAAACTACTTAACGTGCTATTAAATTAGTAAATCAAGTCTCATACATGATACACGCTTAAGTGATCATGTCTCATTCGATCCATGATTAAATAGTCCAGCGATTCATAAACTGAGGGAAATTTCCCTCTGGGGGAAAATTTGAAGCTACCAGGGGGAAATAATTACACTACCTCCTAAATAAAAAAAAATTCTCAGATAGATTTTCTCATCTCTGAGAGAGAGAGAGAGAGAGAGAGAGAGAGAGAGAGAGAGAGAAAGAGAGAGGGTGAGAGACTAACGCTGATATTGATACACTGGGGCATAAGAAGCAGCATCACCCTTCTCACTAATTTTATTCTGAAGTAGAAGAGCAAACAAAAGTCCTTTTATTGGTTACTAATCGCTCTCTATGGCTATGCTTAGTTGTTACTAACTGCTCTCTATCCACTTTACTCTGTAACTATAAGTTTATCAGTATATTTGTACATTTGAAAAATAAATTAGTAAATAGTCTCAGTGTGTTTTAACTTCTCTTTCTCTCATACACCTGAAGGGTGAAATCTGGATGGTTGAACTGGGTTTAGGGGGTAATGACAGAAAAAAGTTTGGGAACCACTGAACTAGGTAGAAGATTTTCCCACAGAAGGTTGCCACTTCTTTCTGTGGTAGACTGGTTGCCAATCAAGGCTATAATAACTCAATCTGTCCTACTAAATTAACCCATAGTTGGATCGAGAAGAGATGGAGTCATACCTTTCACAAGAGTATTTGCGCAAAAGGAATGCAACGAATTCCGATAGAAATCGAACTCTGCTCTCTGAATTCCCATTCCGTATTTGTGGTTACATCACAGATATGGAGGGGAAAAGGATGTAGAGAGATAAGAAATGACAAATTGATTAAGTGTTAGAAAATATAGGAAGTTGTAGAGAATCATGATCGCCCATGTCCTGAAGGAACACGACACATAAAACTAAAAAAAAGCACTTATGCGTGGATGTGGGCTAGTATTTCTTTCAGAAAGTGCATATATGTATTAGCGCGCGTGTGTCTACGTGTTGTTTGATTGATTTGTTATTTTTACGATCTACGGTCTATTTTTTGGAATATTTGCGCCCGAAACGTATTGTAGATTATAAGAATAATTCGTTTTTAGCGAATGAATTCTGCAATAACAGCATATACAAGCCCTATTATTTAACCTATAGCCGTGGGGGGAAGAGCTTCATACTTTTCCATCGGTAATCTTACATAAGTGAATGGAAGGGTCTGTGTACTTATGTTTGCGTATATGTTTGTGTACATGAGTGCATTTGTAGTTGTATGTGTACATGGATATGGGTTGTAGAGAATTTGGATATCGGTTCGGAACAAGGAATCTGATTCCAGTTGAATTTATTACATTCACACATGCACTGATGCCATTTTGAAAGGTATGAATAAGTCGCTTCTTCTCCAGCTATGGGTTAAATAGCAGGACAAATTGTGTTTTATGGCTTTGGGTGGCTACCAGTTTACCGCAAAAAATAATGGCAACCTACTGCTGGGAAATCTTCTGCCCAGTAATTCATGCCTCTCTCAAAACGTAATCGCTCAAGCGTGTATCACATGTGGCACTTAACTTACTGGTGTGTATATGTTGACAGAAGTGTGCGTTCATATATTTATGTAGGTAGTTGTTTGTACATGTGCGTGCGTTTGTATGCGGGTGAGTGTTTTTCTGTGGGTGTGGATGTTTGGAGTAGGTGTGCCTGTGTGTGTGTGTGTGTGTGTGTGTGTGTGTGTGTGTGTGTGTGTGCCTGCGCGCGTATTTCGGTACAACGTACGCAATATTTAAAACACTATGTCCTTTGTCTCAATATCGGTTTATGCATTTACCAAACACCAAATAAAAAGATATATGAGTTTCACATGCTTAGATGAAGTTGTATACATCGCTGAATTTTCTCAGCTCTGGAAGAGGAATTGAAAAAAATATATTATTCAACAATAAATGCGTAACAGAGTGAATAGAAGACATCAGTAAAAGAAAGTCATCAAATATTCAAAGAGAAATAAAACCTTACATAAAATTGATTCAGAATAGAATTTTAAAAAATCAAAGTTCGAAATGATTACTAATGGTAGCAGACGACAAGGAGAAGTAGACAGGTGAAAAGTTAGATTTCGCGATAGGCATAAAAATCCGAGGTCTCTTCAAAAAGTACTTGAACGAGACGATGGATAGAAAACTCCAATATATATCAATTCGATAATTAATCTCATTCGATTGGGTTTCTTTTTGAATTTCACACTTTATCAAGTTTCCTTTCAAAGACACATGTTTGGAACAGTTTCCTTAGTTTGATTTTTTTTTTTGTATTTTATTATAATCAACTATTTTGTCGCATTATCTTGGATTTCCTCGACATCTGTAAATACTCTTCGTTTCGAACTGGATTCGATTTTAAATAGGCAAAAGACGTAAAGTGTAACATTTCCGGATCTTGGTAATGTACTTGGCTAAAAAATATTTGCACATGTCATGGTCACAGATGGAATCTTTGTGGTATGGTGAGACGACCACATTTCACAAACTCTCCTTTCAAACAGCGAAAATGTTGTAATTGAATGCGCATGCGTGAAATTGTTCAATGTCAATGTGAATTGAGTGGCCTCAATCTGCGTATTTTACCTCCATTAACATAGAAATTTTTGATCAGATTTCTTAGGTAGATCTTCTTCAGCTTCTATGTGCCGTGTCCCTTCAGGACGTAGGCGATCATGGTTTTCCACGTCTTCCTATTTCTGGTGGCTCTTAATGTTTTCTCCTGTTACACCTCGCAATCTCCATTCCGTCATTCATCTGCTAAGGCCCTTCAAATATGTTATCCGCTGCCTTCCTCTGTCTTTTTTTCCTTCTATCTAGCCTGTCAGTATCAGGTTCTCCAAACCCTCCTTCCTCATTGCATGTCCCAGGAACTTCAGTTGTCTTTTCCTGATGCTCACTATTAATTTCCATTTCGTTGCCATTCTTTCCAAAACCTCCTCATGGCTCATATGCTCGGTTCATGATATCCGCAGCATCCTTCTGTAGAACCACATTCCCGCTGCTTCATGTTTTTATTCCTCATCTTTGATGATATTGTCCAGCATTCACTTCTGTATTGAAGAACTGACATCAAATAACATTCTAATATACACTTCTTTCTAGTGAAAATTTCCTGTGTTTTAATACTTTATTCAGCTTCTGGAATGCGTTTCGCCATGCCAATTTACCTTCGGATCACTTTGTGCATTTTCCATCTGGCTGAGTCCAAAATTCTGGGAGGTAAATGCTGTTTAACTCTTTGATCCAAACGCTGAGATGTTCTACCTATGTAGTTGCATCCGCATCTACACTGAAATTTGTAATATATATATGCGCGTGTGTGTGTGTGTATGTGTGCGTGTGATTTGTAATTAAACGTCTTAATATCAAGAGCTGGAGGCGTTAATCCGTTAATCTTAACAAATGAATTTAACATTTCAACTACCAGTCCGTAAATAAGATTAATGTAGAAAAAATCAACTTATCAATGTGGATAATAGTTAAATTTGACTACATTTAAATGTACCCTGTGCAGCACTGAGATCCAAAAGCGAACTGGCGTAGCCAAGTAGGCATTCCAGAAATTGTGTAGAATATTGAGAGTCAGGATATTTTCGCTAGAAACAAAGAAGAGAGTACTGGATGTGATGTCGGTTCTTCAATATGGCAGTGAATGTTGGATAATATCATAAAAGATGAAGGAAAAACTTGAAGTAACCGAAATCTGGTTCTACAGAAGCATACTGGATATAAAGTGGGGAATCAATTCCATATTACAGTCAATATATATACTGACCATTCACTTTGTGGTCACATCCGTTTCTATACATTTATATTCCTGAGATTCAAAAGCACAAGGATGCATTCCTGGAGCTGAGAAGAGTATTAAGAAACAGGACAATTTCGCTAGAAACAAAGAAGAGAGTACGGGATTGCTATGCGATGTCTGTTCTTCAATATGACAGTGAATGCTAGGAATCTCTTCCAAAAAAGCAACTGAAATGTGGTTCTATAGAAGGATACTTAGGATACTATGGACTGATCATGTGAGCAACGATAAAGCAAGGTTATATACAAAAAGAAAACTCATACTCACGGTAATCATATGCCTGACAACCGGATTAAAAGAAGTTATTCAAATAAGTTACTCGAAAGGATATAGGCGTACCTACTCTCATATTCTAGCAGAAAGATCCACGTTAAACCAAAGGCATATAAACCCGCACACTATAAAATTAATATTAACTGACAAACTCGAAATATTAATATTACGTATGAAGAATTCAGTATCAAAATATTATTTTTCGTTACAATGTTACAGAAACTTTTGAGGTATTTGAAGAAACAGATACATCGATACAAGTCGCTTATTTTTAAGGAAGCCTGCACAGAATAAGAAAGTTCTGTCTGGATTTCTGAAACCAGAAGTTTCTGTATATATATTATTTACATCTGAAATTTTGTCTTCAACTTTTCTGGCTCCTAACATCTCTGATCATTATGTGGTACTTTTCGATCAGAATAAGCTTCACTGAAATTCGAAGTGAAATTATCTTGATTGTTCTCATTCCACTGACCGTGTCGCCTGATATCCAATCTAAAAGATATCGGACAAAATCTAGAAGAAAATATCCCTAGAGATAGTCAGCTGAACGAGATATCCCTATTATAACTCGTTCAGATATCCGTAAATATGCTCAATAGAACGATATGTACCGAGACACGAGCAGCGAGACAATATATCCCTTGTCATGGTCAACAGAAAGAGGTCATGGTTAATAACACAAAATTTCTCCAGACATGGTCAACAGAAAGCTATATTCCCAGACATGGTCAGCGGAACTAGATATACCTAAACATAGTTATCACAAACGATATATCCCTAGACATATATAGCCGAACAAGATATCCGTAGTCACGGTCAATGGAAGGAAATACCCAAAGACATGGGCAGCGGTACAACATATCACCAAACATGTTCAGCGGAACTAGGTACGTCTAAAAATGGTCACCGGAGCGATATATTCCTTGTCATGGCCAGCCGAATAAGATATCCCTCGTCATGGTAAAAAAAATATGAAATACACCAATACTTGGTCAGTAGAACAAGATATCCCTAGACATAGTTACCGGAACTGGATACATCTAAACATAGTCAGCAGAAAGATATATTTCTGGACATAGCAGCCGAACGAAATATCCCTAGTCACAGTCAAAAGAACAAAATGCCCAAAGTCATAGTAAGCTGGACAAGATATTACTAGACATGGTTACTCGAAGTAGCTACCTCTAAAGATTATCAGCGGAACTATATATCCTTAGACATAGCCAGCCAAATGACATATCCTTAGTTATAGTCAAAAGAAGGAAACTAGTTATAAGGAAATTAGTTATAATTAACGGAATCCCTAGACATTGCCAACAGAAAGTGATATCTCTAGACGTGGTCAACGGAACGAGATATCCCTAAGTATAGTTACCAGAACAAGAGACTCCTAGACATTGTCGGTTCAAAAAATACCCATAGTTATTATCAGCCGATCTAAATACTCCTAGACATGTAGATATTCATAAATATATGGTAAATGAAACAAAATATGACAAGACATACACAACTAAAGAATATGTTCTTCGATATGGTCAACGGAACGAGATATCCCAAGAAATATTCAGTAGTCTTAGATGCTCCGTGTCATGGAGCTTGATATCACAAAATTTGATCAAAGAAATGAGATTTGATCAAAGGATATTGTCAGCGGAACGAAACAATCCAACTTATGGTTCGCTAAACGATATTTTCCTAGATATGGCTCACGGAACGGGATATATGACCAACAAAACAATATACTTCTCGATAATTCTAACGGAACGAGATACTCGTAAACATGGTTAGCGGAACTAGATACCTCTAAACATGGTCAACTTAGTTATATATTCCTAGACAGAGACAGCCGAATGAGATACCCCTGTCATAGTCAAAAGAAAGAAATACGCAAAGAGCTAGTCAGCGGAAGGATATATCCCAAGACATTGTTAGCGGAAGTAAATATCTCTAAATGGTAAAAAAAAAAGACAAGAGGAAAATTGTATTTAACGCGCCTGCGCGTTTCGTCCTGTGATGGACTTTATCAAAGCAAAAAGACGAAATGAGCATTCTCCCAAATTACGTATCTATAAACAAAGACTGTTGGCAACTATAAAAACGCTCGCAAATCATTCAAAAAGATAACAGAATATTTTAGTTTTAGAACTCCTTCCTGTGTAGTGCAATGTCACGAGACCTTAAAATAAAGGGGATTCAACCATTTTCCTTGGACGTTTTATTATGCATGTTAGCCTGCTTCAGTATCATTTCCATCAGAAAAGGTGATATTGGAAAAAAACCTGGGCGCAAATTGGTATTTTGGTGGTACTGGATGGCGGCGCTATCGAGAATTTTCCTTCTGAATAAATTGCTTACACTTTAGTGTGGCATTTTTTAAGTCGAAATTGTGGTTGAATTTATTTCTGTGAATCACTATTGAGTTTTATTCCAAATTAGGTATA
Organism: Ascarosepion bandense; assembly: GCA_037127315.1. Classification (NCBI taxonomy): domain Eukaryota; kingdom Metazoa; phylum Mollusca; class Cephalopoda; order Sepiida; family Sepiidae; genus Ascarosepion; species Ascarosepion bandense. The sequence goes on along the minus strand of JBBBDQ010001762.1, from coordinate 351,091 downwards.
AACAGTGTTGGCATCTATAAAAAAGGCTCACCAATCATTCAAAAAGATAAACAACATTTTTAGTTTTAGAATTCCTTCATGTGTAATGCAATGTCACGAGATATTAAATGAAGGGAATTTAACCCTTTTCTTTGGCCTTTTTATTATATATGTTAGTCTGGTTTAGTATAGTTTCCAAAAGAAAACGGTAGATTAGGGAAAAAAAACCGGTGCGCAAATTGATATTTTGATAAGACTAGATGACGGTGATGTCGAGAATTTTCTTTCTAAATATATTGCTTAATCTTTTTATTAGTGTGGCATTTATTAAATCGAAATTTTGGACGAATTCATTTCTGTGAATCACTAACGCATTCGTTAGATTATTATTAGTGATGTCTCTTTTGTGTTCATATTTTTTTTAATCCTTTCACCCCAAGCAAGGCATTCCACTGCCACTATTGCGCTTGGGGCTACATATGGGAAGTTAAATAGAAAGAGTGGTTAGATGTAGGAAATGTTAGAAGAGGGGTGATAGGTAATTGGGAGGATGGGAAAAGTGTTTGAAAGAATGGAAGCGAGTTATTGTATTAGGCGGTGTCTATTGACCTTACATTTAAACTCCTGGAGATTGTAGCCGTCGGGGAAGCAGTCATGTGGAAGGGAATTCCACAGTCGGGAAGTACGAGAAAAGAAACTGTTGGAGTAGAAGTTGAGGTTGCATTTTATCGGTTTCACTGTAAAAGGATGGGATCTAGGTGTTAATCTAGTATCTCGTGCAAATTCTAACCTAGGGGGCACCAGTGATCTAAGTTCATCGGAGCAGAAGCCATGGAAGTATTTATAGAAGAGACACAGGGAAGCCACGTTGCGCCGGTGAGAGAGAGAATGCAGGCGATCTGCCAAGTCAGTATCGATCACATTACAGACCCTCCGCTGTACCTTGTCGAGAAGCCCAAGGAGAATAGCAGGGGCACCCGACCAGATCTGGCAACAGTATTCAATGCACAGGCGGATGGTAGATTTATAAATGTGCAGGATAGATTCAGACGGATAAAACCTCCGGACCCTGCACAGAAAACCGACTTTCATAGCAGCGGATTTAGTAATGGATTCGATATAGTCATTCCACTTGAGGTCCGCTGAAAATGTGAGACCAAGGTGGCGCAGTGTTTTACTCTCTGGGAGGCAAGCCTGGTCCATGCTAATGGGAGGTAGGTGCGGTTGTCTATGTTGGTTAATTGATAGTAGCTTCGTTTTAGAAACATTAAAATTTACGAGTCATTTCTTACCCCAGTACACTACGGATTGGAGGTCCTTTCCAAGCTCGGTTGCAAGGTTAGCTTTGTCCCCAACACCAGATTTTTGATCGAGGCGAGTGTAAACTGTGGTGTATAAGTTTTTTTAGATTTCTACTTGTTTCTCCGATGTACATTGAGAAACAATTTTGGCAATTTGTTTTGTATATACCTGCTTGTTCATTATTATGATTTCGTTTGTTTTTAGATCTGATAATGCCCATAACAGTTTTCGAGGTAGTTGTTACTATGTGTGTGTTTTTTAAATTATATCTTTAGATATAACCAACAGTGATATAACGCTAAAAATAGATAGCGGAAATATATTTTCAACGAAAGGAGATATTAGCAGCGGAATTACTTACAATATTCAGCAGAACGAGATATTCAAATACATTATAAGCGGAACGAGATGCATCTAAGAACGGTTAGCAGCGTGGAATAACCCTAGATACAGTCAGCGGAATGTAGTGTCACTCGACATGCTCAGTGGAAAGTGTTATTCCTACACATCGTCAGCAGAATGGCATGGTTAGCAGAAACAAATATCCTTTGACATTTTTAGCGGGAAGAGATATTCGTAGACATTATCAGCGGAACAAGGTATCCCTAGAAACGGTCATAGAAACGTGATATCACTAAACATGGTCAGTGAAACGAGATATCCTTACACTATTAAATAAGTGGATCCCACACCTCTCACCTGCGAAAATATCTTTGGGTCTCTTGCCTCTCTGTCAACTTCTTCTTCTACGTGCCCTGTCCCTTCAGGATGTAGGCGATCATGATTCTCCACGTCCTCCTATCCCTTGTGGCTCTTAGTAAGTTTGCTCATTGTTACACCCCGTTCCGTCATCCACCTGATCAGGTCCGTCAAATATGTTATCCGCCGCCTGCCTCTGTCTCTTTTTCTTTCTATCAAGTCAATCAGTATCAGTTTCTCCAAGCTCTCCTTCCTTATTGCGTGTCCCAGGAACTTCAGTTGTCTCTTCATGATGCTCAGTATTAATTTCCTTTTTGTTGCCATTCTTTCCAATACCTCATTGTTGCTTGCATGCTTAGTCCTCTATATCCGCAGCAACCTGCTGTAGAACCACATTTCCGCTGCTTTCAGTTTTGTCCTCATTTTTTATGATATTGTCCAGCATTCATTGCCGTATTGAAGAACTGCTCAGTCAACTTCTTCTTCTTCTTCTTCTTCTTCTTCTTCTTCTTCTTCTTCTATGTGCCCTGTCCCTTCCGGACGTAGGCGATCATGGCTCTCTACGTCTCCCTATCCCTTGTGGCTCTTAGTATGTTTGCTCCTGTTGCTCCTGGCAACCCCCGTTCCGTCATCCACCTGATCAAACCCTGCAAATATGTTATCCGCTGCCTTCCTCTGTCTCTCCTTCCTTCTATCTGACCAGTCAGTATCAGGTTCTCCAGGCTCTCTTCCTCATTGCATGTACCAGGAACTTCAGTTGTCTCTTCCTGATGCTCAGTATCAATTTCCTTTTTGTTGTCATTCTTTCCAACCCCTCCTCGTTGCTTGTATGCTCAGTCCACGATATCCGTAGCATCCTTCTGTAGAACCACATTTCGGCCACTTCCAGTCTTGTCCTCATTTTCGATGATATTGTCCAGCATTCACTGCCGTATTGAAGAACTGACATCACGTAACAGTCTAGAACTCTTTTCTTCGTTTCTATTGAGATTTTCCTGTGTGTTAGTATTTTGCTCATCTTCTGGAACGCGTCCTTTGCCATGCCAATTCGCCTTCGGATCTCCGTGTCGCACTTTCCATCTTCTGTTAGAACACTTCCTAGGTAATTACGATGTTCAAAACTTTAAATACCGTATCAAATGTCATCGTCTATTTTCTTGATTAATGTTATTTTATTTTTCTCTCTCCTTATTAATACTTTTAATATTTACTTCTGTTTCTTTATTTCTTTCTCTCTTTTTTCCTATTTGGTTTTTTATTTCCTCTATGTCATTCTTTTTTTTTTCCCCTTTCTTTCAATTCTCTATTTGTTTTCTCATCTTTCTTATCCTCTTTAACTCGTACGGAAACAAAAATTTGCAAATAAAAAGAAGTGAAATTTATCAATTATCTTTTTAAAAATAATGTTTGTTACCATCTTTACGAAGTACTGATTAGACATTGTTCTTTCAATGTTGAAACAAAATGTACACTTTTGTAGTAGATTGTAATTTGTACATGTTCTAAAGTATGAATTATAATAAATATTTATTGCTCTATTTTTATATTGAGCACTGTTTTAAATTAATGATTTGAACGTTGTAAATATTTTCTTCGTTCCTTTTTCATTTGTATATATATATATATATATATATATATATATATATATCCGAGTGAATACAGAACGAAAAATTCTTTCCACGTCAAAAACATTAATTTAAAACAGTGCTCGATATATAATTTTCTATATAGAGCTGTGAATATTTATTATAAATTATTTTTTAGAACATGTACATAACCTCTCTCTCTCTCTCTCTATATATATATATATATATATATATATATATATATATACTCCTGTTTTTTTATCGCAATTTTTCTTTCTTTCTTTCGCTTGACACATATTGAATTTTATTGCCATTCTTGTGGTAAAATGATAAAAAACTTGTTTTTTAATTCATTAAATCCTTCCAGAACCTCGCATGAATTTCGATGTTTCGTTATTGGAACATTGCTCTACGAAATAGGACGTCGACAGAATCCACCAGAGTCCATGTCATCTTTTCACTGCTTTCAACCAATAGAAGACCCAAGAGTCACGCAAAATAGGCAGTTAATGAAAGAGTTTGGCGTGAATATATGAAGCTCCAATGATATCGGAAGTGTCTTCTCGGGATGTGCGTTGTGGTGCATTGGATATCGGCTGGGAACAAGAAATCGGGGAGTTGAGTTCGAATTCCAGCTGAATTCATTGCATTCACTTACGCACAAATACTCTTGTAATAATCTTCTGCACAGTCAGTCATGTCCCTTTCAAGACATGATCACCCAATCGTGTATCACGTATAGCACTTAACTCACTGACTTCTAGGGACTGCGTTCCGTCAAAATATCAATTTTGACAGAGTATCTGTTTAAATGTAATTGCCTTCTAACCAATGGAATGCGGAGGAACTGCGGGTGATTCAAGCTCGTAATATGGTAAATCAGTTCTTGGCTATTAAGGTCTGAACTGCTTCAACTAAGAAATGTAGAAATTCAGAACATTTCTACAGTCTTTTATCGATTGATTTCTTTTTACGTCTTATCAACAATTTGCAGTTCATTTAAAACTAGATAATATTTTTTTAATGTAAATCTTTTTTTGGTAATAAGCATTTAGTGATACATGTCTTATTAATTAGTCATAAGTGGGGAACATAAGAGGTGAATTCATACCTTTTCTGTGCGTAATTAGATATAACGAATCTGAATGGAATTAGAACCGAGCACTTCTATTAAAAGTTCCGATCTATTATCCATTACACCATTCATACATCAGTGCTTACAGCGCCTGGTTGTCGCAAATGATCACCTATCTAGGTACTAACCAGGTTCAATCTTGCTTAACTTTGGTGATCGTATGTTGTTTCTACATGATGCGTCAGTAATATCGAAAAAGCGATATAGCAGCGACGTGTTCTTCTGTGTAAAAGGGGTTGTAGGTTGGATGATATTTCATCACTCACAAGAACGATTAGATTCCTTTCAATGTCAAGGCTGGAAAGTGTTGAAAGAAAGTATTTCTATTCCTGATATGATAGCAGTTTTTGTCTTATCTGACTCTTGTAATGTATATAAGTGTCTATTTTATAATATATGCAATTTACATCATGAATACATTGTTATGGGCTTTTAAAATATAAAAAAATTTGAAACTTTCAGAATGTAGCATATGTAAACTATCGACAAATTAAATAAAATTATCTAAAATCAAATGTTTATAAAGTAGACTTAAAGCAAAAAAAAAAAAAGGCTGTCCGACGCTTAGCGTAAAGTACGTTTAATCTCGGTAATGTAGAATTTTTTTAGTTTTGAAATAAAATCCCTCTCTTAATGATGTTAGATAATTATTGAAACATAAAAAAAGAAATAAGAATGTTCTTATATACATATATATATACATATATACATATACATATACATACATACATACATACATATATATATATATATATATATATATATATATATATATAGTGACGTTAATTAATAAATATGCATATGAGGAGGCTGTACATATGTATAATATTATTATTTAAGTGTAAATAAAACAGTTCTCAATGTATAAACTGAGCTGTATTATATATATAACCAAATCGGTGGAGTTTCGATCCTGGCCAGAAGTAAGTGGATGTGTCTAGCCACACTGATGAGCTGTGATATAGCAAAACAGGCTTGTATGTAAATGACTAATATATATATATATATATATGTAAACTTATAACTATACTGGTTTCTAAAAACCCTCCGAGTATTAAAAAATGGTTGTAAAAAAAGAAAGAGCTAAACACATGAACATCAGTCAAAGTACGTAGTCCAAAGAAAAAAACCGAGACGAGTAATCTATAACAAATCATACTATATATATATATATATATATATATATATATATATATATATATATATATTAATAAATATACATATTATCCTACGTCTATGGCACGACTCGCGTGAAAGTAGTAAAATGTTCTGAAGAAGTCCAAGGCCATATCTCTGCCAAAACTTTGTAGTTTAGCAAAATTTTGTGAAAATGGTCACGTCGAAAATTTTTAAGCAGCCTCTCTCTCTCTCTCTCTCTCTCTCTCTCTCTCTCTCTGTCTGTCTATCTGGCTGCCTGTCTGTCACACACACACACATACATACATACATATATACATAAGATAAACTCTCCGTGTGCATCCCTTCATTTTAGATTCTGTCTTCTGATAATTAAAGTTAATTAAATGAAGTGAAAACATCTAGAGAAATCAGTACTGTGTTTGCTTAATTTTAAATTGAATCTTGACATGTGAAATATTTATTAGTAATAACTTGTACATAACTTATAAATAACAAAATCGATTACACATTCGTGTGCGTTTCGGTGTGTGTGCTAAAAATGAATTGCTTTATGTCAACTATGTAACTGAAATTTCATGTTCATGTTTCACACATGTGGCCTTGTGTCAGTCTATGCTTGTCAGCGGACAAAAGTGAAGAAAAACATGTAATATGGCTTTGCTTGCATTTTCTTCCGAAATGAACATAAAAAATGGCTGATATGATAGATAAATAGATAGATAATGAGCACACTAGAACAGATAGATAGATAGATAGATAGATAGATAGATAATGAACATACTGAGATAGATAGATAATGAAAATATTGAGATAGATAGATAGATAGATAGATAGATAGATAGATAGATAATGAACATACTGAGATAGATAGATAATGAAAATACTGAGATAGATAGATAGATAGATAGATAGATAGATAGATAGATAGATAGATAGATAGAATACACACTTAGACAGTGAACAGGTAATAGATAGTAAACAGATATAAAAATGCCCGAGAATAGATAGATATGTGGAAAATACAAATAAATATAACTTTTTTCCAATAAAAGAACATTTTTGAAAATATTTTTCACTTTGAAATAATAATAATAATAATAATAATAATAATAATAACAATTATTATTATTATTATTATTATTATTATTATTATTATTATTATTATTAACTTTTGTACTTACCAAGTATCAGTGTTGTCACGTCGGATACAGCCAAACTAAAAAGGTAGTAGTTTGTCGCGGTGTGCATTGCTTTATTCTTATAAATCACAATACAGGTACAAATATTCCCAAAAATACCTGTAGACAGGATAAACACGTAAACAGACGACAAAGTCCAAGCCTTGCCCGGGTCCAGAAAACGGGGTCCGTAAACCCGCGCTACATATTCACCCTCATCAAAATACGTGTCGTTTTCATCACTGCTGATATTATAGTAATTGTAAAGACTGTTGTCATTACTTTTGTTATCGCTGGAGTTGTTATTGGTGGTCACGTTAAACAGGCTTACGTTTTCCTGTGAACGTGTCAGCGTGGAGATGTCAATGGATCCTGTCAGTACAGAGGAAACTACTGATGGTGTTGTCTGCATTGCTACGGAATATTGTTTACATCGAGTTTTCTTTGATTCTGTCACCCTGTCTCAGTGTTTCCGTTTTTTTTTTCTTTTCTTTTTTGTTTATATCTTTAAACTTATGTGTGTTTTAGATGACGAAAGGGGAAAACTTTCGTCGAGATGTTTCAAGCGGGAATTACCGTGGACTGTTAAAACTGTCGTCTGGTAAGGACGACAGCAACAGTAACAGCAGCAATCGTTGCAGACGCGGCGATGATGGAATCGAAGGTACTGTTGGCCGTGAAGAAATACGGGTGATACTGAAAAGAGGAAGTTGAAGAAGAAGGTGGAGGATGTCGTAAGAAATGAGCGTATGAATGAATGAATGAATGAATGAATGAGAGTCGGAGAAAGAAGATAGTGTGAATGAAGGAAAAAGGATGTGGGAAAGAGCTGAAAGAAAGTGGAAACTTTCGAACTGAGAGAAAAAATACACACAAAGAGAGAAAATAGAAATGTGGGGAGAAACTAAAATTTGAAACAATATAATGATGAGACAAAACAGAAACGAAGGTAAGAAGTAAATTAATTAAAAAGGTGTGTTAAATAAAAAGATAAACCGCTGTAGAAAAAAAAGACGGATCAGAAACATCAACCAGTTAAAAGAACGTTGGTATTCATGGCCCTCCACATCTTCCTGCCATGGTATCTCTTAATAGTTATTTTTCTTTTTTGTTAGTTCTCTCACACGTTTTTGTTAATTACCTCAAGAAAAGAGGCATCACTGTTAAATTGGAAATGCCGCGTAATAAAATCGTTGTAATGCAAATGAAGAATATTTATTTCATATTTATAAAGCCGGAGAATGAAAAGAACCATTCCATTAATTATAAGATCACATCAATGACTATCAAAAAAATATATTTAAAATATATATCTCCAAAGATTCGCTAAAAATTCTCTCACCCGCATAATGGAAAAATAAACACAAAGTTTTTTCATCAATTTTTTTTAAAGTTGTGTTCATCCTGATGAAAATTCTTCTTCTTCTTCTTCTTCTTCTTCTTCTTCTTCTTCTTCTTCTTCTTCTATTTGCTCTGTTCTTTCAGCACGTAGGCGATCATGGCTTTCCACATCTCCCTATCCCTGGTGGCTCTTAGCACGCTTTCTCCTCTAACATATCGCAACACCCGTTTTCTCTTCCACCGTCTCAGGCCCTTCAAATATACTTATTCGCTGCTTACCTATGTCTCTTTTTCCTTCTATCTGGCCTGTTAGTATCAGGTTCTCTAGGCTCTCCTTCCTCATTACGTATCCCAGGAACTTCAGTTGTCTCTTCCTGATGCTCAATATAAATTTCTTTTTCGTTTCCATTCTTTCCAAACCTCTTCATTGCTCACATGCTCGGTCCATGATATCCGCAGCATCCTTCTATAGATCCACATTTCAGTTTCTTCAAATTTTTCCTTCATCTTTGATGATATTGTCCAGCATTCACTGCCATATTGAGGAACTGACATAACATAGCATTCTAATATATCCTTATTTGTTTCTAGTGAAAATTACCTGTGTTTTAATACTTTACTCAGCTTCTGGAACGCGTCCTTCGCCATGCTAATTTGCTTTTGATTCTCTGTGCCGCAATTTCTGTCTTCTGTTAGAACACCTCCCAGGTATTTCAATTTTTGTACCTGCTTGAACTTAGTATCCTCCACCTCTATTTGACATTTTTGTTTGCTTTTTTTGCTGATGACCATCCATTCGGTTTTCTTGCAGTATATTTGTAGTACTTTTTTGTCAGTCTCTTCAGCTACTTTCTGTAAGAGGTTTTCTAGTTTATTTTCTGTGTTTGCAATCAGCACAGTATCATCTGCGTACCTTATGTTATTCAAATTGTGGCCTCCGATTACAAATCCTGGAATATCTAGGGTCCTCAAAATAATATACAGCACTAGAACTCTATTTTTAAGCCCGATCTGTCTCTGCCTATATTTTTTTTAATCGTGTCACCCCGAGCAAGGCGGTAACGCCACTGATGTGCAGGGGGCTACGTAATAGTGAAAAGATTGGAAAAGAGAAAGCCGGAACCCACATCCTAAACAGGGAACAAGGGATGAGCCTCTTAACCTGTTCAATAGACGTGGGTGGAGTATGAACCGGGCGATAGATCTATCTACTCCAATTAAGATAGATCTATCTACTCCAATTTGAAATACAGTAAAATATTTTGCATATGGGAAATATTAAATTTAACCTTTTAGCTTAAAATATTGAAAAAAAATAAAAGCCTCCATGAAGCTTTTTCATTTTTAAAATTTATTGTTAAACCTTACGTAGAGGATAGCAGATGAAGTGGGGTACTTGCTGGAGCAGTACGGGGAACCAACCATTTTCCTGGGATCTTTAGCGATGCATTGTGTGTATAATTATGTATGGTCGACTTTATGTCTCAATAGTAACTAAAAGCATGCGGCCTCTTTTCATCATGAAAGTTGTGCGTCCGATCGGTGATAGTGGAAGGTCACTAGTTTGGTCTTTGAACGTAACCAGCTTTGCGCTTGTCAGTCGGATCAGAGGAAAGATTAGCTGTCAAGTTCTTGTCATTGTTGGTTTTGAAGTTGCACTCATGTACTGATTTATCATCAGCATAGATGTTCAAAAATGATCAGATTATGCTCTTTGGTTGTACATTTATCTAAAGTAGAAAGCACGTTGAACCGAGAAACAAAACTTTGAGGACACCCCTCTTCATCGTCTGCGATTCGGAGGACTGACAATTGAGGAAGACTTTATAACTAAGAAAATTCTTCAGTGACTCCGTAGCTAGATAACTCGAGCAGTAACTCTTATGCCCCACCTTGTATCGAAATATCTAATGTGTCCCTCCTTGACATGTATTTGTTGTCAAGTCCCTCATAATCGCAGTCAGGATACAAGCAGTGGACTGGACAGATCGAATTACATGGGAGTTTGAACATATTGAGGTAATCAACAACGATCTTGTTGACTATAGATTAAAAAAATTTGCTGAATTTGCTCCCATCAAAGAATTGGCTGAATTTGCTCCCATCAAGGAAATTGATGGGTTCATACTGATATACTATATATATATAAACTTAATCTACAGGTGTTGTTGGGGAGAAAAGAGGGAGAAAAGAGCCTTTCCCGAACACGTTTGTACGAAAATGAACGCAACATAGTAGCCCTGAATTTGATCTCGTTTTGCCAATTCCTCCTTTCAAGCTGATATCCGTTAAAAATTTCCTATAATTGCCTAAATTAGGATGGTTTAGATCGATAATTTAGTACAAGAGAGTAAACCAATTTAGGTTCTATATATTTATATATATTTTTATATATATTTCTTCAAGTAAACATGTTCTTTTTTATATCTAAAACTTATTGACGTCGTGTGATGTTAAGTCTTATTTTATTTATAAATCTGGAAAAGCATTACACAAATATTTCACGTATCCATATTTCCTTTTACATCTTGTTTTATTTTTACATGGTTTTTATTACCGCAATAAAAATAATGCTGAATAAAAGTCTTAGGAATTTTTTTTTATTATTCTGATGGAGAAATTAAGTTATATTTCCCTGGTGACCATTAATGATATTGAAACTAAGTCCTTTGAAGTTTTCCTATTTCAGTGTCCGGAAGAAACGCTTAAGAAAAAAAACGTAAAATTTCTTCCAAGGGAATTTGAAGCTCGATTTTATAGAAAGTTTAAAAAATTAAGAATTGTAGTAACTGTGTCATAATTCTGACCCTACTCGTTTTACGCAATGAAGGACAGCCAGTCAAGTAAAAAAGAAAGGAAAAACATGGATAAACGCTTCCGCAGGAAAACAGAGTGTCAAATGTCCTGGGTTTTTTTCCATGACACAGCTTTTTTTAACACCCTTCACATTTCGGTAACGTTTCTTGATTTAAAAAAAGAGACGATTAAAATTATAACAAAATCTAAACATATGAAAATGAATTTATAAATATTCTTGAGATTATAAAAATAGAAATTTATTTATTACATTGTTTATTTACACTATTCATTATCTAAACTTATTTATAAATGAAACTTTGTCTGTGTGTATGTGTGCGCGTGTCTGTGTGTCTGTGTCCGTTACCTATAGACTCTGAAACGGCTGAAAATTAGTGTCCGTAATATATCTAATCTAAACTTATTTAGAAATAGCACTTTGTGTGTGTGTGTGTGTGTGTGTGTGTGTGTGTGTGTGTGTGTGTGTTACCTATAGACTCCGAAACGGCTGAACTGATTTTCTTGAAAATTTATACAGTTGTACTATAAGCGTCTGCGAGTGTTCTTAGCTAAGTTTTCTGTCGAGGTACCACCGATAAATTCGAAATCGGCTCCTCGATTTCTCTTTTTTAGTCGATATCCACTGCACCACCACGAACATCCTAAAAAATATGGAATGCTTCATGAATTTGCGTGTCATCCTTGCGCAGGGGACATGCTAATCTTCTCTGTATCGTTCCAATTTTAGTGTATGTACTGCCGAAGCGAGTACAATCATCTAATTGATAAAAATTAATAAAGACATTTAAAGGATTTTAAATAAAATAAAAATTAAATTGAAACAATTCTTGTAAAAATTCATTATTCATAGAAACTTTTTCTCTTAAGACATTAGTGTCTGTAATATATCTAATCAAAACTTATTTATAAATGGTACTTTGTCTGTGTGTATGTGTCTGTGTCTGTGTGTGTGTGTGCATGTGTGTGTGTGTGTGTGTGTGTGTGTGTGTGTCCGTTACCTATAGACTCCGAAACGTCTAAACCGATTTTCTTGAAAATTTACACATTGTACTATAAGCGTCTGCGAGTGTTCTTAGCTAGGTTTTGTGTCGAGGTATCCCCGATAAATATGGAAAATCGATAATCGAAAAAATCGGGTTATAGAAGGAGTGGTCCGATTTTAATAAAATTTGATACACTCATAGACAAAGACATAAGAAACGATATTCAGATGTTTCAAGGTTGCGGTGCTTACAATAGTGCAGAAAATTGATACATATATATATATATATATATATATATATATATATATATATATATAAGGCAAGATGTGTGTGTGTGTGTTATCTGTCTGTATGTCCTTTATACAAATCCACAATTTTTACAAGATTCTCACCAAACTTCACACAAATATACTTTAGGCTGAGTCTGAGCTCCAGGACCATGGATTAGTTTTAAAGCTTACACCCTACTAACGCTAGGCTATACTGCTTGTATTATTCATTAAAATGGTTTCTAAAACATCAGCTAATTGCCAATTGATTCTTGTTCTTCTATGTGCCTTATTGGTTCAGAACGTAGACGAACATGGCCTTCCACGTCTCCCTATCTCTGGTGGCTCTTAGCACGATTTCTCCTGCTTCACCACAAAACCCCCGTTCTGTCATCCACCTGCTCAGGCCAGTCAAGTATTTTACACGCTTCTGTCTCTTTTTCCCTCTATCTGGCCTTCTTCAAGCCCTCCTTTCTCATTGCATGTCCCAGGAACTTCAACTTTCTCTTCCTGATGCTCAGTATTAATTTCTTTTTCGTTTCCATCATTTGTAAGACCTCATCATTGCTCACATGCTCGATCCATGATATTCGCATCATCCTTCTGTAGAACCAAATTTCAGTTGCTTCAAGTTTTTCCTTCATCTTTGATGATATTGTCCAGCGTTCACTGCATTATTGAAGAAGTGACAACAGTATTCTCTTCTTTGTTTCTAGCGAAATTGTCCTGTTTGTTAATACTTTACGCAACTTCTGGAATGCTTCCTTCGCCATGCCAATTCGCCTTCGGATCTCTGTGTCGCACTTTGGATCTCAGGGGTATAAATGTATAGAAACTCTTGTGACCACAAAGTGAGGGGTCAGTTTATATAATGATTGTAATATGCAATTGACCCCCACTTTATATACAGTATGCTTCTGTAGAACCACATTTCAGTTACTTCATGTTTTTCCTTCATCTTTGATGATATTGTCCAGCATTAACTGCCATATTGAAGAAGTGACAACACATAGCAATCCAGTACTCTCTTCTTTGTTTCTAGCGAAATTGTCCTGTTTCTTAATACTTTACTCAACTTCTGAATACTTCCTTCTCCATGCCAGTTCACCTTCGGATCTCAGTGTCGCACTTTTCATCCTGTTATAACACTTCCCAGGTATTTAAATTTTTGTACCTGCTTGGTTCTAGTATCCCCTACCTGTATTGGTATATTAGGCTGCTCTTTTTACTGATGAACATACATTCGGTTTTCTTGCAGTTTATTTGTAATCCTTTCTTATCACTCTCTTCAGCTACCTTCTGTAGGAGGTCTTGCAGTTTCCTTTCTGTGTCTGCTATCAGCACTATTAGTGCACCGAAATGTCTGAACCAACTACTTATAAGAATAACAAAAATTATGAATAACGTCACTCAGACAGACAGGCATACATACAAACAGGCAGACAGACAGACAATCTGAATTATCGATTGGTTTTCTGATCTTAAAAGTAAAAGCCTACAGAAGGTATATTTATATTCAATAGTTCTTGGATATTAGGCTAAACTAGAATTATCTCAACTTTTGTGTTATTTTTTTTAACATGGGTGATTATGGCTCTCCACAACTTCTTATCCATTATCACGGTAAGAAAAATTTTGACCTTTTAACATTTCTTTTTTCCTTTGTTCTCTCCTCCATTCACACAAAATCTTTTGGTACGTTACATACCGTTTCACACAGCGTCTCTTTGCTTCTAATATGTCACGTGACTATAAAAATATTAAATAATTTTTCCTCATCCTGTTTCCCTGAATTTCAGTTATCGCTCTCTGATTTGAAATATTGTGATACACGCTTGGGTGACCATGTCTCGAAAAAGATATGACAGAAGATTATTCCACAGCAGGTGGCCATTGCTTTTTGCAGTAGACTAGTTGCCAGCCAAGGCTATAGAACCCAATCTGTCCTGTTATTTAACCCATAACTGTAGGGAGGTTATTTGCGCGTAAGTGAATGTAAGGAATTCAACTGGAATTCGAACTCGATACCCCGATTTGTCGTTCCGAGTCGATATCCACTGCACCCCAACACACATCCGATTTTAAATATAAGTTTCATAATGCCAGCAATAACGGAGCATTAATTAAAATTTTAACTATTAGATTTTAAATATAAGTTTCCTAATAGTTAAAATTTTACTTAATGCCCGCTATTGCTGGCATTCTTTGTCCAGTGTTATTTCTAGCATTCCTTGGTAGAACCACTTTACTTATCGTTTTAATCCCTTCTTTTTACTGTGAAAACATCTAAAACCATATAGAAAATAAGATTTTTAATAACAGTATAACACACTTCTCTTTATTTTCTCTTAAAATTTTGTATCTGTTTAATTTTTGGAAAGCATTCTTCATTAGAAATACTGAAGAAGACGCCGGCTTTCGTTGCATATCCGTCCTCTGTTAAAACACATTCTCCGGTTAAATTTCTGATAATTATTTAATTTTGACTCTTATGCGTGATAGCTTGTAGCTATCACGCATGCTTATTTTATTTGGCCTTGTGTCATACATAGCCAAACTCTCTGCAGCTTACAGATTTATTTGTTATTTTCAAACGTTTTTAGCTTATTTAGTTATTTGCTTATTGAGTTTTTAATTTTCTGAGTATCATAAAGTTTTTGATTGGATCCTTTCAAGGTTGCCTATAGAAGTAACTGTAACCCTAAGCTGACCCTGGTCAATGGCAACAAGTAATGTAGCCCTATGTCCCAGGTTAGTCCTTAAGCTCATTCAGACTACTGTGGTTACCATTTAGTTGACTCCTCATTCGTTAGTGTACGGTCATCAGAGGGTTGCAGCTGGTTGGTTGGAGATTGTGAAATAATAAAATATATATTTTTCATGTTAAAATAGAAATGTATTAACAGAAAAGGATAATATTGTGGTAGAAATTCATGTTTAATGAGAAAGTTAAGGGTATCAAGCAATGTTTGTAGTATTATTTTGTTGGAAAGAGTTTATGCGTACGTACGTATCTAAACTTATTTATAAATGAAACGTTGTCTTTGTGTGTGTTTGTGTATCTGTGTGTGTGTGTGTGTATCCGTTACCTATAGACACCGAAACGGCTGAACCGATTTTCTTGAAAATTTACACAGTTGTACTATAAGCGTCTGCGAGTGTTCTTAGCTAGGTTTTGTGTCGAGGTACACCCGATAAATATCGAAAATCGATAATCGAAAAAATCGGGTTATAGAAGGAGTGGTCCGATTTTAATCAAATTTGATACACTCATAGACAAAGACATAAGAAACGATATTCAGAAATTTCAAGGTTGCAGTTCTTACAATAGTGCAGAAAATCGATAATATATATATAAAGCCAGATGTTTGTGTGTGTGTCTGTTTATCTGTCTTTATGACCTTTATACAAATCCACAATTTATATGCGATTCTCACCAACGTCACACAAATATTCTTTAGGCAGACTCTGAGCTCCAAGACTACGGATTAGTTTTAAAGCTTTCATTACACCCGAGCAACGCCGGGCTATATTACTAGTGTATGTATGAACGTTTTTTTGGTAGGAATGTCTTTGAATGGAGAAAAAGTAAAAGCAATCAGCATATGAGAAAAGGAGAAGGGAGACAAATGTCCGGGTCCATTTGAAGCTTATCCCGTTAGATTTTAGCTTGTCGTCTCTGCTGCTTCCATCACCTGACTGTCCGACTGACGCTGACCGGAGTCTTTTATAGTAATTTAGAAGTCCGCACTGGATCACTAAGTCCCTTTAGTCTTTTAAATCACTTTCATTGGTCAGAAAATTAATTTAACATCTACTTGCGTAATCCGGTTTCGATTTTTTCTTTAAGCGCATGGTCAATTTTTTCTATTTGGAAAAAACAGGATTTTACAAGTCATTGTTAATTTTTGTAAAAGTGAAGAAGAAGGTTGATTTTAATTCTTAATTTCTTATTCACTACAAACTCACGTCTTGCGCTTATGGATGCCAAAATTACCGTAGACTGAATACGAGCGTAGTGATAAAGATTTAATTGATTGATTATTTTTTCTACGGTTTGTCAACCCATTGCATGTTATTTAAATCCAGAAAAATAATTAGATTCTAAGAGTTATTTTTTTAGATTTTATTGTTATTCTGTTATCACGTAGACAACTTTTTACTGCAATTGCTTTTGCGATGATGGTTAATGTATGAGCCTGGTCTTAAGTTTATCATTGAGAATTGTTTTCGTTTTATTTTTTTTTTAATTGATTCATTTTTTTCGACTTATCACACTTTTTTACGTTATTTAAAAGCTGTAAAATATTTTTAGATGAAGTTTTTTGGGGGGATAATAATGATTTCAGTGGTAAAATTTTACTAATTAATCCACAGTCGAAGAGGTGAATGCATACTGTTCTCAACGATATTTGCGCGTAAGTTAATATAACGAACCCAGGTGGAATTTCAACTCGGCTCTCCTATGAAAAATTCAAAACCATTATCTATTACACACTGCCTACGCATCCAAGCTTGCAGTACCTGGTATTCCCAAGCTGTCTTCTGTCTAGGGACTGACGAACTTTGCTGATCCGATGATGAAAATTTAAGGAAAATAGGAACGACAAGGATACATATACTTGAAGTCAAAGTGATTTCTAGAATATATAATGTGAAAAGAAGGTTTGGATAATCTAATACGTACACGTCCTGATGAAGGCAATGGAAGCATTTGGAAGCTGGGTAATTTATGTAACGATTTTTTTCAATCGTTTCACCCCAAGCAAGGCGGTACCGCCACTGATCCGCAAGGGACTACATAAGAGTAAAAAAATTTTCAGGAGGAGAGTGAAGAGAAAGGCAAAACAGTTATAGGGGGTGTCAGAGAAAAGGCAAGAGAAGAGTGGAAACATAGGTGTGAAGACATTTGGGAAGGTATAGAGAAAGGAAAAGCACAAGATATACGGGGTGCTGAAGAAAAAACTGGAATCAAGTGAATAAAAGATAGGTATTGACATCGCATTTAAATTCCTGGGGGTTGTAAGGAAAGGAAGTATATAGAAGGGAGTTCCATAGGCGGGAAGAGCAACAAAAGAAGTTGCTGGAGTAGAATTGTCAGCTGCATTTGGTTGACCTAACTGTAAATAGGTGGGACCTTGTTGCCAGTCTGGTTGCACGAGTAAATTCTTATGGAGGGGCACCAGTGACTTGAGTTTGTCGGAGTAGACGCCATGATGCAACTGGGACTGAAAAAATATTGCACTTTAGAATAGTGGTTTTGCAACGGAATCACCAGCATGAATTTTTTTTTTATAATCATTTCACCCCGAGCAAGGCAGAAACGCCACTGATGTGCAGGGGGTTACATAAATGTAGAAAGATTAATTAGAAAAGAGTGAGGAGTACAAGCTAGTTAGAAAGGAACAATATAAATCTGAGAAAGCAGGTGCAATGACAGATACATGAGCGGAGAGAAAGTGAAGCTTATACAGGGGAGGGGAGAGAGCTAGAGACCAGTGGTTAGTAGGTGAGTATTAACTTTGCTTTTAAATTTCTGGAGGTCGTAGCCGTCAGGAAAGCAAGAATACGGGAGTGAGTTCCACGGGCGGGAAGTGCGAGAGAGGAAGCTGCAGGAGAATTGTCGTCTGCATTTGGCTAACCTGACTGTGAATGGGTGGGACCCAGTTGCCAGTCTGGTTGCACGGGTAAACACCTGTTGAGGAGGCATCAGTGACTTAAGCTCATCCGAGCAGAAGCCATGAAAGTATTTATAGAAGAGACAGAGGGAGGCCACATTTCGACGATGGGAAAGTGGCTGCAGTCGAGTCGCCAGATCAGTACCTATCACATTACAGACTCTCCTTTGGAGCTTGTCAAGAACACTGAGGAGAACGGCAGAGGCACCTGACCATAAATGACAGCAGTACTCCATGCACGGACGGATGGTTGACTTGTATATATGCAGGATGGATTCAGGTGGAAAGAACATCCTGCATCGACATAGTGACCCAACCTTCTTAGCAGTAGATTTTGCTATGGATTCAATATAGTGCTTCCATTTGAGGTCTGAGGACAGGGTAAGTCCGAGGAGGCGTAGTGTATTACTCTCCGGGAGAATCACTGGTCCATGCTTATGGGAGGCAGAAGAGGTTGCCTGTAATGGTTGATAGACAACAGCTTGGTCTTAGAGGAATTGAAGTTGACAAGCCACTTCTTGCCCCAGTTCACCACAGAGTGTAGATCCCGCTCAAGGTCAGCAGCGAGATTATGTCTGTCCGCCACGACAGGTTTCTTACTGGAGCGGGAGTATATTGTAGTGTCATCTGCGTAGATGCCTACTTGGGACTTGATCTCATCTGGGAGGTCGTTGATGAAAATAAGGAAGAGCGTCGGGCCCAGGATAGAGCCTTGTGGGACACCAGCATTCGTGCTGTAGGACGAAGAGGCACGCCCATTCAGAACGACCTTCATTTTGCGGTTATTTAAGAAAGATTGGATTAGGTCAAGCAGGCGACCGGTAATACCATAACCGAGTAGTTTGCATAGGAGGCCAGGGTGCCAAACCCGGTCGAAAGCCTTGGAGATGTCCAGAGCAACCGCGCGAGCCTCGTCAGACTCATCAAGGGCCTGTAGCATGTACTCCGTTACAGTTGTTAGCAGGTCGGCTGTGGACCTGTCAAATCGGAATCCATATTGCCTGTCGGAGAACAGTTTGTGGGCGGTGAGATGATGAACTATTTCAGCATTGATTATAGCCTCGAATACTTTCCCGAATATCGGTAGAAGACTTATAGGGCGATAGTTGGATGGGTCCGAGGGTTCTCCACAGTTCTTAAAGACAGGAACGACTGAGGAGAATTTCCTACATGCAGGAAAGCAGGAAGCAGAAAGGCAGTAGTTAAACAGTTTAGTGAGGACAGGGGAAAGTTCAGGGGCACAGCTCTTAAGGACTATCACCGGGATTCCATCGTCTCCACACGCCTTATTGGGGTCAGTTTTGAAATTACTCGGGATACTACTGTCGGGGTAATACATACGTCGTGCAGTTTGGCCTCAGTTCTAATAGGGAAGTCGGGTGGGTGCACTCCGGACGAGTCGAATGTGGAGTTGGATGAGAATCTGTGGGCAAAGCACTCAGCTTTGTTCGCAGATGATGTGAGAACATCAAATCCATGGATTAAAGGAGGTACTGAGGATTTCCTATTGTTGAGCACTCGTTTACAAATCCTCCAATAGTCCTTGGAGCCGAACTTGCGGTCAGCTATGTGCTGTCGCATTCTCTCAGCAAACAACTGTTTGGCGTCATGTAGGGTTCTCTTGCACTCACTGCGAGCAGATGTGAACAGGCGCCTATTGTGATCAGTTGGCTGTCTCCGGAATAGACGGAAGTAATGGTTCCTGTGGGCAATGGCGGCTGAGCAGGCCGGAGAGAACCACGGAGAGGAATGAGGTTTTAAGCAATACTTCCTGGTGGGTATGAAGGCATCAATGCCAGCTTTCACCCATGACGAGACCTCAGAGGCACAGTCATCAACTGATAGGTCAAACACTTTTCCCCAAGGGACGTCGCAGAGGAAATCGCGAAAGGCATCCCAGTCAGCTTTTTGGTAGAGGTAGGAGGTTCTATAAGTAGGGGGCTCCTCGGGGGAGTGAGATTGGAAAGAAATACTGAGGGAGACTACAGCGTGGTCGGAGTTGCCGAGAGGGCAAAGCTGCGAGACTTGACAGGCGTCGGGCGCAGAGGTGAAACATATATCTAGCAGTGAGGAATGACCCGAGGGTGTGCTTGGGAAGCGAGTGGGGGAGTCCACCACTTGCGTAAGGGATTGGGAAATAGCAAAGTTCATGGCGTGAATGCCCGCCGAATCAGTAACGGCGTTTTCAAGCCACTCAGAGTGATGGGCATTGAGGTCTCCAAATACAAATATGTGGGCAAATGGGTGACAGGAAATAGCCTTATCTATGTCGTCGGCAATGCTATCTAGCAGGGAGCAGTCAGGAGAGGAATTTATTCGTGCAACTAGATTGGCAACTAGGTCCCACACTTTTGCCTTCGAAATAGGCAAATTTAACTACCATTTCTACTCTATCAGTTTCTGTCTTCCGCCTATTTGTTCTCTGATAGCTACATACTCAAAAAGTTTAAATGCAGCGTTGTCCTCTTCTATCTCCTTAATCCCCATCCTCTTTTTTACCTTTCTACAACATCACGTGTAGCGTTTTTTCTTTCTTCCCTCTCGTCTCATTGTTACCCTCTGCGCACCAGTGGCAGTACTCTCTTGCTTGGGATAAAAAGATTTATGATTTTGCTGGAAATGAGGTAAAAGGTCATTCCTTAAGATCACAGGGATATGGTTAATGCAGTAGGAATTCTCGATTAATCCACAGATTTGTTGTGAAGTAGTTTTCGCACTGAAGGTTATAATCGTGCGATGTCGGTTGCTAATCGACTTAACGTACTCAAATTGTTAAGAACTTGGTAATCTTCCACTGTGAGCTGACTCCTTAAAATTCGGCTAACTGCGACTAATATCAAATGTTTAGTAGCTCTACTGAACTCCAATAGAACTCTAAAGAACTATCTAGAACTTCTAAGAACTCCTATAAACTTCCCAAGAACTTCTCAAGAATTCTCGAGTTAACTTCCTGTTAACTCTTATTAATATAGGAGGGAGAGTCCAATATCTGAGGAATAGGTGTGTTTCACCATTATAAGACTCGAAAATAGAGAGATTTTTTTCGATCATGGTTGCATTGGGATATGTAGATGGAGGAAAGTGCCTGAAATTTCAGTAGACTTGGATGCCCTGCACAGTGCTAAAATAGTTTTAAAATATCTAAGTTGTCATTTCCATACAAGTATTTTCTCAGACGAATGGTTAAAAATGGATTCCAAATAAATGAAGACTTTAACTCTTAGAGAGGCGTTTCTCTGTTCAGACCTGGAGATACAAAATCACAAACAAGGAACGGTACTTTTTTGTTAATCACTTCACTCTAAGCAAGGCGGTAATGCCACTGGTGTGCAGAGGGTTGAAAAGGAGAGTTAAAGTTTTAGGCAGGAGGAGAATGAAGAGAAAGACGAACCAGCTACGGGGGGGGGGTGAAACAGAAATGTCAAGAGTAAGAGTGAAGAGAGTTGCAAAGGTAGAGAGAAAGGAAAAGAACAAGATACACGGAGTGATGTAAAAAGGACTGGAGTCAAGTGGATAAGAGATGGGGAATTGATTTTGCATTTAAATTCCTGGGGGTTGTATTACAGATTCTCCTTAGGACCCTGTCAAGAACACCGAGACGAACAGCGGGGGCACCTACTAAATAAGATAATCAATGTTGCTTGAGGGCTCCCAACAGCAGCAAACACAATGGATAGTACATTGCGAAAGTAGAGGGAAAAAGGAAAAGAACAACATACACGGAATGATGTAAAAAGGGCTGGAGTCAAGTGGATAAGAGATGGGAATTGATTTTGCATTTAAATTCCTCGAGGTTGTAGCCGTCAGGAAAGCGAGTATATGGAAGAGAGTTCTACAGACGGGAAGCGCGAGAAAAGAAGCTGGTGAAGTAGAATTGTCGACGCCATTTGGTTGATCTAACTGTAAAAGGGCGGAGCCTTGTTGTCAGTTTGGTTGCCCTAGTAAATTCTTGTGGATGAGGCACCCGTGGTCTAAGGTCAAAATGAAAATAGTTATAAAAGAGACAGAGGGAAGCCACATCCCGCCGGTGAGAAAAAGGCTGGAGTCGAATTGCCAGGTCGAAACTAATCATTACAGATTCTCCTTAGGACCCTGTCAAGTACACCGAGACGAACAGCAGGGGCGCCTACTAAATAAGATAATCAATGTTGCTTGAGGGCTCCCAACAGCAGCAAACACAATGGATAGTATATGTAATTCGAAAGAAAAAAAAAACGAAGTAAAGGAACTAAACGCACAAGAAAGAGCTATACCAGCTACTGGACATAATTTTTTTCCTTGAAAACTTGTTTAAAAAGAAAATAAATTTCAATCAAAAGTAGCAGTAACTACTCGGTCACTGAATGCCGAATATTTTTTTTATAATTTAAAGGTTAATATTACCATTGTCCTTAGAGTTGAAGAGAATGACAATTATTCATCCCCCAACGGTGAAGGTATACAGCACAGAGCGGTTCCACAGTGGGAAGCCCGAGCGCGTGCACATTGGTTAATGCCAAAATAACCTAATCCCCGCATCCAACATCGCACTAGAGTAGATATTCCACCTAATCTCTCTCTCTCTCTCTCTCTCTCGCTATCTATCTATCTATCTATCTATCTATCTATCTATCTATCTCATTCTGTCCATATCTATCTATCTATCTATCTATCTATCTATCTATCTATCTATCTATCTATCTATCCCATTCTGTCCATATCTATCTATCTATCTATCTATCTATCTATCTATCTATCTATCTATCCTGTAATGAAGGAGGTACTTCCACAGGGTTGGAATCTCCGAACCAGTCTTCTGTCATTTCATTTTGCTGTCCGAAGCCATAAACACAGTTAAGAAATAGAATGTAGTTTTCCCACCGAAAAATTTATGCTAAACTTTGATACCAGCCCATTGTTGAAAAAACGCATGAATAAATACCGATTGTTTCCTTATAAAGAAACAGCTATTATTACAATTCCGATTTCCCTGTTCTCTCCTTAATATATTTTCAACCAAAAATTCTATGGAACTTTGTTATTCAAACTGATCACCAAGTAGAGACCTAGTCAGTATCTAGTTTTGCTTAAATAAGCACGACTGAATGGCTAACTAATGCGGGAAAATCTTCTTCGCATTCAATCATATCTATTTCGAGACATGATCGCCCACACGTGTATCACGTATGTCACTTAACTGGCTACGAAATGGACATTTAAGAAAATAATAAGATAAATATCTTGTCATTGCAAGGAATCTGAGTAAGTTCGGAAATACAGGTAACTATCCGAATAGCCTAGAAAATGTTATGTGTGTATATATGTGTGGGTGTGTGTTTGTTGAAATCAACACCCAGATGTTCATTTCAATATACTAAAGTCAATTGTCAGTCAGCCTATATATATATATATATATATATATATATATATATATATATATATATATATATATATCTTTAATAACTAACACGGACACGATGTACTGCCCATATTTAGACATTAAGAATATGTCTACTTTCAGGTCTTGTAAAGTAGCACGTATCCATCATTTAGTATAATAAATATAATCATTGAAAATGGCTAAAAGTTATAGCCGAAGGTAGATTTCAGAAAACAATAGCCAATTACGGCTATACGCAGTGCTCTTCAGCTACCGAGTTGAACGCATTTTAATTCGGATACTGAATTGGAGGCTTTTGGTTACTGGCTGTTTGTTTACATCCTGTGAATAACACCCTGTGGAGTCAAAGTTTTTTTTTTTTTTTTTATTTACACCGTGCGCCGACAGCTTAGGGGTAAGATCTCCGTCCGATAATAAATCGGTCGGATTTCGATCTCGGCTTGGAGTAAACGATTGATATAGCCGCACTGATGGTCTGTGATACAGCAAAACAGGCCTGGATAGATATATATGTATGTATAAACTCATTGAAAATAGCTAAACGTGTTAACCGAAAATGTTCAGAACCAATAAATCTTTGGAAAATCTTCATTAGATACTTGTGCGTATACAAGAAAAATAATTAGATTGTAATTTTTGTTCAACAGAAGCTGTATTAAAGACGGGTTGCTTCCTAAATAGAAAACTGAAAAATAATAAAGAAATACATTTCAATAAAACTGAAGTAATAAAATTCTTGAATACGGTATGAAATAAAGTATTTAACAAGAAAGTTTTGTCTAATAATAAGGTTAAACTCTTTAATAGCCGTCAGTAGAGTAACCAAATATCAGTACTGTCGCTTGCAAACGATTTATCAAAATTATATATTTAAATTGAATAGCCTTTTCTATTGCACACAAGCTTAACATTTTAACTGGAATTGCAATCCATGCGAAAATTAAAAAAGTTCTAGTAATGAATAACAGTCTAATTTTTTATTAAATTACTTTCATTTTTAAATCGTTCTGTTTGTTCTTTGACAATGATAACTCGAATAAGGTTGTAATTTTAGAAAAATAAAGTTTAAAGAAAATTGCAAATCAAAATTAATGAACGCTATAGATTGCAATAATAAAATATTCTATCACTTTTCAATGTCTTCGGTGAAGCCATATGCAGCTGGCTTTGTTCATAATTTTGCCTTTTTCTTTTGCACATATTTTTTTCTTATTTAGTCATTGATTGTCTACAGTGAGTTGTTAATTATTTCCTATGTTAAGACATCAACTTTTTTTAATTAGTTAATCACAACCTGTGTCTAATAACCTGCATGCTTTGTATGATTTAAATTTGTTCAACGTTATTTTACACAAGTGTTAGTTTATCAATGTAACAAAAGACCAATTGATTCTTTACACTATTTATAATGTTGTCCTCGTCATTGTTGTCATATTCACCACGTCTTGGCCGTTGTACTCTACAGCCTTATTCAGGTAATTAAAAAGACCTTGTGTCACGTCTCGCCTTAAGTGGGAAGGTGACTAAATACCGTTGAGTAGTTGTACAGCCGCTCAGTTGGTTAGTAAGTTGGGGCTTATTAAGTTGGAGTTGTTTTGGATATACCCGGACATACTTCTTCACTACAAGACTGTATATATTGATTCCTACTAACAGTATTCCTAGTATTCCTGAATTGACTAACCCGTGTTCCAGTTTGTATATTTTGTTCAATATAACGTATATTTTCTATCTCTATATCCGTTTTGTTATTTTTTTATTTTGTGCGGTTTCTCAACTAGAATCCACAACAAATATATTTGTCAGTTGGTAGAAATTTCTAACCGAACCCTTTACTTCTTTAAACGGGGCAGATTGTTCTAATTAAAAAGTGCATATATGAGCAACATGAAAAAAAGATCCGAAAAATATAAATAGTGTATTTAGTTATAATACCTCTTCACATAAGTATTCTAGGAATTGGGAAAACATCTTTCTGAGAGCTTATTTCACAAATCAAAAAATGTTTATAGAAAAAGCACTAGGAAGCTACGTTACGGCGATGGGAAAAAGACTGAAGCCGAGATGTCAGGTCAGGATCGTTAACATTGCAGATTCTTTCTTTTTGTTTATAATTTCTAAATGTGGCAGCAATATTTAATTAATATTTTCCGGGATTCTTTTCTATAAAGCAGCAATCTTCGGAAGAAGTTGTCTAAATGGAACTTACTTTTTACTATAGAAATATAATACGAAGGGAATGGGTATGATCCGTCATTGAGTACGTTCAACGGCAAGTGCGCTTTTTCAGGGGTGATGGGACTAAGGGGTGTCACTCGCCAGAACGCATGCTATAAAAATAGCGATAGTGCCGTAAGAGGATTAACAAAGTTTCGTTTGCAGGAAATAGGTTTTATGGTTAATACATCACACTCATGGCCGCGTAAAACTCGATCAAGCCAGACAAGTGTTGATTTGTTATAGTCAGCCCAGATATGACAGCAATATTCAATTTATTGTGATTCGAATTCACGCTAAATTTCCCTTGAAGAATTTTATTTACTAGCACTGACGTCCATTACCGCCTTGATCTAATGCTAATTAAATGAGAACGTTTTCAGATATAATCTTGTATAGCTAATTTTTGGTTATCTTCCAATCAATCTCAGCACCATATTTATTTTTATTGTTTTACGCTATTAATATGCACAGGCAGGGGTATTATACGTTTTTATATTTATTTTTGGATGAAGTATAGTCAGCCATTGCGAAATTTTATATTTTCCATTAATTTTATATTTTGCATTAATATTTTACAAAACAAAATGACACGTGTTAATTCCTTCCAGTTATGTGTATCGCTGAGGTTTTCGCTAAAAGTTTGTCGAGATTTACGAACTCTACGTTTCATTCACTTTAACAAAGCATTCGATTAAATTTGATTAAACTGATTTGTTTGTGAAAACACTTTGACAAAAATCCTACTTTGCAGGTTAATAATTTCTTTAATTTTTAAAAATTTTGCAGAACTTCATGTTAAAACAATATTTTTTTATGAAAATTTCATGTTTTTTAACAGCGAAAACTAATTTTTTACACAATTCATACTCCTGAGCATGTAACAGACATCTGGCAATACGTAAATATTTCTCTTTGTATCCAAATAAAAACTTCTTAAAGCGTTTGTCCTTGTGATATTGGTTGAAAATAATTAAACTTTCCATTTTTCCAAAAATATCGAGGGACATTTATTTTAATCAGCTACGAAATCTAGTAAAACTAACTGTTCATTTCTCCTTCTTACTTATTTTCACTTCTCCCAGAAATTTTAGATCGGTCAATTTATGGATATTTTAGAGGGTGTGATGGACTGTGTGCGTTGTGGTGCAGTGGATATCGACTCGCAACGACAAATCGGGGAGCCGAGTTCGAATTCCAATTGAATTTCTCGCATTCACTTACGCGCAAATAACCTTGCGAAAAGTATTAATCCGTCTCTTCTCTCCAGTTATGGGTTAAATAAAAGGATAGATTGGGTTCTATAGCCTTGGCTGGCAACCAGTCTACCGCAAATAGCAACTTACCGTGGGATAATCTTCTGCCCAGTCAGTCATGTCTCTTTCAAGATATGATCGCCCAAAACGTGTATCGTGTATGGCACTTAACTGACTGATGGACAGACAAATGGAAGTCACAGAATTTTATATATACAATGTAATATGTGCCGTCGAAATCAAATAAAAATGAAAATGACACTGGTATATCATTTTAACATAAAATTACACAAAAATATTTTAAAATAATAAAGAATAAATTTATTCAATAAAATTCTCATTGACCACCACCACGGCCTTCAGACGATTCCAGAATCACCTGTAACCCTTCTGGATCGTCTCCTTCTTTAAGTTGATGAATGCTGTCATAATCATTGCCTTGAGTTCGTCATTAGCGAGGCAAGATATCTTGGACTCTCGAACAACTGCGCTGCAAAAATGACAATCAATAGGATTTCTGTTTGGTGAATTAGGTGGTCAAATGTAAGGAAGATATTATCTGACAGAAGTGTCGAGATTATCCTACTTGTGTGGTATGGTGCGGAATCCTATTGCCAGAAGCCACCTTCTTGACACAGGGTAGCATTTGATGTAGGCTTCCGTGTGAGTATGAAGCCTTGTGGGATGATATGGAGGCGTAATATCGCCTTCGCTAGTGATAGTAATGTTGATTGGATATCTCATCCAACTTTTTCTGAATCCTCTGCACTGTCCTCAGTTTGACACGCAAACACTGTTCGAACTAGAGCTTCCAGTGCGAATTCCAAGCAGAACAAATTTATGACTGAGATATCTGCACAATAGTTCTCTTTTTCTCACACACGGTGCCCACCTGACCCTACTATAGTGTGCAGTCGACAAAACCAAAAACAATCGACGCAAAATTAAAAATATAAAATAACTACAATTTATCAACCCCCCCCCCCCTGTAGATATATTCTCCAAACTATTCCTTTCGGGAACTAAATCTTGCAAGGGTTTGAATAGCCTAAATTTAGAAAAATACGAAAAATACACGTGCGTTTAAATCACGTGGCCACCTTAAACTTTCAATAAAAATAAATGAAAAAAATGGCCACATTAAAAAGACCTTGTGTCACATCTCGCCTTAAGTGGGAAGCTGACTAAATACCGTTGAGTAGTTGTACAGCCTCTCAGTTGATTAGTAAGTTGGGGCTTATTAAGTTGGAGTTGTTTTGGATATAAACTGATATACCCGGACATACTTCTTCACTACAAGACTGTATATATTGATTCCTACTAACAGTATTCCTAGTATTCCTGAATTGACTAACCCGTGTTCCAGTTTGTATATTTTGTTCAATATAACGTATATTTTCTATCTCTATATTCGTTTTGTTATTTTTTTTATTTTGTGCGGTTTCTCAACTAGAATCCACAACAAATATATTTGTCAGTTGGTAGAAGCAGTAGTCTTAGATAGATTACAGATTAGATAGGAATCTATATAAATCAGGTCGTGTAATTTATGTTAATATAAAACTTAAATTCTATTTTATGAAAATTTATGTTAGGTCAATAGATATAAAATGTAACACCCACTGTTGAGGTACTTAATGTGGGATATATGTTTAATAGGACAACGCTCAAAATGAATAAAAGTAAAGGGAGACAGAAATCTACTTTCCAATAGAAGCAAAAAATGTAGACTGGCGTGTAAAATGATAATAAACTTTTCTTTTATCAATGAGGTAAATTTGTTAAGCAGTATGACTTTATCATTAGTATGTTATCGATATTGAAGATATGAAAATAAGTTGTTAGGTTTCCATAGATGCCGTAAAAGAAGATACATTGTTTTAAGAAGCTTGCAGATGAAAAAATGTCATGCAAAACTATTGAGCAAGTAAATGATCTTAGATGACGATAATATTCTGATGTCTAAGTAAATTTTATTCTATTTTATTACTAGGAGTGTAAGTGACCTTGACAAGTTATTCCAGTTGAATATTAACTTGCTTCTTAGTTCTAAAACCACGTCTAAAATTTCACAAACAAGTTAAAGGTGGCTGTATATTTTAAGGGAAAGATGATTAAAAATATTAATTCATTTTTTTTTATCATTTCACCCTAAGCAAGGCGTTAACGCCACTGATGTGCAGGGTTAAATAAGAGAGTTAAAGTATTACGTAGGAGACGAGTGAAGACAAAGACGAACCAGCTACAGGGGGTGAAAGAGAAAGGGAAAAATCACAATGTGAACACAGGAGTGAAGACAGTTGCGAAGGTAGACAGAAAGGAAAAGAGCAAGATACACGGGGTGATGTAGAAAGGGCTGGAGTTAGATGGATAAGAGATGGGAATTGACTTTGCATTTAAATTTCTGGAGGTTATACTGTCAGGAAAGTAAGTATATGAAAGGAAGTTCCACAGGCGGGAAGAGCGAGCAAAGAAGCTGATGGAGCAGAATTGTCGCCTGCATTTGGTGGAACACTGCTGTCAGTCTCGTTGCCCTAGTAAATTCTTGTGGAGGGTGCACCCGTGGTCTAAGTTCGTCATGAAAATATTTATAGAAGAGACAAAGGGAAGCTGCATCTCGCCAGTGAGAAAGTGGCTGAAGTCGAATTGCCAGGTCGGGACCAATCATATTACAGATTCTCCTTTGGAGCCTGTTGAGAACACCGATTCGAACAGCAAGAGCGACTAATAAATAATATATAAATAGTATATGGAATGAATATACAAGCGGAAAAAAAGATACAAGCCAACCGAAAGACGTTTGCTACTACTTGAATCTTCTAAGGGCAAAGACAACCGGAATGACATTAAAGTTTGACAAGAGTCATAAAAGAAAGATAGAGAGAGTATCAGTAACTTATCTAAAATTAACAGCCACCGAAGTGATGAGTAAATGCAGTCTTAAGAGTGGAATTTTTGTTTGTACAGTACACAGTATTTTTTTTAATCATTTAACCCCAAGCAAGGCATTCCACTGCCACTATAGCGCAGGGGGTTACATAGAGGAAGGTGATGAGAAAGAGGGGTTAGTTATAGGAAATGTCAGAAGGAGGGTGATAGAAGAGTAAGGTGGTACATAGGAAGAATGTTTGAGAGAATGGGTGCCCGTTAGTGTGTTAGGAGGTGTCTATTGACCTTACATTTAAACTCCTGGAGATTGTAGCCGTCGGAGAAGCAAGTATGCGGAAGGGAAGTCCACGGGCGGGAAGTGCGAGAAAAGAAGCTGTTGGAGTAGAAATTGCGGTTACATTTTATCGGTTTCACTGTAAAAGGGTGGGATAAATCCATTGCGTATTCTTCAGCCATTTTACTTCCTTTTGGTGTATATTGCATTGTTTCTCTATCCAACTGTTCTTCTTGCATATTATCTTGCATTAGAATGCAACTATATTTCATTCGTCACTAAAAAATACTTAATGCCTAGTATCAGCTTCCCTTGTTACATGTTCCTTTCACCTCCTAATTTTCTCTCCCAATGCTTTTTGGTTAATGATGTTGCTAGATGCCTGTTCAATTTTTTTTCCTGTTACATCGAATCCATTGCTAAATCCGCTGCTATGAAAGTCACTTCTCTGTGCAGGGCCCGGATGTTCTTTCCGTCTGAATCTATCCTGCACATATATAAATCTACCATCCGCCCGTGTATTGAATACTGCTGCCACATCTGGTCGGGTGCCCCTGCTATTCTCCTCGGGCTTCTTGACAAAATACAACGGAGAATCTGTAATGTGATCGATACCGACTTGGCTGACCGCCTGCTGTCACTCTCTCACCGGCGTGATGTGGCTTTCCTGTGCCTCTTCTATAAATATTTCACGGCTTCTGCTCCGATGAACTTAGAGCACTGGTGCCCCCTAGGTACGAATTTGCAGGAAATACTAGATTAGCAACTAGGTCCCACCCTTTTACAGTGAAACCGATAAAATGTAACCGCAATTTCTACTCCAACGACTTCTTTTCTCGAACTTCCCGCCTGTGGAATTCCTTTCCGCATACTTGCTTCCCCGACGGCTACAATCTCCAGGAGTTTAAATGTAAGGGTAAATAGACACCTCCTAACACACTAACTCGCACCCATTCTCTCAAACACTCTTCCTATGTACCTCCTTACTCTTCTATCACCCTTCTTCTGACATTTCCTATATCCAATCGTGCTATGTAACCCCCTGCGCTATAGTGGCAGTGGAATACCTTGCTTCGGGTTAAATGATTAAAAAAAAAAACATTATCAGCCTCCAATTAATGCTGGAAAATTTCAAAGCATTCTATTCAACTCCTAAGCTGACTACCTTAAAATATATATTTTTATTCATTTTGAATATAACCGTATAACTTTTATGTGAGAAACAAACTCTCTCAATTTATTTTAAGCATTTTGAAATAATACTTCGTGACTGATGATTTAATATGAATATTTTCTCTTCTTGAGAATTCACCGAAACTTCAAATATGTAAATTAGTAAATAAAATCCCTATCTTGTTTCTTAAAAATAACAAATGCGTTTCCTCGTCGTTATCCCTACATAATTCAAGTATAGAGACAGAAAGAAAGTTTTACAAGCGAGAAGTGCGACAAATGAAGCTTAACATAGAATTTACAGTTACATCTAGCCAGCTCGACTTTAAATAGACGAGATTTCGACGGCAGGCTAGTCAGTCAGCCAGTTGAGTGCCATACGTGATACACGCTTTGGGCAATCATGTCTCGAAATAGACATGACTGACTGGGCAGAAGATTATCCTACAGAAGGTTGTCATTACTTTCTGCGGTAGACTGGTTCCCAGCCAAGGCTATAGAACCCAATCTGTCCTACTATTTAACTCATAACTAGAGGGAGAAAATATAGATTAAATTACATTAAGTATATTTAGTGGGGGATTAGTTTATTATTTCATGACAATAGAAATCCGATCCCCCACTTTATACACAGATGATCAACTTTTGGAAAACATTAATTTTTGATCTCAATATAATTAAAACATTGCAAATCTGAAAACAAAATGGCGTAAGAACGAAAACCAGGCAATCTTCATGAGTTTTAAGATTACTGTCAAGAAGAATGGTAAGAGTTCTCAATAAGAACATATGCATTATGCCAAATCAAGTCGAGGTAATCATTCGAATTTAAGCAACGTCGTGTCTGGTCGGTACCTAGATGGGTGACCGCTTATGAGTACCTGGAGCTGTAAGCATCGCTTTGCAAGTGGTGCGATAACTCGGAATTGTTACTCGTAGAGATAAATTTTAGTTTTAGTCGGGATTGTTATCTTAATTTATGCACATATAGCCTTGGAAAAGGTATGAATCAACCCCGTCTCTTCGCATATTCGGATTAATTTGTAAAACTTGTACCACTAAATCATTATCTCAAAATAATTCTAAACAATCTTAAAACATTTTATGACATTAATTTTTTTTTTAATCATATCACCCCAAGCAAGGCATTCCACTGCCACCATAGCGCAGGGGTTTACGATTGGGTATAGGAAATGTCAGAAGGAGGGTGATAGACGAGTAAGGAGGTACATAGGAAGAGTGGTGGAGAGAATGGGTGTGAGTTAAACATGCAAACTGTTGATAAACCGAAACAATAAAAAAGGATAAAAAAATAAATAAATAAAATAAAGAGTTTGATAAACCGAATTAAAAACAAATTAAATTAAAGAGATTAAAAGTAAAGGTTCACTGGTGACCCAGTATTTTTGCATGGCCTTTTGTATATCAGTAAGTCAGTTAAGTGTCATACGTGATACACGCTTGGACGATCATGTCTCGAAAGAGACATGACTGAATGGACAGATTATTATCCCGAAGTAGGGTGCCATTGCTTTCTGCGGTAGACTGGTTGCCATTCAAGGCTACAGAACCCAATATCTCCTGCCATTTAACTCACAGCTAGAGGAAGAAGAGATATATTACATTATTATATTAAGTATAATTAGTGGGACATCAGTTTATTACTTCATAACAGTAGAAAACCGATACCTCACTTTATGCCCGGCCAGTCAGTTAAAAGGTTCACTGGTGACCCAGTATTTTTGCATGGCCTTTTGTATATCAGTAAGTCAGTTAAGTGTCATACGTGATACATGATTGGACGATCATGTGTCGAAAGAGATCTGACTGAGTGGGAAGATGATTATCTCGCAATAGTTTGCCATTGCTTTCTGCGGTATACTGGTTGTCCGCCAAGGCTATAGAACCCAATCTCTCCTATTATTTAACCCGGAACTGGAGGGAAGAGACGGATTAATATTTTTCCCAGTGGTATTTGTGCGTAAGTGAATGCAAGGAATTTAACTGGAATTCGAACTCGGCACCCTGAGAAATCCAGTAGGTTCATATTACTTATGTTTGTAAATTTTCTTTTAATTCTTGTACGTGTAAATTCTACATAAATGCGCCACAGACGTCTCATTAGCTATTATAAATATCTACTCTGCTAGCATATGCAATCAAACTCATTTTGTGCCGCTTCCCAATGATGAAATATTTATGTACTGAACTTCAAACTTCGTCCCACGATCCAAGAGCAGAGACTCAACCTAGTTTTGTGAATAAGAAACAGAGACTTTACCAAATAGTAAAGGTGCTTATTACGACGGACCAAATAGTAAAATTAGTATCACTTCTCCATTTGCAAAGACAGTACCTTTTTGTTTAATTTTTTGTTTTTTTTGTTTTGGTGTACACACATTCGAAAACTGCATTAGATAAAAAAAAATCACATGAGAAAATTAACACTTTCTTCACTGATATTTAAAAAATAACCGCTTTCATTGAAAATACAAGAGAATAATTCCGAAAATATAGAAATCTAAGCAATAATTTATATCGCCCAAGGAAACCGGTGTTCGAATAGGTACTAGGCTTTGTGGTGAAGTAGATATCGGCTCGGAAAGAGAAATCAGAGAACTGAGTTTGAATTCCCGTTGAATTCTTACTTATCAACTTACGCTTAGATATCCTTAGGAAAGGTATTAATCAATTGCATCACTCTCCAAATATGGATTAAATAGCAGAACAGATTGCATTGCATAACCTTGGTTGGCAACCAGTCTACAGCCGAAAAGTAATGGCAAACTACTGCGGCAAAATATTCTACCCAGTCAGTTATGTCTCTTTCGAGACATGATCACCCAAGCGTGTAACACGTATGGCATTTACCTGACTACAAAATGGAATAAAAAATATGATTTCTTTTTCTTCTTGTTAAGTCTACGGCATAGATCCTCTCGCCTCTATAATCTCTTCAGGCTGTGTGATCGTCCCTACCATCTCAGTCCGATTGCCCTTCTCTGTCTCTCTGTCTCTCACATATATATATATATTTTCTAAACATATACTGTTAAATATAAGACAATGGATGTCTATTATCTATTATGTTTAATTATGAGCCGTTCTAAACGTCGTATTTTGGCTTTAATTTCAGTTGAAAATTAAGACAAAAAATCTCCAACATTTGGATATTCTTTTATTATTAAGTTGGTTCTAAGCTTTCGGCTCACATGAGCCATCTTCAGAGAGGTTATTAAGACGGTAACAAAATAACATCCACTATCAGCGACGATTTTATTTTGTGTTGACATAAAACTTCGCTAGGCAACGGAAATAGTTACCAAAAATAACAAACGCAGTTCGCAAATTTGCAATGCGGTTCTATGACGTCACACCGCGTGATAGCGCGAAATGACAACAGAACCATGTATTCAAAAATATATATACATAATGGAAGTAAGTTCTTTAATCAAATATTTCCAGCTCCCCGCTGAAGAGAACCTTGACGTTTTTTGTTTCGGGTTTGTAAATTAAATAATACGCTGATAGCACACACAGAACGGAAACTACAAGACCCCCTACAGAAGGTAGGGAAAGAAAAGCGAGAAGAAAGGATATTTTTTTTAATCGTTTTACCCCAAGCAAGACGGTGACGCCGCCTGATGCGCAAGGTACTACATAAGAGCAAAAGTTTAGACAAGAGGAGAGTGAAGAGTAAGACGGATCAATTAAAGTAGGTATCAGAGAAAGAAGGATCAATTACAGTAAATATGAGAGAAAGGGCAAGAGAAGGATGGCAACACAGGTGTGAAAACAGTTGCTAAGGTAGAGAGAAAGGAAAAGAACAAGATATACAGGGTGATGTAGAAAGAACTGAAGTCAAGAGATGGGTATTGACATTGCATTTAAATTCCTGGAGGGTGTAGCCGTCAAGAAAGCAAATATATAAAAGAGAATTTCACAGGCTAGGAGTCTTCTTTCTTTCTTTCTTTCTTTCTTTCTTTAAATCTTTTAACCCAAAGCAAGGCGGTACCGCCACTGACCCGCAAGAGGCTATACAAGAGTAAAAATTTAGTCAGGAGGAGAGTGAAGAGAAAGACGAAACAGTTACAGGAGGTGAGAGAGAAAGGGCGAGAGAAGGATGGGAATACCGGTCTTAAGACAATTGCAAAAGTAGAGAGAAAGGAAAAGAATAAGATATACAGGGTGATGTAGAAAGAACTGGAGTGAAGCGGATAAGTGATAGAGAAACTACTGAATTCGTGGTCTCCAGCAAAAAGAAGAGCCCAAAATGTCAAGAATAAAAAAGTATAAGCACGACTCCAGCCACTTCCCCACCGACGGTATGTGGATTCCCTTTGTTCTATAAATATTTCATGGCTTCTCCTCTAACGAACTTTGGTGCCTCTGCAACAGGTGTTTACTCGTGCCACCAGACTGGCAACTGGGCATCACCCATTCACAGTTAGATCAACCAAATGCAGACGATGGAATCTTCATATTAGCTAAATCCACTGCTAGGAAAGTTGGGTCGCTGTATCGGGCCAGGATGTTTTTCCCGCCTGAATCCCTCCTGCATATATACAGATCAACCATTCGTCCGTGCCTGGAGTACTGCTAACATATATGGTCAGGCACCTCTGCTGTTCATCTCAGTGTTCTCGACAGGTTCCAAAGGAGAATCAGTAATGTGATAGGTACCGATCACATCAAGCCTTGTTATTATCTAGATATGTAACCGCTTAATAACACCCGGTCCTGGAATCTTGGATTTGTGATACGCAGATGATGTAATGGAAAATCTGTGAGCAGAGTTCGAATTCTAGCCGGATTTAATATTTTCACTTATACGCAATTAAACTTGAGCGATCGTGAATTGAAAAGAGACATGAACACCCAAGCAGGTCCTATCTTTCCCTATCGACACTCATTGAGACGGTACAATAGAGTAATTACTCAATCTTCATCATGAATATGGAGGAAAGTTTACAAAGGACATTCAAATGCTGGGTAGAAGAATAAATATTTAACTTGGTCGTTTTTGTGAATGTAGGATTAATACCTAAGTCCGTGACGTGGTTCGGACTAAACCTTTGTAATTTTGCTATATTTTAATGAATAAACGTGTCTCAAGTTAATATTTTTACTAGCAGTATAGCACGGCGTTGCTCGGGTGTAATGAAAGATTTAAAACTAATCCATGGTCCTGGAGCTCAGACTCAGCCTAAAGTATATTTGTGTAAAGTTTGGTGAGAATCTTATAAAAATTGTGGATTTGTATAAAGGACATATCAGACAGATAACACACACAAACATCTTGCCTTTTATATATATATATATATATATATATATATATATATATATATATATATTATCGATTTTCTGCACTATTGTAAGAACGGCAACCTTGAAACTTCTGAATATAGTTTCTTATGTCTTTGTCTACGAGAGTATCAAATTGGATTAAAATCGGACCACTCTTTCTATAACCCGATTTTTTCGATTATCTATTTTCGATATTTATCGGGGTTACCTCGACACAAAACCTAGCTAAGAACACTAGCAGACGCTTATAGTACAACTGTGTAAATTTTCAAGAAAATCGGTTCAGCCGTTTCAGAGTCTATAGGTAACGGATACACACACACAGACGCACACACACTCACACACACACACACACAGAGAGACAAAGTTCCATTTATAAATAAGTTTAGATTTAGATGTGTAAGGCAATAACATGTACAACAAGAGTTTGTCGTGAAACTATTTTGCATTAAACAAATATAAAATAAGAAAATATAAATCCAAATGATATTTAAATAGAGACACATTTTCCAGAAATTTTTTGCTAAAATCTCTGAAGCCGGAAATGCTTATAACTAATGTAGCATTTTGGATATAAATCCCTTCAAGACTTTTGTCGTCTCATACCAAATTGAATTCACATTTTGCTTTCTTTCGTCTTTCGGCTGAAGTTACAGCCCTCTATTTATTTTGAATCGACTAAAGTAAAGTGTAGCTCACTCACTCTCCCGTACCAAGTGTCTGTAAAGCCTTCGAGCGATTTTTTCGCTCATCCTGCTCTGTCTTAGCGAGTTGTAAGTACACCACTTATCAAGGATTTAAAAGATATTCTCTTCTTGTCCTATCATAACATTTGAGCGTTTTTAACTGTAAATTATGTTTGGCATATCTGTGCTAAAAGCTAATGATTTCGTGTTTATCTTTGCTACGTTGCAATCTTTGTTTATTCTATAGGCATATATTTTCAAGGTTTTAAGACTTAACTTTCAGGAAATAGATTCATTGCGCTTTGTCGTATTTACATTCTCAGCTGATATGAAGTAGAAAGGTTATAATGAACCCATTCTAAGCTCAGCTGTTGATACATTTGGTCCAATATGTCGTGCAAGACCAATTTTCTTTATAGAATCCCTTATATATTTGTAAGTCTGCTATTCGTCCATGCTTAAAATATTGCTACCACCTATGGTCCGGCACCCTGGCAACTATCTTGAACTTCTTGAAAAGATTCAAAGAAAGATCAGTGATATTAATCGTCTTAATGTGATGGCTTGGATTCAGTCACTTTTCCACCGTCTTAAGTTTGCTTCTTTTCTATGAATATTTTCACTTGTCTATATTTCTGAGATGAGGTAGTATTTATAGTATTTACATTATTCGGGCTATTGTCCTCATCTTTGTTGCCATTTGTAGGACGTTTCAGACTTCTTCAGGTGCTAGGAATTTAGAACCGAACCCTTTGTCTATATTTCTGTGATCAGCTAGTATTTAGAGTATTTGCATTATTTGGCCTTTTGCCCTCATCTTTGTTGCCATTTGTACAACGTTTCGACCATTGTACACTCTTCAGATGCTAAGAATTTCACACCAAACTTTTTGACTGTATTTCTGAGATGAAGTAATATTTACAGTATTTATATTATTCGGACCATTGTCTTTATCTTTGTTGCAATTTGTTCGACGTTTCGGCCATTGTACGCTGCGGTTTTCTTCAGGTGCTAGGAATATTGAACCGAACTTTTTATTACAATCACTGGGGCATATCATCCTCATTCCTTGCGTAAAGCCTCCATTGGAAGTCATGAGTTATCACCCTCTAACCCTGCAAGTTACTTGTTCACTCCTGCTATAGACTGGTATTGAACTCACAACTCTAAGAGTCTAGTCAGGAACTTATCTCCCCTCCGGACATGTCTTGACGATATACATTCTTATACGATAAAGACCTTGGTTAGTTCCTGACTTGACTCTTAGAGCTACCTAAGGAATGTTGAAAATGTTTTTTTAATCATATAACCCTTACAAGGCGGTAACGCCACTGATGTGCAGGGGGCTACGTAAGAGTGAAAAGATTGGAAAAGAGAAAGCCGGAAACCACATCCTAAACAGGGAACAAAGGATGAGCCTCTTCACCTGTTCAATAAACGTGGGTGGAGTATGAACCAGGCGATAGTTTAGTCTATCTACTCCAATTGAAAAAATAAAAAAAGAAAAGAGTGAAAAGATAGGGAAAGAGAAAGCCGGAAACTACATCCTGAACAGGGAACAAGGGATGAGCCACTTCACCTGTTCAATAGAGGTGGGTGGAGTGTGAACCAGAGTGATTGTAATAAATGGTTCGCTTCCTAGCACCTGAAAAAAAGCCGGAGCGTACAACGGCCGAAACGTCGTACAAATGGCAACAAAGTTGAGGACAATCGCCGAATAATGTAAATACTTTAAATATTTTCATGGTAATATTTCGAATAAGCTCTTCGTTATGGCAACTAGACTTTTGTTTTTAATTTAAGCGCTATACTAAACTGGCGTCGATCACTCATCAAATTAAATATCCGCTGGTTCGATGTAGCCGTAAGTTCTATGGTAACAGTTTCTTCTCTCGCGATTTTCGCTTGTGGAACTCTCTTCTGGCTCAATGCCAACTTTAATCCAAGCAAATTTAAATGCAATGTCAGTCGCTATTTACTCTTCTCTTGATTACCTTTTCCTCGTCATGCTCATTATTAATGTTAATGATTAATTAATTCTTCAACATCTTATAACCTCTGTGTCTTAGTGGCTTTATTTTAAGTTCGAAATCCTTTTTGTATTTTGGCATGAAACATAAAAATTAATCAGCAGAAATCCCGCTTTTTGTTTCTCTGTATCCTATGCATCTTCAGGACGTAAGCGGTTGTGGTTCTCCACAGTTTCCTGTCTTCAATGCTCACAACAATACTTGCTCACTTATGTTCCCTTTCTATCTTTTGGTTGCCATTTCTCAATCCATTTTTTAGGAAGGGACAACTAAAGTTCCTGAGACATGCAATGAGGAAGGAGGGTTTAGAGAACCTGATACTAACAGACCTGATAGAGGGGAAAAGATACAGGGGAAAGTAGTGGATAACTTATTTGAAGGGTCTGAGGAGGTGGATGATAGAACGGGGTTTGCGTGGTGTTACAGAAGAAAGCGTGCTAATAGCCAACAGGGGTAGGGAGACGTAGAAAACCATGATCGCCTACGTCCTAAAAAGACAAGACACAAAGAAGAAGAAGAAGAAGAAGAAGATACATTTACTTACTGTTTCAGTCTATAGTTCTTGCCGTCGGTATGCCCTTTGAGTTTTAAAGTTCCTAAGCCGTTTTTTTTTTTTAATGAAGTTATTTTAATAATTCTTATCTATTTCAATTGTAACGACAGCATCTTTGCATTTTCTAAGACTTTTCGTTTTCTCTTTTATTCTAGACAGAGAATAAAAAATATTTCGTCCGTAGATCAAAGTTTTTGTGACTTCAAGTTTTTCTTCATCTGTGACAAAAATCGTTGCTTTCTCGGTCTCTGAATATTATCTCCGTTATTTCCTACTTTGTAATTATTTCATATTGAAAAAGTCTCTGGCGACTCAGACATGGATAATTATCTGAAGTTCGTCTCAGTAAAAGCACATCACGATAACCTTCCACTTTCACACCAGTCAGTTTTCCTGTAATTATTCTGGCGTTATTTTCTTTTTATCAAAATTCGCTTTTTAATTCTTTTTTTTATTCTTCTGGTGACTAATAGAGGGAACTAAAAGAGGCATCAATCGAGACACGAATGAAAAATCATGATATTTAGAGAGTCAATTGGAAGCGGCATCAATTCAGATATAATAGAAAACCGGGTGATTTTGCGAGTGAATTGGAAGAGGCATCAGTCGAAGTACTCTAGTCGTAAACGTTAATCCCTGTCGTGATACTTTTCTAGCTTAACATCAGTCAGTTTTACTTTACTTATTCTAGCATGAATCTCTTTTTTGAGAATTAGTTGTTTCATTTTTTCAATCGTTTCACCCCAGGTGATAACGCCACTGTTACTCAGGGGGCTACATAAGAGAGAAAGATTAGATAAGATTAAAGTAAAGAAAAAGACGAACCAGTTAGATAAGAAAGCAAGAGATGGATGGGAATACAGGTGTGATGACAGTTGTAAAGGCAGAGAGAAAGTAAAAGACATACAGGGTGATGTAGAAAGAACTGGCGTCAAGTGGTTAAGTGATGATTATTGACATTGCGTTTAAATTCCTGGAGGTTGTAGCCGTCAGGAAAGCAAGAATATGGAAGAGAGTTCCACAAGCTGGAAGTGCGAGAAAAGAAGCTGGTGAAGTAGAATTGTCGGCTACATTTAGTTGATCTAACTGTGAATGGGTGGGACCTTGATGCCAGTCTGATTGCACGAGTAAATTCCTGTGGCAGGGGCACCAGTGACTTAAGTTCGTCGAGGGAGAAGCCATGAAAATATCTATAGAACAGACAAAGGGACGCCACATCCCATCGGTGAGAAAGCAGCTGGAGTCGAGCCGCCAAGTAGGTAACTATCACATTACTGATTCTCTTTTGGAGCCTGTCGAGAACACTGAGATGAACAGCGGGTGTGCCTGGCCATATATAAAGCTGTATTTCATGCTCAGAGTGATGGTCGATTTGTATATGTGCAAGATGGATTCAGGCGGAAAAAATCATCCCGGCACGACACAGTGATCCAAATTTTATAATTCCGGTTATTAAAATGGTGAATTGAAAGAAGCATCAGTTGGGGCACTACTGAAAATTAGGCTATTCTGAAAGTGAATTTAAATACACATGAAAACACTGCGTCTCCTCAGATTAACTCTCACATCAAACCTTAATTGGAATAACTATATAGAATCCATAGCTAAATCCGCTGCTAAGAAAATCATTTCTCTGTGTAGGGCCAGGAAGTTTCTCCCGTCTGAAACAATCATGCACATATACAAATCTACCGTCCGCCTGTGCATTGAATATTTCTGCCATATCTGGTCGGGTGCCCCTGCTATCTACCTAGGTGTCCTCAACCAAATCCACCGGAGAATCTGCAATGTGATCGATCCCGACCTGGCAGCTAGGATACAGTCGCTTTCTCACCGATGCAGTGTAGCTTCCCTGTGTCTCTTCTGCAAATATTTTCACGGCTTCTGCTCTGATGAACTTAGTTCACTGATACCCCTATATATGAATTTCCACGAGCAACAAGATTAGCAACTAGGTCCCACCCTTTTAATGTGAAAACAATAAAGTGTAAACGCAAATTATACTGCTTTTTTCTCGAACTTCCCGCTTGTGGAATTCTCTTCTGCATACTTGCTTTCCCGACAGCTACAATCTCCAAGAATCTAAATGTAAGGTCAATAGTCATCTCCTGTCTCACTAACTTACATCAACTCTCTCATGCTTTTTCTTCGTCCACTCCACTCTCATCAGTATTCTCTTCCTTCTCTTACTCTCTTCCTGACACCCCATGCAACCTCTCAGTTCTTCTCATAACATTCTTCATCTGTAACCCCCTGCACAACAGTGGCAGTAAAATGCCTTGCTTGGGGTGACACGATTATTAAAAAAAAACTTCAAGCAAGACACTACTGAAATCAGGTTCTTCAGAGAATGAATTTAAAGAGACATCAGTCTAGGTACAAATGAAAATTAGGTTATTCAGAATTTTTTTTTTATCTACATATAATCGTGTCGCCCCCAAGCAAGGCATTTTACTGCCACTGTTGAGCAGGGGTTTACATCGAAGTTATGAGAAAGGGTGATTGGTAACACGGGGTGTCAGGAAGAGGGTAAGATAAGACTGAGAAGACTAATGAGAGTGGAGTGGGCCTTGAAAGGATCGTGGGAGAGAAAGGATGCAGGTTAGTGTGATAGGAGATGACTATTGACTTTACATTTAAATTCTTGGAGATTGTAGCTGTTGGGGAAGTAAGTAAATGGAACGGAATTCCACAGATGAGAAGTGCGAGAAAAGAAGCTGTTAGAGTTGAATTCTCGTTTACAATTTATTGATTTCACCATAAATGGGTGGGACCTATTTGCTAATCTTGTGGCTCGACTAAATTCATATATAGGAGTCACAAGTGAGCTAAATTGAAAGAGGGATCAGTCAAGGCATAATTGAATATTAGGCTACGTATCGAGTAAATTGAAACAGCCATCACATGAGGCACTACAGTATATTAGGTTATTTAGAGAGTGAATTTATAGACACTAGCCCAGGCTCTACTTAAAATAAGGTTATTCAGTAAGAGAATTGGAAGAGGCATCTGTCGAGTCTCTATTGAAAATTATGATATTCATAGAGTGAATTAAAACAGACATCAGTTAACGCACTACTGAAAATTAGGTTATACGGAAATTGAATTGAAACAGACATCAGTTAACGCACGACTGAAAATTAGGTTATTCAGAAATTGAATTGAAACAGACATCAGTTAATGCACTACTGAAAATTAGGTTATTAGGAAACTGAATTAAGACAGACATCAGTTAACGGACTACTGAAAATTAGGTTATTAGGAAATTGAATTAAAACAGACATCAGTTAAGGCACTACTGAAAATAAGGTTAATGTGAGAAAGTCAAATGTAAGATATATCAGTCGAGGTAATATTTAATATTAGATTCGCCAGTGACTGAGCGAATTAGGTTATTCGAGAGGGAATTGATAGAGATATCAGTCGAGGCAGTATTGAATATTAGATTATTTAGAGAGTGAATTGAAATAGACATCAGTCGAGTTACTTCTGAAAATTAGGTTATTCGAGAGTGAATAGATAAAGATATTAGTCAAGGCATTATTGAATATTAGATTACATAGAGAGTGAATTGAAATAGACATCAGTCGAGGTACTTCTGAAAATTAGGTTATTCGATAGCGAATTGATAGAGATATCAGTCGAGGCATTATTGAATATTAGATTACACAGAGAGTGAATTGAAATAGACATCAAACGAGGCACTTCTGAAAATTAGGTTATTCGAAAGTAACTTGACAGAGATATCAATCAAGGCATCATTGAATATTAGATTACACAGAGAATGAATTGAAATAGACATCAGTCGATGCGCAATTGAAAATAACACAGCCAACTAAATCCCTATATAACGTCTTTTGATTTTTAATGCTAATGATCACCTAACGTAATGATCAAGTGCTTCTTATGTAATGAAAGTTTTAAAACCATGGCCCTGGAGCTCAGACTCTTTGGACGTTGGCACGAAAGACTAAAAAAGCAGTAGTTGTTTCCACCTAAAGCAAAACCGTAGAGTAAATGAAAAATGAATAAATGTGTGTCAAATACTAATTTGCTAGTATCTATATCAAATAAGTTTTTTTTCGTCGTAAACTGAATTTTGAAGGCTAAATAAGTCCTCTGAGTAAATGGTATCATGGCTGAGACTAAGAACTACACTTATACCTACTTAGAGCCAAACCCGAAGCTAAAACTAAAATAAAAGGGCTGAAAAAAATACAGACATACAGGCAGATAAACAGACACACACACACAAACATCTTGCCTTTTATATATATATATATATATATATATATATATATATATATATATATATTATCGATTTTCTACAATATTGTAAGAACTGCAACCTTGAAACTTCTGAATATCGTTTCTTATGTCTTTGTCTATGAATGTACAAAATTTGATTAAAATCTGACCACTCCTTCTATAACCCGATTTTTTGATTATCGATTTTCGATTTTTATCGGGGGTACCTCGACACAAAACCTATCTAAGAACACTCGCAGACGCTTATAGTACAACTGTGTAAATTTTCAAGAAAATCGGTTCAGCCTTTTTGGAGTTTATAGGTAACGAACACACACACACACAGAGACAAAGTTCCATTTAATAATATGTTTAGATATTTTTCTATATATTTAAATAAAAATATTTCAAATATTTTATCCTTCAAAAAGTGTGACCAGTCTTTCACATTTAAACTTTTCCCACCATGTTTCTCTAGTTTTCATTGGATACTATCCCTACGCTCTACTAACACGCATTTTAATGCATGCTATAGCTTTAATTATGATATTTCCCTCGTGCAAATTTACAACCTATACAAATCTATAAAACAATGAAAATATCGATGGGAAGGATCGTGGCGCCAATACACA
Organism: Ascarosepion bandense; assembly: GCA_037127315.1. Taxonomy (NCBI): domain Eukaryota; kingdom Metazoa; phylum Mollusca; class Cephalopoda; order Sepiida; family Sepiidae; genus Ascarosepion; species Ascarosepion bandense. Next base: position 306,339 of record JBBBDQ010001762.1, on the reverse strand, counting down.
ACTCCGGGATGGATAGTAATATTACAAATTATTGTAAAATTAAAAAAAGAGATAGGGATTTAACGTGATTGTCGTGTAGGTTACCCAGCAAAGTTTTTTATGAATGTTTATGCGAAAGTTTGGTGGAAGTCACGGAAATTTTAAACAAGTGGGGAAAACAAAACTAAAGAGAAAAAAACGGAAAAAAATAAAGAAAAAAGAAAATGTAAAAGAAAATATAAAGAAAAAAGAGTACAAAAGAGTGAAAAAAGAAAATGAATAAAATGAATAAAATGAAAGGAAAATGAATGAAAAAAGAAAAAGAGCTAGAAAAAAAAACAAATATAAAATTAAAGAAAAAGAATGAACAAAATGAAAAACAAAAAGCATAAATTAAAGAAAAAGAATGTAAAAAAAGAGAATAAAAGAAAAATGAAACAGTGAAAGAAAACATTTAATAAAAAAATGTTAAAGAAAACGAATGAAATGAAAAATAGAAAAAAAGAGAAAAAATGAAAAAATTAAAGAAAAGGAAAGAAAAAGAGAAAGAAAAAGAAAAAACGAAAGATTCGAGAAAAAGAATAAAGACAGAAAAAAAGAAAGAAAACATGAAAAGAACTCAAAATTAATGAAAAAGAATGTGGAAAAGGAAAAACGAAAAGAAAAAAGAAAAATTAAAGGAAAAGAATAAAAAAGTGAAAGATAAAATTGAAAAAACGAAGAATTAAAGTAAAATGAAAGAAAATGAAATAAATAACCAAAGAAGGAAAGCAAAGAAAAAAAGCAAAAATATGAAAAGAGAGAAAAAAACCCTGACACGCCCAAAAATCAATGGACAGGCCAAAGCATGTTACATATATGCGATAGAAGCACATCAGCATATCTGAGAGTAGACAGAAAGCAGTGATATCATAAAAGGGTTTCACTGACGAAAATAGAGGTGGATAGGACGCTTTGCAAGTCGGAAAGAAAACAGATTAATCAAAATGTATTCTGAATTATATTTCAGATTGTAGTGGGGAAATAACACAAGGATTTGTTTTGTAAAACACGGAAGAGAAGACAAGCTATGGTCTTCAAAATGGTAAAATGATTTGTGAAATACTAGACACATGATGAGGATCATAATAATGTGGTGAAATAAATATGTAAGTATCTGTGTACTAGCAGTATAGCCCGCAGTTGCTCGGGTGTAATGAAAGGTTTAAAACTAATCCATGGTCCTGGAGCTAAGACTCTTTGCACGTTGGCCCGAAAGACTAAAAAAATTGTGGATTTGTATAAAGGACATACAGGCAGATAAACAGACACAGACAGAAACATCTTGCTTTAGATACATATTTATATATATATATATATATATATATATATATGTGTGTGTGTGTGTGTATTATCGATTTTATATATATATATATATATATATATATATATATATATATATATGTACGTATGTATGTATGTATACAGTACTGTGCAAAAGTCTTAGGACAAGAACTATTTTATCTTTTATGAGGCATATTGACAGAAAATAAATAATTTAATTAAAGTAATTAATGCTCAACACGTTCAGAGTTAATTAGAGCGTATAGTACTTTGCCAAAAAATGGTACAAGGCAAATAACATGATCAGACGGTTCAGATGGGTTGAAAAGTCTGGAACTGCAGAAGATTATTTCCAACCAGGAGGAAAACAGACATTTATTCAAGAGTTTGAGAAAACATGACCCTGCTCAGGAGCAAAGGTGATCGGGTTTATTACAGGGATTACATCAGATCCATTTTCTCTGGGATAGCTGAGTGATTAGAAAGTTTAACGTTTGGCCATGTGACTCGGTGAAGTGATACGGCCCGGGGATGCAACCTCAGCGCACGGAAAATTTGGAAAATACCTGAAAACGATATCACGACTTAACCAAAATAATTAAAATTAAATTCCACAGTGCCCACTCCGAGTACTTGGAGCTGTATTTCTAAAAATTCACCGGCATAGTCTGTGTAGACAGAAAGAGCATTTTGACACCTGCCAGCGCGTTTGGACTGCCTACACAAAGCAACGACGTTGTGTCATATTCAAGTCGTAGTGGGAAAATGAGGTAAATATACATACAGATACTGACGTGGCTCAATGTTTCGTAACATTGCCGATTCTACACGCTATGGGGTTGAAAACCGAAATCTAAACTTATTTATAAATGTAACTGTGTGTGTGTGTGTGTGTGTGTGTGTGTGTGTGTGTGTGTGCGCGTGTGTGTGTGTGTGTGTTTGTCCGTTACCTACAGACTCCGAAATGGCTGAACCGATTTTCTGGAAAATTTACACAGTTGTACTATAAGCGTCTGCGAGTGTTCTAAACTAGGTTTTGTGTCGCGGTACTCCCGATAGATATCGAGAATATATAATCGAAAAAATCAAATTTGATACATTCATAGACAAAGACATAAGAAACGATATTCAGAAGTTTCAAGGTTGCAGTTCTTACAATAGTGCAGAAAATTGATAATATATATATATATATATATATATATATAAAAGGCAAGATGTTTGTGTGTGTGTGCCTGTTTATCTGCCTTTATGTCTGTATTGTTTTCAGTCTTTTTATTTTAATTTTTGCTTCGGGTTTAGCTCTAAGTAGGTATAATTGTAGTTCTTAGTCTCAGCCATGATACCATTTTCTCAGAGGATTTACTTAGCCTTCAAAATTCAGTTTACGACGAGAAAAACTTATTTGATATCGATACCAGGAAATCAAAATTTGACTTACATCCTTTCATTTTTCTTTCAGTCTACGGTTTCGCTTTAATTGGAAACAACTCTTGCTTTTTAGTCTTTTGTGCCAACGTCCAAAGAGTGTGAGCTTCAGGACCATAGATTAGTTTTAAAGCTTTCATTACACCCGAGCAACGCTGGGCTATACTGCTATACTGCTAGTAGAATATAAATGAGAAGAAAGACTAACAAAGAATTACTCGACACTTTTGGCAAAGGTGAAAGATAAATATTTTTTCTATTCATATTTTGATATGTATTGAGTGCTGAAAAATGATCGCCCTTTATTCTTTTCCAGTTATGAATAAATTGACCCGAACTATATTTCTCTACTAAATAAATGACCAACGTGGCAATGTAGAACATATGTGATCATGGCCCTCCATATGTTCCTGTCCTTTGTAGCTATTATGAAGTTTTGTCTTCATACCTATTAAGTATGATGTATAATCTTTTCCGTCTATTCCTTAATCTGACTTGTGAGCATCAGATTTCCCAAGTCATCTTTCCTCAGAATTTTCAACTGCCACTTCTTGATGTTCATTTTAAGTTTAGTTTATTCTTCCATTTTCATCAGAACATTTTCATTGATCACATGTTCTCTCCATGATATCCTCAGCAAATTTCTGTAGATCCACATTTCTCTTGCTTCAATTTCTTCTTCATCATTGAGGATATTTGAAGCAGAACAACCTATTAAGTAAAATGTTTTATATAATCATATCGCCCCAAGTAAGGCATTTTACTGACACTGATTTTCAGGGGGTATAGGAGGAAAATTATGAGAAAGAGTGCCTAGATTATAGTGGATAAGAGAAGAATGAATGTGGTCATAAAATGAGGGATCAGTTTATATAGTGACTTGTAATGTAGGATTGATCCCCCACTTTATATATCCGCGTTATAAAAGTATAGAATTTTTTTTTATAATCATATCGCCCCCAAGAAAGGCATTTTACTGCCACTGTTTTGCAGGGGGTTACATAGGAGGAAAGTTATGAGAAAGAGTGCCAGATTATAGCGGACATGTGGGTAAGAGAACGAATCAGTGTGGCCATAAAACGAAGGATCAGTTTATATATGATTGTAATGTAGAATTAATCCCCCACTTTATATATCCGCGTTATAAAAGTATAGAATTTTTTTTTATAATCATATCGCCCCAAGTAAGGCATTTTACTGACACTGTTTTGCAGGGGTTACATAGGAGGAAAGTTATGAGAAAGACTGACAGGTTATAGAGGTTGTCAGGAAGTGGGTAGGAGAAGGATGAGAATACTAATGAGAGTGAAGTGGACGGAGAAAGGAGCATGAGAGAGAGGATGCAGGTTAATGAGATAGAAGATGACTATTGACTTTACATTTAAATAAAAGGCAAGATGCTTGTGTGTGGCTGTCCAGCTGTCTCTCTGTCTGTCTGTATGTATGTCCTTTATACAAATCCACAATTTTTATCCGATTCTCACTAAACCTCATACAAATATTCTTTAGGTATCCGGTCAGGTCAGGGCCACGTATTTTTTTCGATTTCTCCCCGATACCCGATCGGGTCTGATCAAGATCAGGATTTCAACTCTTTGAACGTGATTCTTGCTGCAGATTTACTTAGTAAAATTATAGTTTTTACTCTTAAACATTAGTAGATATTCTCAAAAGAGTCAGAAATCGATACTCTATCCAATCTGATCAAAAACCGATATTCAGCCATCAATTTGGCTCATTTTCTCCAATTTTACTCCCGATGGTTACAATAAGTTTTCATGGACTTACTTAGGTTAGTTTATCCTTGGATGATTTTTTTGAATCCTATATTGGAAGTCGATACTCCGATATCTTATCTTATCTGATCAAAATCAGGTTTTCAACCCTTTTATTTTGGTTTTTTCTTCAGGTTTCGCTCTAAGTAAGTATAATTGTAGTTCTTAGTCTCAGCCATGATACCATTTACTCAGAGGACTTATTTAGCCTTCAAAATTCAGTTTGCGACGGAAAACTTATTTGACATCGATACCAGAATTCAAAATTTGACTTACATCCATTCATTTTTCTTTCAACCTACGGCTTCGCTTTGACTGGAAACAACTATTGCTTTTTAGTCTTTCGTGCCAACGTCCAAAGAGTCTCAGTTTCAGGACCATGAATTAATTTTAAAGCTTTCATTACACCCGAGCAAAGCCGGGCCATACGGCTAGTATGTACATAAAGTGATAGACATATTAACTGTGTCATAAACGCACACACATACACCATATTGTATATTTCGGCAGAAATCTCTTTTTTATTCACCTTTCATTGAAAATGACGGACAAGTTATTATGGTTAAGTTTTTATGTAACATTTCGTGTGCCGATATCGCCCGGAAAAAACAAATGTTTGGACGATTTTTATATAATTTATCACCTGAGAAAAAGAAAATTCATAAGATCTCAAAAAGAAAATGACATAAAAATGTAAGTATAATACTTTGTTTTGAGTTTTATGAAAAATGCATATAAATATGCAGAGAGTCCGACTGACACCAAACCGGTCGAGGTTCGATCCCGGCCAGAAGTAAGTAGATAGCTAGCTACACTAATGGGCTGTGATACAGCGAAACAGGCCTGTATGTGGATGACAAATATATATATTAAGATTGAGCTCTCTGGAGAGGAAAATTTTAAAAGAGTTATCACTTCTGCGATTTATGAGTTACTCATCAGCAATGAATTATGTTCTTTCGGTGACTGGCGTGTATACACCACTTCTTTATATAACACGCTAAAATCTCCCCGCTCTATTTCAATGTGCCTATGGCTTAAGGGGTAGCGATCCGACTGACACCAAATCGGTGGAGTTTCGATCCCGGTCAGAAGCAAGTTGAAAATAAAGACAAAAATTCTCCAACATTTGGATAACATTTTATTAATTTGCTTCTAAGCTTTCGACTCACATGAGCCATCTTCATTTGACGTTTAATGAGGTAGGATCATTTAATGCTGCGGCATCATGTAACTTATATTTAGTGTATCGAGGCAGCAAATAGTTTTCTAAACATATACTGTTAAATATAAGAGACAATGAATGTCTATTGTATTTAATCATGAGCCGTTCTAAACGTCGTATTTTGGCTTTAATTTCAGTTGAAAAAAAAATTCACCACCATTTGGATATTTTTTTATTAATTTGCTTCTAAGCTTTCGGTTCACATGAGCCATCTTCAGAGAGGTTGTTTAGAGTAAAAGATTATAACATCCACCATCACCGATGATTTTATTTTGTGTTGACATAAAACTCCGTTTTGCAACAGCAATAGTTACCAAAAATAGTAAACGCAGTTCTTAAATTTTCGATGCGGTTTTCTGACGTCAAACCGCGTGATAGCGCAAATTAATTTCTATCTTTATTTTCAACTGAAATTAAAGCCAAAATACGACGTTTAGAACGGCTCATGATTAAACATAATAGACATTCATTGTCTCTTATATTTAACAGTATATAATTAGAAAATTATTTGCTGCCTCGATACAATATATATATATATATATTTTTAATCATTTCACCCCGAGCAAGGCAGAAACGCCACTGATGTGCAGGGGGTTACATAAATGTAGAAAGATTAGTTAGAAAAGAGTGAGGAGTACAAGCTAGTTAGAAAGGAACAATAGAAAGCTGAGAAAGCAGGTGCAATGACAGATACATGGGCGGAGAGAACGTGAAGATTATACAGGGGAGGGGAGAGAGCTAGAGTCCAGTGGTTAGTAGGTGAGTATTAACTTTGCTTTTAAATTTCTGGGGGTCGTAGCCGTCAGGAAAGCAAGAATACGGGAGTGAGTTCCACAGGCGGGAAGTGCGAGAGAGGAAGCTGCAGGAGTAGAATTGTCGTCTGCGTTTGGCTAACCTGACTGTGAATGGGTGGGACCCAGTTGCCAGTCTGGTTGTACGGGTAAACACCTGTTGAGGAGGCATCAGTGACTTAAGCTCATATCTTCAAACAACACTGTTTTGCTGTATCGCCGCTCCCCAGTGCTGCTAGATTAACAGTCTTCGTTAACGTGATACTCACAGGTCGGATAAATGGAAGAAGAGACAGGGGAAAGCAGCGCGAGACGTATATGGACTGAGCAAATGGTCGACTGAGCGACGCTTGGAAGAAATACGAAGAGAAAAATTACTGAGAGCGACAAGAAACAGAGCCAAGTGGAAGTCCATGATCGCCTACGTTCTGAAGGGACACGGCACATGCAGAAGAAGAAGGGAAGTCAGTGTGCAATGAATTTACATAGAAAACTGGACCCCATTTTTAAATATGATAAAATTAAGGATTATTTAATTTATTTTATAGCTGTTAACATCGCATGATCTCAATACGTTTTGTTTCTACTGATCTATCATTATATATATATATATATATATATATATATATATATGACTATTTATGCTCTCACACCCTGATTGAGAACTCTGGAAGAATGGTAGACTTTGAAAAACAGTAGCTACTCTGGCATCTACGCATTGTTCATTCAGGAATGAATTAGAACACTCTCAGCTATTGGGCGTGTATAATGATAATATACACGCTAATAAGTTTACTACCTTCTACCGAGCGCCCGTAGATCAGAGGTAGAATCGCCGACTGACGCTAATTTGGTCGGGTTTCAATCCTGGGTAAAAAGCAATCGGCTGTCTAACCGTACAGATGAGCTGTGATACAGCGAAACAGATCTGTCTGCGGATGACTATAAATATATGATCATTATTAGAATATGTTTTATTATTAAAGTAAAAAAAAAGCTTTCATGTTTCAGTTCTATAAATTGTACTTCGTCAGGCAATGCTGGGTGACTGGTGATAAAAATAATTTTTATGAAAATTTACTCACAATTTGTTTGTTTTTTTTCCAACAGTTAAAGGTTGGAGCATAAGGTAGCACAAGTAAATTTTTAATTCTGACTTTATGCCCCTCCTTTAACTGTTGAAAGAAATCCTATCCCACTCAAGAGACAGCATAAAACGAAGATAAATATATAATATAACATTCATCATCAACAATTCTCGTAGACACACAGTTTTCAAACTACACCAAAGTTCATATAAATAAGAAAGTATTGGAAAGAAGAGGGAATATTTTAAAAAAGCATTACAGCCACGAAGTCACAAATTCCTCTGCATTCTTTTTTTTCATTAACGATCTATCTTTAGCTTGATATCGAGCAATTTATGACCCAAAAGTCTGCTTGCCTAAAATGCCTTTCTAACAGTCTGTTGAGTGCCATACGTGATAGACGCTTGGGCGATCATGTCTCGAAACAAACATGAATGACTAGGCAGAAGATTATCCCGCAGTAGGTTGCCATTGCTTTCTGCGGTAGATTGGTTGCCGACAAAGCAATCTGTCCTGTTATTTAACCCATAACTGGAAGGAATAGACGGATTAATAACTTTCCCAAGGGTATTTGCGCGTAAGTGAATGCAATGAATTCAGCTGGAATTCGAAGTCGCCCCCGCCCGATTTCTTGTTCGGAACCGATATCCAAGGCACCACAACGCACATCCTTTTAATAGCAAACTACTGAAAAACTGAAAAACGCCATGACAATTTATCAGTATATATATTTTAAATTTATAACATAAATATGTTATATCACTACAAAATTAGCGATTTTGTTTCGACAAGATCGTCCAAAGCGAGTATCACTTATGGCACTTAACTGACTGAATATTTTTCTATTTTTCTGTAGGAAGCTCAGCTAAGTAAATAAAAAAAGAACCATTTATTTAACTGGATTTCATGTAGCGTGTAACCGGGTAACTAAGACTCACTCTAACCCCAAAAATTTCTTTAATATGCCAATGTTTACTATTTTTATTCTCATACAAACTAAAGCTAGGTCTTTTTTTTATTACTCATGTTTAAGCCGAAACTGTCTACAAAACCCAAAAAATTCCTACCATTATTGAAACTAATCTAAACGCAATTTATATACATATATATTTCTATTCTCGTTCAAATCAACCGCATCCTTAAATGTTTGACTCTCGAGCAAACCTAAGCTCTGTCTAAGTTTTATAATCTTGTGCAGACCAAACTTATGCTTATTTTTTTGAGTCATTTATTACTCAAATCGATTTTTGACTCTCCCACAAACCAAATGTATGACAGCCTATCGATTACACAACATGAGTCAGTATTAAATAACATGGAAAATATTGATATATCTTAAAAACAGTCGAACCAAGTTAGAAAGTTTTCTTTAACATCGTTATTTAAATGTTACCAATTGTTTTAGAATTCAGAAGAGGAAATGTCGGTTTAATGTTTTCGTCAAAATATTTTTTTTTAATTTTCTTCGTCAAGAAATGATCTTAGCTTGGGTGTACCTAAGATTTCAAAATACTTACATAACTTTCAGATTTTTTTCTTTATATATTCAAAAGTCTCTTCGGTGGAATAATGGATAGAGTCTCGGATTCAGGAATCGAATAGACGAGTTAGAATTCCTTTCGCCTTCACTTACGGGCTAATACCATTGGGAAAGGCATAAATTTGTCTCTTCTCCATTCAGGAGGAAGACAGAGTGGGTTATATCCTTGGTTGGCGGCCAGTTTATTGAAGGTTAAAAAGGGAGCAAGACGGTGAGTAACCTATCAAAGGATTTCGTATAAATGGTTGTTAGATTAATAAAACTGCCTAATAATTACAAAGAAAGGATGTGCGTTGTGGAGCATTGGGATATCGGCCCAGAACAAGAAATCGGGCGGGGACCGAGTTCGAATTCCAGCCGAATTCACTGCATTCACTTACGCACAAATACCCTTGGGAAAGGTATTAATCCGTCTATTCCTTCCAGTTATGGGTTAAATAACAGGACAGATTGAGTTCTATAACCTAGTCTACCGCAGAAAGCAATGGCAACCTACTGCGTGATAATCTTCTGCCCAGTCAGTCATGTGTCTTTCGAGACATGATCGCCCAAGCGTGTATCATTTATGGCACTTAAGTGACTGACTGAATTATAAAGGATAAAAATTTATAGAGAACAATAAGTACTCACGTCTTTAAAGAACACATAAAACAAACGAATATGAAAATATATTTTACGTTACAGTTAAAGAGATTTTGCAATGAATTGCAATGCAATGATAGCTTTGCTTAAAATATGACTTACTTTCTCAGTTGAATAACATATGTGACACACGTTTGATCAATTATGTCTCCTTTGATGTATGAATGACTAGGCAGAAGATTTTCCCTTGATTAACCCATAGCTAGACGAAGAAATACCCTATTCCCAAGGTAATTTGCTCGTAAGTAAATGCAATGAATTTACCTGGAATTCAAAATCGTCCGATTTCTCATCCTGAGCTCATGTCCATTGCATCACATCTTTGCTTAAATATACCAAACCCTTTTTTCCTGAAAATGCCCTGGTGAAATGTAAAGTTTTCTAATATGCGTGTTTCATTTAAGACATCAAATATGATAAATTATTCACTTTAATAATATATGATAACTTTTCTTTCTTCTTTATTTAAATTTATGCTTCGGTTTAAAATGATTATATTTATGCTTAAAAATTAATGAATATATACTTCTGTTTAAAATGGATATGCTTCTATTATAATAATTTTTACTTCTCTATTTCAATGCATAGTTCTGTTTAAAATGAATATATTTATGTTAAAAACGTGCTTCTGTTTTAAAATTAATTAAAATAAATATATCTGTTTAAAATGAACATACATCGACAAAATTGTTTCTTACTTCTTAATTGAAATTTATACTTCTGTGTAAAATTAATATACACCTGTTTATAAATGAATAAAAACTAATATAATTCATTTAAAAATGAATACAAATGAATATACTTAGGTTTAAAAATGAATATACTTCTATTCAAAAATACATATACTTTTATAATGACTTTTCTCCCTTCAGTATTTAAATTTGTACTTTTGTGTAAAATGAATGTTTAGTATTTTCTGAATTTCTTCATTCGGAGTTCCGAGAAATCCCAAGAGATAGCCGATAAAGTTTAAATCAAGATTTAATGTGATTAAATGTGAAGTGTCACCCCTGATTATAAATCTTTCTGTAACTGGATAATGGAAAATTTTGATATTGATTTTTCGTAATTAGGAAGATTTTGTTCATGAACAGTTCAAAGGGAATCACCCAAAATCGGAATATAGCTTGAAAAGATTTATTTTTATTTTACGTTATTCGTGATTCAATGAAATATTTTTTTCATGATTCAATGAATATGTTTTCATAGAAGTATCATGAAACATTGATCACCTAAAGGCTATCTGCTCAAGAGCACGTGATATTTAACAGACGCTTGATATTTAATTTTGAGGCGTCGAATGAAGGTATTTCACTATTCAGGTTTTTTGGCGACATCATGTTTGCCTTCAGAAATCAAAAGTCGATTATTTTTTTTCTCTTAAAAGATGGCGATTGGGAGAAAAACGCTATGACTCTCCCGCTGTTGCCAATGGTTAGTGCATTTTCGTATTATTCAATTAATATTATTTTATTTATCGTCATTTATATTGAATTTTATTGTATGAGCTACATTCTCCAAGAATTTAAATCTAAAGTCAATAGTCATCTCCTATCTCACTAACCTGCATCCTCTCTCTCATGCTTCTATCTCCGTCCACTCCACTCTCATCAGTATTCTCATCCTTCTCCTACCCACTTCCTGACACCCCCTATAACCTGTCACTCTTTCTCATAACTTTCTCCTATGTAACCCCCTACAAAACAGCGGCAGTAAAATGCCTGGCATGGTGGCGACATGATTATAAAAAAAGAGAGATAGAGAGATAGAAATGTAGCTCGACAGCTACAATCTCCAATAATTTATATGTAAAGTCAATAGTCATTTCCTATCTCACTAACCCCCTATAACCTGTCACTCTTTCTCATAACTTTTCTCCTGTGTAACCCCCTGTAAAACAGTGGCCATAAAATATATTGCTTGGGGGCGATATGATTATAAAAAAATATCCTGTTGCTTTATTGTTTCTTTTCCATCGCCGTGTCCCTGCAGGACATAGACGACAATGGACTTACACTTGACCCCCTCTCCTATGTTGCTGTTAATATTTTTACATCTTGGGATGTCTTTCAAACCCGCTCCACTATCTATTTGCTCAAGTCCTTCAAATACGTTTCGCGCTGAGTTCCATTGTCTCTCTATCCGTCCTGTGAGTATCAGATTCTTCGAACCCATCTTCCTCATTACGTTTTTCAGGAACCTCATCGGTCTCTTCCTGGTGTTAAGTATAAGTTTTATTTTCGTTTGCATCCTATCCAACACCTCCTCATTTCTCATGTGCTCAATCCATGATATCCTCAGCAGCCTTCTGTAAGAAACACATTTCTTCGGCCTTGAGCCTCTCCTTCATCCTTGAAGTGATCGCTCCATATCTGCTGCCATACAGAACGACAAATACCACATGGCGGTCCAGGACTCTTTTCTTTATTTCCAATGAGATTATCCTTTCTGTCGTTAGTCTGGTTAGCTTTGGAAATTCATCCTTGGCTATGCCTATGCGTCTTCATGTCTCAATGATGCCCTTTCCAACCTCTATCAGAATATTTCGCAGGTATTTAAATTTCTTTATTTGTTTTGTTTTAGTTTCTCTGACATGTACTTTGTATTTTGGGATTTTCTATTAGGTTGTCCCAAAAGTTCGAAAACACTTGCAAAAAATTGAAATTTTACTCGCCAAGTAATCTAAGGTTACCAGAAAACACTTTCAAAAAATTGAAATTTTACTCACAAAAACAACAAAAATTATTGCTCAAAATAAAGACCATCATCTTCCAAGACATTCTGCCATCGATCTGGAAGCTTTCGGATCTGGTCCAAGTAATATTCTGCCGGCTTCGAATCCAAGAATTCTTGAAACGCTTCCTCGACTTCATCAAATGAGTTGAATCAGCAGCTCTTCAGAAAGTGTTGTATTGAGCGGAAAAGGCCGTAATCTATTGGAGCACAGTCATGACTGAAGGCCGGATGTGGCAGAACCTCAAAGCTGTCCAGTTCTTCAAACTTCTCTTTGGTCTTCCTGGCAGTGTGTGGCTTGGTATATTGTCCTACTGCATCAAAGCGCGCTTTCGGTTGATCAGAGCCGGGTACTTTTGCTTCAACTTTTCGTAGACCCGTTCAATTTGCTGACAGTAATGTTCGGCACTGATGGCACGACCATTCGGAACCAACTCAAAATGCACGATTCCTTCAAAGTTCTACCAAACGCACAACATGACTTTCTTGCCGAATCGATCTTGTTTTGGAACCGACGGTGTCTCTTGCCCTTTCGGAACCCATCACTTGTCTCGATTGTGCTGGACCCGATAGACCCATTTTGCAAGTGTTTACAAATTTTGGGGACAACCTGATATTTGCTGATGACCATAAATTGTTTTCTTGAAGTTTATGTTCTGTCGTTTCTTCTCATTTTCTTTTGGATGTAGGCGAACATGGCCTTTCACTAAGCCCTGTCACTCTCAATATTTTACCCTTGGTATCTCTCCCAAACACTGCTCTGCAATCTGTTTGCTCAAGCCTATTAGATATGTCTGTTACTGCTTCCCCTTATCTCTCTTTCATTCTATTTATCCTGTGAGTATTATATTCTCCAGGCCGTCTTTCCTCATTACATGTGTCAGGAACCTTAGCTGTCTCTTCCTGATGTTAAGTGCGAGTTTCCTTGTTCGCATTCTCTCCAACACCTCATCATTGCTCATGTACTCATTTCTATTGTATCCTCAACATCCTTCAGAAGAAGAACAGCATTTCTACTGCTTGGGGCCTCTCTTTCGTCTTTGAAGAGATCGTCCAACATTCACTGCATGCAGAAGAACACATATCACATAACAGTCCAACAATCTTTTCTTTGTTTCCAATTAAATTATCCTGTCTCTCAGTTCTCTGGTTAGCTTTTGAAATGCAACCTTGGTCATGCCAATGCGTCTTCGGAGCTCAGTGTCGTATTTTCTATCCTCTGACGGAACTCTTTTATTTATTAAAAAAATCTTACAAAAGCATCGACGACCCTCTCGTCGAAGGCAAGAGGTCGTTGATTGTCTAGGCTCCACTAAGAGCTATGAGGGTATTAGTAGTAGTAGTATAAAAAAAAGCTATAGATATTGACAAATATACAAATATACAAATATACAGTACTGTGCAAAATTATAAGGGCAAGAACTATTTTATCTTTTTTTGAGAGACATTTCTGCTGCCTCGAGCCTCTCCTTCATCTTTGAAGAGATCGCCCAATATCTGCTGTCATACAGAACGACAAATATCACGTGGCGGTCCAGGACTCTTTTCTTTGTTTCCAATGAGATTAGCCTGTCTCTCTCAGTTCTCTGGTGAGCTTTTGAAATGCATCCTTGCCAATACATCTTCGGATCTCAGTGTCGTATATTCCATCTTCTATCAGAACGCTTCCCAAGTTTTTAAGTTTCTTTACTTTTTTTAATCGTATCAACCCGAGCAAGGCGGTAACGCCACTGATGTGCAGGGAGCTACATCTATCTCTCATGCTTCTTTCTCCGTCTACTCCACTCTCATCACTATTCTCATCCTTCTCTTACCCACTTCCTGACACCCTTTATAACCTGTCACTCTTTCCCATAACTTTCCTTCTGTTTAAACCCCTGCAAAACTTGTCTTCCTTGGGGCGATAAGATTATAAAAAAATGTTATAAAAGCTCTTACTGCGTGTTTGTTCTTTAGCAGTTCCTTATTATTTTATTTTAGCAATAATTATGTTGTCGAGTAGTAATATATATATATATATATATATATATATATATCCCTCCTGTCACGCTTAGAGATTTGGATTACTTTTACTTTTTTTTCTAAATTCTTAATGTAAGATAGTCAATTATATGCACATCAATATGTAGCTGTCATTTTACATGTCATATTGATATAAATAATTTGCCGTCATTGTTTGACGGCAGGAGCCCACTCGTTTTATAATAAAAAAGTTAACTTTCCACACTAATAAAAATAAATGTATTGAAAGGAAAGCACGGGACGCGCGAGATCTAATTTCCCCCAATACGGTCTTTATAAAATGATTTTATAAATTTCCCCGGGTTTGGTCAATGAATGTCAAAAGTTTCCTGTCTGAAAACGGTTAAGTCTAACATGACCATTAACATATTTCTGTGTAAAACTACAAAAAAAAAAAAAAAAAAAAAGAGAGAGAGAGAGAGAAAGAGAGAGAGAGAGATTTAAGATAATTAAATTTACATCGTCTCACTTTCAGACAAGAAGTTGGTTTTTAATGTTTGTCTGCCGCTATGCCAAGATCCAATCGGTTAATTGCGTAAAATCATTTTGTATAATGAAATGAATTGACTAATGATTTACGACGTCGGCAAGGAAATCAACACGTACTGTTTAATTGTTTTTTCTTTTTTCATTTGTTTGGTTAAATGGTAATACTGATATCAATAATTAATTTAATACCGGACTTGTTTTCCTATTGTTTTTTGGAGAAGAAACAGCCTTGGGAGAATATGATCTCTAACTAATTTAAGGACGTAATGAATTTAAAAATAACCAGAGGTATTATGATGATTGTTATGAACCAGGATTCGATGAAATCTTAGGCAAAACAAACTTACACTTAGCGCCCCCGCCAAAAAAAGGGGTACGCTAACAATGATTAGTGATCTTTTATCAACACTTTGCTTATTATTTAAAGTTGAAACATATTTGCGATTGATAACGAACCTAATATTGGAATAACTAAATTATTTTCAAATTTTCTACTTAGCGTTAATTTAAAATAAATTAGTTATTTTCAAAACGAGGTTCTTTTTCACCAACTCTAAAATCCTACATTTGGGATTGTTAGAAAGATTTAGAAAGATTTGTTTTTTGTTGTTCTCTTTTTTTATTTTTTTTTTGTGATTAAATATTGCAAATATTAAAAATGTTTTAGTGATAATAAATTTTTTAACTGATATCATATGTACTATCTAACTTATACTGAGGAAGAAAAGATCTATTCATACCTTTCTTAAAAGAATTTGCGCATCGGTGAATATATCGATATATACTAGAATTTGAACTTAGTTCCGCGATTTCATTTTATTTCAAAGTCACTATCTTTAAAAGCACCCTCACCTTCCCTTACAAAAGAGAAATATATTCTTCTTTAGTTTATGTGCCATGTCCCTTCAGAACGCCAGCAATCATGGTCTTCCAGATCTCCGTACTCCTTGACGCTCATGATACTCTTTATTCTGTTATCCCGCTCAATTCCTGTTCTTACCATTCATCTGTCCATCAAGTATGTCATGCGTTGCGTTTTCCCTTGTTACTTCCCCTCTATCCGTCCAGCAAGCATCGGGTTCTCTAAGCCCTCCATCCTCATTACATGTCCCAAAAACTTTATCTTTTCCTGAAGTTAAGTATCAGTTTCCTTCCTGCGTCCATCTTTTCCAAAACCACATCATTGCTCTCACATTTCATTACTTTTCCTTGTCTCTCTTCCCTTCTATCGGCCTCGTGAGCATCAGGTTCTCTAAGCCCTCCATCCTCATTACATATCCTAGGAACTTCAGCTGTCTTTTCTTGATGTTAAGTATCAGTTTCCTTTTTGTGTTCACCTTTTCCAAAACCTCATCATTGCTCACATATTCCATTACTTTCCTTTGTCCCTCTTCCCCTCTATCCGGGTTGTGAGCATCAAGTTCTCCAAGCCCTCCTTCCTCATTACCTATACCAGGAACTTTAGCTTTCTTTTCCTGTTGTTAAGTATCAGTTTCCTTTTTGCGCCCATCTTTTCCAAAACCTCATCATTGCTTACACATTCCATTACTTTTCCTTGTCTTCCCCTCTATCTGCCTCGAGAGCATCAGGTTCTCAAAGCCCTCCATCCTCATTACATGTCCCAACAACTTCAGCTCTATTTTCCTGATGTTAAGTATCAGTTTCTTTTTTGCGTCCATCTTTTCCAAAACCCCGTCATTGCTCACACATTTCACCCATTCATTAAGTATGTCATACATTGCTTTCCCTTGTCTCTCTTCCCCTCTATCCGCCTCGTGAGCATCAGGTTCTCCAAGCCCTCCTTCCTCATTACATGTCCCAAAAACCTCACCTGTATTTTCCTGATATTAAGTATCAGTTTCCTTCTCGTGTCAATCCTCTCGAAAACGTCGTGGTCACTCATATTTTCCGTCCATGATATCCCCAGCATTCTTCTGTAGAACAATATTTCGGTTGCTTCAAGTCTTTCTTTGGCCCTTGATAAGATTGTCCAGCATTCGCTTTCATATTGAGAGGGAGATATCACATAAAAATCCATCACTCTCTTTTTTGTTTCCAGCAAAATTTTTAAAAAAATCTTTCTTTCTGTGCTTGCTATCAACACTATACCTTACTTATGTTGTTGAAATTGTAAATAGTGAATACGAGTAAGACATTTAGTTTCCCCTGAACACCTCGCTGTCTAGGTTGAATAAATCCGGTGTGAAGACACATCCTTGATAAGTTTCAAGTTCTTTACCGAACGCTATTATTCTTCTTCTATGTGCCTTCTACTTTCAGGACGTAGGCAATCATAGTCTTCCACGTCTCTCTATCCCTGGTGGCTCTTAACACGCTTTCTCCTGTAACATCTCGCAACCCCCGTTCTCTCATCCACTTGCTTAGTCTCTTCAATATGTTATCCGCTGCTTTCCTCTGTCTCTTTTTCCCTCTATCTGGCCTGTTAGTATCAGGTCCTAAAAGCCCTCCTTCCTCATTACATGTCCCAGGAACTTCAGTTGTCTATTCCTGATGTTCAATATCAATTTCCTTTTCGTTTTCATTCTTTCAAACACCTCGTTATTGCTGACATGCTCGGTCCACTATATCCACAGCATCCTTCTGTAGAACCAAATTTCTGCTGCTTCAAGTTTTCCTTTCATCTTTTTTGATATTGTCTAACATTCACTGCCATATTGAAGAACTGACATCCCATAGCAATCCAGTACTCTACTTTGTTTCTATTGAAAGTTTCCCGTGTCTTAATACTTTACTCAGCTTTTGGAACGCGTCCTTGCCAATTCGTCTTTGGATCTCTGTGTCGCACTTTCCGTCTTAAGTTATAACACTTCCTAGATATTTGAATTTTCGTACCTGCTTGATTTTAACATCACCCACCGGAAGTGCCGAATATTATTATATAATCTGTAAAATACGTCACTCATATATTATTTTTGGACTTTCTCTTAACATTATAAGCATAAATATCACGTTCCTTGTTCCACTGTCTTTGACTGTATCTTGCACTGTACTTGTACTATTTCTGATCTAATTCCGCTGAGTGATATATTCATCAGAACTTTAGGTTTTGTTATACGGATCATTAAGCTGTTTATCCGATACAGCTCATATTCATTTGCTCCTTGCTTCTTAGACAGTGCTATGAAAATAGATCTGTGTAGGTTTTCCGGAATATCATGAGTGCTGTCAATTTGATTTATTATTTCTGTAATCCACTCTATGCCGTAATCGTTTAAGGCTCCAGGTATCTGACACAATTTGGCTTTTGCAGATTCAATATCAGATTTTATCATTTTCGGTCTGTCGACAATTCTCTAGCACACATAAATTTACTACTTCTCTATATAGGAAACCAACGAGCATAAATTCGAGTCTTCTTAATTATAATAATGAATGCAACCAACGATATAAGTTAGCTGTTATAAAAAAACTTACTTCAACACACACAAATGATATCTTCTTCAAAATCTATATTTTATAAAGAATTACACAACATTAAGCAAACACTCGTCAATAATGGATTCCTAACTCCGTTATTGATCAACAAATTAAAATGTATCTCAACAAAATTAACAATAGCTCTAACAATAATGATAATATTAATAATAATGGTTTACATAAAAAAAAACATAACCCTATTTTAACTTATATTATTGCAACCAAATACATAATAATTATAAACAAGATGAAAAATTCTCAAAAACAATACGTAGAAATGTTAAACTAGTGGAAAGTAATAAACTCATTATATATTATAAAAAATTCAAAACAATTGACCTCATAGTCTATAATAACCCAACAAGTTCTAAACTAAATTCTCTGCAAAAAAACAATGTAGTGTACCAATTTACATGCCCATTCAGAGATTGCATCTCTGATACTAATAAAAAACCTAGTACATATATTGGTTTTACTACAACCGCACTCTCCCGTAGACTTACATGTCATCTTTCTGATCAGAGTACTATTAAACAACATTTCTCTGAAAAACATAAACATGTACGTAATATCAGACAGATTTTGGTCAACAATACGGTGATCCTTACTCATACACACAGTAAGAGGAACCTGCAGATATTGGAGGCCATGTACATCAAATCTAAACAACCAACACTCAATAAAATCAACTTTAAATCCGGAAATAACATATTACATTGCATTTAAATACATGGTTTTGTTGTCATTTCGCGCTATCACGCGGTGTGACGTCATAAAATCGCATCGCAAATTTCAGAACTGCGTTTATTATTTTTGGTAACTATTGTCGTTGCCAAGCGGAGTTTTATGTCAACACAAAATAATATCGTCGGTGATGGTGGATGTTATAATTTTTCAGTCTAAACAACATCTCTGAAGATGGCTCATGTGAGCCGAAAGCTTAGAAGAAGATCAATAAATAATTATCCAATTGTTGGAGAATTTTTGTCTTTATTTTCAACTGAAATTAAAGCAAAAATACGACTTTTAGAACGGCTCATGATTAAATATAATAGACATTCATTGTCTCTTATATTTAACAGCATATGTTTAGAAAAAAAAATATATATATATATATGTGTGTGTGTGTGTGTGTGTGTGTGTGTGTGTGTGTGTGTGTGTGTAGAATCCATAGCTAGATCCGCTGCAAAGAAAGTACGTTCTCTGTGTAGAGCCAGGAAGTTTGTTTCCGTCTGAAACAATCCTGAAGATATATAAATCTACCATACGCCCATGCATTGAATACTGCTGCCATATCTGGTCGGGTACTACTACTATGCAGCTAGGGGTCCTTGACAAAATCAACGGAGAATCTGTAATATGACTGATCCCGACTTAGCAGCTCAGATACAGTCACTTTCTTACCGGCGCAATGTCGCTTCCCTGTGTCTCTTCTACAAACACTTTCACAGCTTCTGCTCCGATGAACTTAGCTCTCTGGTGACCTCTATGAATGAATTTACTCGAGCAACAAGATTAGCAACTAGGTCCCACACTTTTACTGTGAAACCAATAAATTGTAAGGGCAAATTCTACTCCAGTAGCTTTTTTCTCTAACTTCCCGCCTGTGGAATTCCCTTCCATTTACTTGCTTCCTCGACAGCTACAATCTCCAAGAATTTAAATGTAAAGTCAGCAGTCATCTTCTATCTCACTAACCTGCATCCTCTCTGTAATGCTCCTTTCTCCGTCTACTTCATTCTCGTCCGTATTCTCATCCTTCTCTTACCCACTTCCTGATACTCCCTATAACTTGTCACGCCTTCTTATAATTTTCCTTCTATGTAACCCCCTGCAAAACAGTGGCAGTAAAATGCCTTGCTTGGGGCGATATGGTTATAAAACAAAGAAAAATTTCTATACTACTATGATGTGGATATAAAGAGACGGATCAATTCTACATTACAATCAGTATATAAACTGATCCCTCACTTTATGGCCGCATGCATCTTTCTCTCAACTACTTCCTGACACCCCTATAACCTGTCACCTTTTCTCATAACTTTCCTCCTATGTAACGCCCTGCAAAAAAGTGGCAGTAAAACGCCTTGCTTGGGGCAATAATTTTTTTTTTTTAAAAAGAAGAGTTTCCAGAAATCTTCGTTCCAACACTAGTATTTTTCTCTGCTATCAGCGTTCCATACTTGAACTTGATGTACATGTCTTTTGTCCTCTTCGTTCTCTCATTTTTTTTTTTGCTTTATTTATTTAATTCTTTCTATTTTCTTACATTTTCATTTGCCTTTGTCCTTAGACATTTTATACTTTTTCCTTATTTCTTTGTTTACCGTCTTATATTCTTATATTCTTATATTCTGTTCTGTGTCTTGGTATGGCTATTTGTTTTCTTTTCAACGTGTCGATAATTTCGTCTGCCATCCATACATTTTTTCTTCGTCTTATTTCCTCTAGGAAGATCTAGAATGTTTACGTTACTAAAGCTTTTCTTAAAGAGTTCTACGCTGAGTTTCCATGTTAATTTTGTCTCCTTCTAATTGCTTTTCACACTGTCCATATATCTTCCTTTAAATTCGGTTCCTTCAAAAGTTTGTCGTATTGCAATTTGGGCGCTGACTTAATCGTCTTCAGTTTAGACATTTTGACATTCTTTACATATCACTGGGAAATAATGGCTTCCACAGTCAGCACTTAGATATGTTTTGTAGTGTAAATCTGCATTTTTGAATACTTTGTTGATATCATATCGCCAATCTGTGTTTTTATCTTTCTACTCTGGGTTTCCCCATGTCCCTATTCGTCTTGGTTGTTCAAAACTGGTGTTGATTACTACCTAGTTATTTGCAGTACACTACAGGACATCCATTCTTCTTCGTGTTTTATACGGTTTCCTAGTTCATATTTTCAAACTATTTCAACATTCATCTAGTTGCCTACTTTGACATTCAGATCTTCTATGATTTACATAATATCTTACGATAAAAACTGATAATATATATATATATATTATCGATTTTCTGCACTATTCTAAGAAGTGCAGCCTTGAAACTTCTGAATATCTTTTTTATGTCTTTGTCTATGAGTTTATCAAATTTTATTAAAATCGGACCACTCTTTATATAACCCGATTTTTTAGACTATCGATTTTCGATATTTATCGGGGGTACCTCGACACAAAACCTAGCTAAGAACACTCATATCAAGGCATCATAGCTGAGACTAAGAACTACAATTATGCCTACTTAGAGCCAAACCCGAAGCAAAAACTAAAATAAAAGGGCTGAAAAAATACAGGCACACACATCTTGCCTTTTATTTATATATATACTATAGTCACTCGCAGACAGATCTGTTTCGCTGCATTACAGCTCATCAGTACGGCTTAAACTCCGGTCGCTTCCTAACCCAGGATTGAAACCGTGTCGAATTGGCGTCAGTCGGCGATTCAACCCCTAGGCCATGAGCGTCCAGTAGAAGATGGCAGGCTTTTTAGCGCGTATATCGATTTTCTGCACTATTTTATTTTTATGACGAAAAAACTTATTTGATATCGATACAAGGAAATCAAAATTTTACTTACATCCATTCATTTTTCTTTCAGTCTACGGTTTCGCTTTGACTGGAAACAACTATTGCTTTTTAGTCTTTCGTGCCAACGACCAAAGAGTCTGAGCTCCAAAAACATGGATTAGTTTTAAAGCTTTCATTACACCCGAGAAACGCCGGGCTATACTGCTAGTCCATAAATATATATCAGGAGCATAAAGCAATAAGTGTAAATAATAAAAGAAGCATGGGCGAATGGTATTCTTATAGATGTAAAATAGAATCTGGGGAAAATTAAATCTCACAAGACATAGTGAACCAACTCCCCTAACACCAGTCCCAGCAAATGCTATATTTTTCACTTTATGCCTGCGAAGAATGTTAGGCGTATGAGGCTCTACGAGTCTCTTTAATGGAGGTTGGTATCAACCATGCTAATGGAAGACAGGAAAGTTTCTTTCATATTATTTATAAAGATCAGTTTTGATTTAGAAGCTTTAAAAGAAACAAGCTATTCCATGCCTCAGCTAACAGTATATTTTAGGGTATTATTGAGATCTCATACCAACTTGACCGGATCGAACCGATCAGCAAATTTCTTTAACTATGTGAAAAATGGCCAGAGATCATTTGCATATCAGAGCATTGATATTATATCAGTAGATTTATCTTTTTGTTTTGTATAATCGTGTGGCCCCAAGCAAGGTATTTTAATACCACTGTTGTGCAGGGGTTTATATAAGAGGAATGTTGTGTGAAAGCGTGACACGTTATAGGGGGTGTCATGAAGAGAGTATGAGAAGGAAGAAAATACTGATGAGAGTGGGGTGGACGGAGAAAGAAGCATGAGAAAGAGGATGTAAGTTAGTGAGACAGGAGATGACTATTGACATTACATTTAAATTTTTGGAGATTACAGCTGTCGGGAAAGCAAGTAAGCGAATTCCACAGGCGGGAAGTGCGAGAAAAGAATATGATGGAGTAGAATCTGCGTTTACAATTTATTGGTTTTACAGTAAAAGGATGGGACCTAGTTGCTAATCTTGTGGCTCGAGTAAATTCATGTATAGGGGGTCTCAGTGAACTAAGCTCATCGGAGCAGAAGCCGTGAAAGTATTTATAAGAGACACCTGGTGCCGATGCGAAAGTGACTGTATCTGAGCTGCCACGACAGAATCTATCACGCTACAGTTCTCTGTTGGACTTTGTCAAGGACACCTCGGTAGATAGCAGGAGAACCCTACCAGGTATGGTGGCGGGCGGATGGTAGATTTTTATATATGTGCAGGATCTAAACTTATTTGTAAATGGAACTTTGTCTGTGTTTGTATGTGTGTCTGTGTGTGTGTCCGTTACCTATATACTCCGAAACGACTGAACCGATTTTCTTGAAAATTTACACAGTTATACTATAAGCGACTGCGAGTGTTCGTAGCTAGGTTTTGTGTCGAGGTACCCCCGATGAATATCGAAAATCGATAATCTAAAAAATCGGGTTATAGAAGGAGTGGTCCGATTTTAATCAAATTTGATACACTCATAGACAAAAACATAAGAAACGATATTCAGAAGTTTCAAGGTTGTAGTTCTTACAATAGTGCAGAAAATCGATAATATGTATATATATAAAAGGCAGGATGTTTGTGTGTGTGTGTGTCTGTTTATGTGCCTGTATGTCTGCATTTTTTTCAGCCCTTTTATTTTAGTTTTTGCTTCGGGTTTGGCTCTAAGTAGGTATAATTGTAGTTCCTGGTCTCAGCCATGATACCATTTACCCAGAAGACTTATTTAGCCTTCAAAATTCACTTTACGACGGAAAAAATATTTGTTATCGATACCAGGAAATCACAATTTGACTTACAGCCATTCATTTTTCATTCAGTCTACGATTTCACTTTAAGTGGAAACAACTATTGCTTTTTAGTCTTTCGTGCCAACGTCCAAAGAGTCTGAGCTCCAAAAACATGGATTAGTTTTAAAGCTTTCATTCCACCCGAGCAACGCCGGGCTATACTGCTAGTTGTATATATATTTAGACACTTTTTATAAAACCAAAACAAAAAAGCCTCTGCTGTGTTATTGGTGCTGATATATCATCTCGGCTTCATTCACCGTCTCACCGCTGTAATATTCTTTTATATTGCGTTTTCTATAAGTATTTTCATGTTAATTCTTGGGATAAACTTTGCTCTGCGGTACCTATAATAAATGGTTTTATGAACAGTACTAAAATAGCAACAGTCTCATCATTTTACAGTTACTTACTTTCCATTCAAATTTGATCTTCAAAACTTTAAATGCAATATTAATCATTTATTCGTCTTTTTTTATTATTATTCTTACTCCTAATGATTTTTTTCTTCTTTTTATTCCTCCACAGTCACTAAACTCTTGTGTCTTCGTGTCTTTGTTAAATTGTCCGGGACGAAATGATAAAAAAAGGAAAAAAATAAATAAAAACAAAAATGAAAATCGTAAAGAAGAATACTAAGGACGAAGCTTTAAAGAACAATTAAAACAAGAAGGAAATTTATCGCCCGGTTCACATTCCACCCACGTCTATTGAACAGGTGAAGAGGCTCATCCCTTGTTTCCTGTTTAGGGTGTGGTTTCCGGTTTTTCTCTTTTCCAATCTTTTCACTCTTACGTAGCCCCCTGCGCATCAGTGGAGTTTTCGACTTGCTTGGGGTGATATGATTAAAAAAAATAATAATAATAAAAATATACGGGGACCTGAAGGAGACTACAACCATCTTTAAATTTGTTGTTTTTCTTTTTTTTTTTTTTTTACTTTTCTCAGTGCAATTACATCCTAAATTTTCCGATTGACAAAAAAATTCAAAAAAAAAAAAATTTGGAAAAATTTCAATATTTCAACAAATTTAGGAGGGGGGCTCTGTTTTTCATACAACGTTATTTTTTTTTCAGAAGTTGCATGGCACATGGAACGATAATGATATACTACAATCATTGAAATATAGGGTTCGATTCAAAATTTCAAGCACCTGAACCGGAACGTACAATAGCCGAAATGTCGTGAGTATAGCAATAAAGGTGTGGACAACTGTCCGAACAATGTAAATAATGAAAATACTACTTCTTCTTAGAAGTGTAGATGAACATCGAGTTTTTTTTTATGTGTTGAATCAAAATTAAATAACATAAAATTTGTTTTTTTTATTTTTGCTTATTGTTTTCAGAATTTTTGCATTTTTGTATTTTTGTTATTAGAACAATACATCAATCAATTATGTGCCATACGTGAAACACGCTTGGGCGATTTCTCCGCAGTAGGTTGCCATTACTTTCTGTGGTAGACTGTTTGTCAGTGAATGCTATAAAACCCAGTCTGTTCTATTATTTAACCTATACCTGGAGGGAAGAAACAAATTAATTCCTTTCCCACGCGTAAGTGAATGCAACGAATTCAACTGGAATTCAAACTAGGCTCCCCGGCTTCTCGTTCCGAGCCGATATCTACTGCACCGCAACGCAGAGCCAGAACAATACATACTTGGGTATAAAGTATTATATTTAACCCTTTTCAATAAAAATCTTTCCACAATACGTCTTCTTTGGCTGATGCTAATCTCCAAAAGAGCAACTCATTTCAACTTTTTGGACTCAAGTTTTCAAATGACATATAGACCAATAATTACAGTGAAACAATTGCTAGGTTAGCTACTAGAAGGTTTGGATTACAATTTTTTCCCCAGAATCAATCTTATACATTTATAAATCTTTCATTCATTTATGCATCGAATGCCACATCTGATTTGGTTCTTCTGTTATGTATTTAGAGATTATTGACAATATCTAAAAACATAATCTACAATTTGATCGGTACGATTTTCCTTTCTATAAATATTTTAATGAAAAATATTCTGATTAATTTCCTCTTTGGTACCACGAATTTAAGCGCAGTGCTAGATTGTCAGTGAGGTCTCATAATTTTACTGACAAAATTACTAGTTGTTTACCGTACGTTCTATGCTAATGGTTTCTTTTGTTTCACTTCTCGCTTGGGAAACAATTTTCTAACTTGTTGCTTTCCTGTCAAGTATAATCTTTCAAGATTTTAATGAGACGTTAATCATGGTCACCTGTTTCCTTGAATTCAATTCTTTTATTGTCCTCAGTCGGTTTCTTTCACAATCAGTAACACCTTGTGGCATAGTGGCTGTTTTCATATGAGATGATTAAAAATATGTCCGTGTTATAGACAGTGGTGTCATATATTACAAAAAATATACGGTATTTGAAAAGATTACAGCTTGTATTATGAGGTTTTCTGTAAAAAGTTATCGTAAAACACCGTCGAATTAATTGCATTGCTGTCGGCTATGAACATTATTTTTTTCTGAAGTAGAGAGTTGTGATAAAAGGAAAATATATCAGTTCTAATTAATCTTCCTAAATTACTGAATTAGAAACAAAAACTTGTATTTTTACCCGGCACACATAATGACCACATCACGAACTTTTATAATCTAATGCAACTGTTTACTTAAAGGCACGTATTCTTGTTTGCCTAAAAATGAAAAAAAAATGAAGTAATGAATTTTTTAAGGTAACAGTACCCGAAAAAAACTTTGTTAGAGCTTTTCGGCAACATTGACATATTCGGGGAAGACATAAAATAATAAAAAATCTATACTGGCAGCAAACCGTCTGTATACGTACAGAAAATGATTTCAGCAGATATACACATAAAAGACAAAGATTTAAGACAAGGTTGCGTCTTCTCACCAGAATTATTCAAGTTACTCAATGAGGCAATTCGGAGAGAACTAGAAGTTCTGCCAGGATTCGTCATCGGTCAGTTATAATCTTAAAAATATAAAATACGAAGATGAAACAGTGCTGATAGCAGACACGTAAAGGAAAAACTACATGACTTCCTACAGAAGGTAGCGAAGGAAACATAGAAGAAAGGGCTAAATATAATCTGCACGAACATTGAATGCATCGTCATCAGCAAAAGAAAAGGAGCGCAAAATATCACTTACAGGTTCAGTTAAGTTCCATACGTGATACACGCTTGGGCGATCATGTCTCGAAAGAGACATGACTGACTGGGCAGAAGATTATCCCGCAGTAGGTTGCCATTGCTTTCTGCGGTAGACTGGTTGCCGACCAAGGCT
Organism: Ascarosepion bandense; assembly: GCA_037127315.1. NCBI lineage: Eukaryota > Metazoa > Mollusca > Cephalopoda > Sepiida > Sepiidae > Ascarosepion > Ascarosepion bandense. The sequence goes on along the minus strand of JBBBDQ010001762.1, from coordinate 279,182 downwards.
ATAGAATCCAATCTGTCCTGTTATTTAACCCATAACTGGAAGGAGTAGACGGATTAATACCTTTCACAAGGGTATTTGCGGGTAAGTGAAGACAATGAATTCAGCTGAAATTCGAATTCGGCTCCACGATAACTCGTTCCGAGCCGATATCCAATGCACCACAACGCACATAGGGATGCTTAAATCAAGCAGGTACAGAAATTGAAATACCTAAAATTGATCAAACAGAGAACGGAAAGTTCAACACTGAGATCCAAAGCCGTATTTGCACAGACAAAGACGCATTCCAAATGTTGAGTAGAGTATTATGAGACAAGAAAAATTTCGTTCGAAACAGAGTATTGGACCGCATTGCTCGGGTGTAATGAAAGCTTTAAAACTAATCCATAGTCCTAGAGCTCAGACACTTTGGACGTTGGCAGGAAAAACTAAAAAGCAATAGTTGTTTCAAGTTAAAGCAAAACCGTAGACTGAAAGAAAAATGAAAGGATGTAAATCAAATTTTGATTTCCTGATATCGATATCAAAGAAGCTTTTCTCTCGTAAACTGAATTTTGAAGGCTAAATAAGTCCTCTGAGTAAATGATATCATGGCTGAGACTAAGAATTACAATTATACTTACTTAGAGCCAAACCCGAATCAAAAACTAAAATAAAAGGGCTGAAAAAATACAGACATACAGGCAGATAAACACACACACACACACACACACACACACACACGCAAAAATCTTGCCTTTTATATATATATATATATATATATATATATATATATATATTAAAAAAGGATTAATTCAAAGATGTTGAATGGCCATTTCGATATGAAGATCCCCACGGGGGACGACACATCACCTCAGCAACAGAAAAAACCTTTCAGAAACTGGAGAAAAATTAGTCTACTTTTCCTTTTTAAATAGATTGCAAAGAAATTAAAAAATAAATAATAAAATAAAATAAAATAAAATAAAAATAAAAATAAAGGGAAAGAAAAAGAAAAAGAAAACGAAAAAGAAAAAGAAAAAGATAGAATAAAATCAAATAAATAAGAAAAGAAAAAAAATTGACATCGTCTGGGTTCGCAAAAAAAAGGGAGAATGTAACTAAAAATTAACAGACAGCCGCGTTAAATCGACGTCAGTTTAAGCAACACGGAAAAAAGGTGGTAAGAGAGATGAAAGAAGGAAGAGAGATAAAAGAAGGAATATATATATATATTATCGATTTTCTGCATTACTTGCAAAAGCGGCAACCTTGAAACTTCTGAATATCGTTTCTTATGTATTTGTGTATGAGTGTATCAAATTTGATTAAAATCGGACCACTCCTTCTATAACCCGATTTTTTTCGATTATCGACTTTCGATATTTATCGGGAGTACCTCGCAGAAACCCTAGCTAAGAACACTTGCAGACGCGTATAGTACAATTCTGTAAATTTTCAAGAAAATCGATTCAGCCGTTTCGGAGTCTATAGATAACGGACACACACACACACACAGAGACAAATTTCCATTTATAAATAAGTTTAGATAACATTTTGATTTAATTTCTTTCTTTGCAGCATATATACTTCACTTTTAATAATTATTTACCCCAACGAGTTCGACATGCATCGGAAAATATATGAAGATATGAAACAGCACTATGATGGTTCATCATCATCATTCTGCGGCCTCAGACGAGATAGAACTCACTACACCCTTCCAGAATTCCCTATTTGTCATAGCTCCTGTAAGGTCTTCCTTGGCAATAGATTTATCTCTGTGTATCCTGTCTGGAAAAGTTAATTTACAAGTTCGATTGTGAGGTGATGGGTGCCTCCATAATACAAACGATGAAACAAGTTCATCTGTTGCATGTGCGCAATGCCCAGCAAACTGGACACGTCTTTTTTTTTAACTAAGGTTGATACTCTTGGTAGGTCTCCATATATCATTTCTAAAGTTAGGTTGTTTCGCCATGAAAGATCAAGTACTCTTCTGAGAAGGCGAGTATAACATCCATCTAAACGGCGCTGTTGTTTTGCTGAAAGAGTCCAAGTTTCGGATCCACAGAGTAAGATTGGTTCAATAAGTGCGCGAAAAACTTGGATTTTAATCTTATGATCAAGATTGTATTTCCAGATCTTATCCATTTTGTTACAAGCAGTCCATGCTATGCCTTTTCTGATATTGAAGTCTTTTTCAGAATTCTTGATGTGTGATCCTAGGTATTTGTAGTCTTCAACGCGTTTAAAGGATGTTATTCGAGAGAGTTTTAATTTCATGATTGCTGCGAATGTTAATTGGCATACACTCAGTTTTGGTTTCATTCAGGTGAAGCCCTGAACAGTTTGCTGCTGATTCAAGAGAAGATAGGAGTGCCTGAGCATTAAAGAGGTTGTCTGATAACAGCGCAATGTCAGCAAAATCAGCATCGGTAATATAAAGTGCAGGATAACGTGAACTTCTTCTAGGCTGACACATGAGTCCATTTTCTTTTATTGTATCCACAGAGATGCGCATAATGTAGTCTATTACAGTGATGAAAAGGAAAGGAGAAAGTGTATCACCTTGTAGAGTAACAGCTAGAATATCAAAAGGCTCTGTTTCACCATCTGGAGTCAGGACTGTGGCTTGTGTATTTGTATAAACAATACTTTAATGGCTTCAATGGTTTCTACTATGATGGTTAGACGATCTAGGTGTGCGGGACACATAACAAGAAAAAATGAAAACAGATGGAGAAAATGGTTGCTTGTAAATCTATCGAATGGATAAAAATTCTGTCGGAAAACATGATCCTTTAAACGAAAAATTATATAGCAAAGTTTTCTGGTAATTCTTGGAAGAAAGAATATAGTCCCTGTTGGCATGGAATAAGTTGGAGGAGGTCTCTATCCCCCAATGGAGTTGAAATAACTGATGATTGAAATGATGAGGAATATCTTTTTGTCATACATATTGCACATTTAAACAAACGTATACAGTTTCTAGAATTTTCTGTGTATGACAGAAAAATGGCGAAAGGAGAAAGTACGTAAATTTTCTAAAATTCAATAAATCAACGAGCAAACGGTGATGGCAGTACTTTGTGTAAATAATGAAGCGCTATCCCGTTTAAATTAAGAGTGAGCAAAAAAATTAACTCATTCTGAATTGATTTCACCCAAGAACGGCGCCTAATGTAAGCGGTCTGAGAGGAAGTGTTAAGATTAGACTTTAGAAATAATTTTGAAGATTTTTTTTCATCTCAAAAAAGTATTTCTTTTAATTTCATAATAATTACTATTTTTTTTTAAAGATCCTTAATATCTTTGCTTTCATTCCGGATGCAGTTCAACTTCATGATTATTTTTTTAAAATAAATTGCAGATTTAATTATTCGATGCTCTATTGATAAACATCTCTGAGAAAACAGAATGCTTGTTAGCGAAAAGAAGAGCAAAACATGCTAATTAGAGATACGAAAATGAAGCAAGTAAAATACAATCAAATATCTACGAATTTACATTATTTACGCTGTTCGAGCTGTTGTCCTCCTCTTTATTACCATGTCTTCGTCATTTCGGTCGTTGTACGCTTAGGCCTTCTTCAGATGCTAAGACTTTTTTACCAAAACCTTTATTTCGATCACTGGGGTAAATAATTAAGAAATCCCGTAGAGAGTATCTTGCGGTAGTGGCATCGCACATGGAACGAGAAAAATCTACCGAAATATAGGGTTCGGTTAAAAATCCCTAGCACCTGAAGAAGGCCGGTCGAAACATCGTAAACGTGTCAATAAAGATGAAGAAAACGGTCCGAACAGTGTAAATATTGTCAAATACTACCTCATCTCAGAAGTATATACATATCTGCGAATCTTTTTAACGAGTTACAAAAAGTGTGACACCGAAAGTCCGAAGTCACATCGGGATAGTGAAAGAAGACTTCCAAAACCTAAGCATAGTATGAAAAAACAAGAAAATTCTTTTAGAAATAAAGAAAGGACTTCTGTACTGTCATGTATGATCGATCCCTCTATATAGGATCGAATGCTGGTAAATATAGGGTTCGGTTAAAAATCCCTAGCACCTGAAGAAGGCCGGTCGAAACATCGTAAACGTGTCAATAAATATCCTCACGGATGGAAAAGTGATTTGAGAAATGTGTTAATACAGAATAACTTTAAGAATTCTAAGAACTAAAATTTACGCAATGATGAAGTTTTAGAGAAATTCGCAAACAAACAGGAAATTCATACTTAGTATCAGAAAGAGACAGTTAAAATTTCAAATAATGAGAAAAAGGAGCTTAGAAAATTTGATACTCACGGAATAAAAGAACAGGAAGAGGAAAAAACACTGAAATATCTTCTTAACGAGCCCTTCGAAATAGTTAACAATTTAACTATTTAACAACAGTAAAGTATCTTCTTTCAGTCCGATCGCCAGTCATCTTGATGTTCACTTTACTCTGGCAACTGATGGATTGCAAAAAACAATCCAATGAGTATATTATAGTTAAACCAATGAGTATATTCGCTAGGACGTATGACCTCTAATAAGAACAAAGAACAGGAACTACTAAAGACTTTGTTATTCTTAACTGGTTGAGACCAGGACAAAAGTTATAACTTGATTGAATCTATAAATCATATCAGACTGCCGGATCAGATAATTTGGAGTTGTTCATGCAACATTTAATTGGATTTATTTCTCGAAAAAGCTTTTACAACCTTTACGTTGTTAGTTTAAATTTCTTTTAAATACAGACTTGTTTTTACAGCCGCTTAGGTTCCTGGGCATGACGGTAAACTGCATCCAGCAGCAAGGCTTCTGATTGGGAGGATCTGAGAAGCAGGGAACCATCTCTTAATTTTTGTTGGTCCCAGTGGTAGTACCTGTTAGAGTCCCAGCTATGGGTAAATATTTAACCCTTAAACTGGGGTCGAATCACTATGAAAGTATAAAAATACACTTTTATAGAAATATATACATAAAAATAGATTTTTATAGAAAAATATACACCTTTGAAAAAAAAATATTACCAACAACCACCATAGACAATCGCATCTAACTCCCATTAGCATGGGACAGGCTAGCCTACCAGAGTGTAAAATACTACGCCTCCTTGGCCTTACACTCTCGGCGGACCTCAAATGGAATGATTATATCGAATCATTGCCAAATCTGCTGCTATGAAAGTCGGCTCTCTATGCAGGGCCCGGAAGTTTTTCCCACCTGAATCTATTCTGCACATATACAAATCTACCATCCGCCCGTGTATTGAATATTGCTGCCATATTTGGTAGGGTGCCCCTGCTGCTCTCCTTGGGCTTCTTGACAAAATACAAACGAAGATCTGTAACGTGGTTGATACTGACTTGGCAGACCGGCTGCAACCACTCTCTCACCGGCGTGATGTGGCTTCCCTGTGCCTCTTCTAGAAGTACTTTCATGGCTTCTGCTCCGATGAGCTTAGATCACTGGTGCCGCCTAAGCACGAATTTACACGAGATACTAGATTAGCAACTAGGTGCCACCCTTTTACAGTTAAACAAATAAGATGTAACCGTAAATTCTACTCCAACAGCTTCTTTTCTCGCGCTTCCCACCTGTGGAACTCCCTTCCACAAGTCTGCTTTCCCGACAGCTACAATCTCCAGGTGTTTAAATGTAGGGTCAATAGACACCTCCTATCACACTAACTCCCAATTATTCTCAGAACACTCTCATTTACCCAACCCTCATTCTCGGTATCCTTACCCGCCTCTCACCCACCCTCTGACATTTCCTATATAAATACATTTTTGAAGAAAAACTATTACCATAACACATTTTTGAAGGAAAAAATATTCTCAGCAAAACATTTTTCAATACAAAACTATAAGACATTTTCAGTTTTATAAAATAAAAAAGAATAAAAACAAAAAAATCCATTAAAATCTGACGAAATCAACCTTCTCACGAACATTGACAAAAATACCTTAAAACCCCTTTTTGGCATTAAATAACCCACAGAGGTGTTGATATGCCGTTAAAAAAACTCAAACTCATACTGTTGCTTATTTAAATCTTTTCTACTGGTTTGTAATCACTTCCTGCAATCCTTTTCCTTTTGTAGAATATTTCACTTGTCGCAACACCTGTCTAATATTTGATATAGCACTCAGCGTTCTGAGTGCTATATTACATCGTTATACCTTTTCTTTTAATATCCTCATTGACAGCAAAAATTTACATATGTCAGAAGAGACTCTCACGAGAGGTTATCTGATTCATGGATCTATTCGTTTTAAATAGGAAATAAACGATATTTTTTCTTTTGGAACAGTTTAGATATAAGACACGTTCGAATTCGCCCCCCCCCCCCAGCAGTAAGACATTTTCTCTAGCTTTACATTGACTGATACATAAAGGCATAAAACACTGGGCCTCTTTTATCTCTGAGGTTATATCACTACATTCTTCTGTTTTATAACTTTGACGCCTCTTATTTAGGTATACCCGCTCATTTCCGATAACTAACTTTTAAATTGAATTTTTAAAAAAATCTTTACATTTTTCTTTTAGTTTTAATTGAAAGCTAAAAGGTTAAATTTACTATTTCTAGTAAATAAAATATTCTGCTGTATTTCAGAGAGAAATTGTATTGTTTTGAATCTAAAATTTTGAGATTTTGAAAAATTTTTGAATTTTTTCAGACATTTTACAGCGATCGACACATTTGTAAATAAAAGTTAATTCTCAGTTTTAAAAAATCTTGCAAATATAAAATATACATCTGTGACACGTTAGTTCTGGAAATTTAGCAAATTTCTAGTTAAATTAAATTAATCTGATTTCCACAAATATTATTTATTTATGGCATGAAATTTAGACTAAAACTATTTCTTAATCATAGCGTGTTGATCTTTCTAACTTTTTCCGTATAATTTAACCTGTGACGACAGCCAGATGCGAGATAAGTGTCTATGGTGATTACAATTGACATAAGTGTCCAAATCTTTCCTGTAAGTGGAAGTAATCGTAAAACACATGAGCTTTCAATGTATACACAGAAATTAGCAAACAAAAACAAACTCCAAATACACAAAAAAAATAAAAAAATAAAAATTATTTTAAGAATACTATGGCTCGATGATTTGTATTAAACTTTTCAGGTCCCAATTATTAAATATAGTATTCACTTAATAACTTAACCCAACGCTTCAAAGTCTAAGAAATATTTCTAAATATTTTTGAAACTTGAAAATTGAAAATGATTCTTTTAAAATTTCATTATTAATCGAAAAGAAGTCTACAAACTATAATATCCTTAATTTATATTATACATTAAAGCAATTAAAAGTTTATCTAATTAAATAATGTCATAGTTTTATCGAATTTTTAAATTTTTCTATTGGGAGCAGATCTTCTGAAAAAGGGCTATATTATTGAAAAAAAAATACATTATTTTCATTTTCCAATGAGTCCTGCATTTAACTGATAAAAACAATTTTGCCTACAAAATCTAATTTCCTGAAATTTCATGAATTTACGTGGAGGGGAATAACAGATGTAAAAAAACATTTTTACCAAAATATTTTTAAAACAATAATTTCAAAAATAATTTCATTTATTTTAAATAAGTCCTGAAACTCATTAAAATCGGACTATTGTTTGATTTTTGCAAGAATTTACAAAATAAAATATATTTAATCGTAAAAAAACAGAGTTACATAATATAACAATTTCCATTGTAAAATCTCTTAACAATTTGGTTATCCGCTAAAGTAAAGTAAGTAAAAAAGTAAACAAAATTTTATACCAAAATCTCTAGAAAGTTAGAAAAAAAAAATTAAATTTGAAAAATAATTAAAAAATACTTTGATCTTTCCTCTCAATAATAACATAAACATTTGATGGAAAAAGTTCGTTTTTATAAAGTTTAGAACCATTTTTGTTTATACTATGCTGTTTTTCAGCAATTTAGTGGAGGTATGTGCGTTGTGGCGCAGTGGATATCGGCTTGGAACGAGAAATCGGGGAACCGAGTTCGAATTTCAGTTGAATTCCTTGCATTCACTTACGCGCAAATACCCTTGGGAAAGGTATTAATCCGTCTCTTCCTTCCAGTTATGGGTTAAATAACAGGACAGATTGGGTTCTATAGCCTTGGCCGGCAACCAGTCTACCGCAGAAAGCAATGGCAACCTACTGCGGGATAATCTTCTGCCCAGTCAGTCATGTCTCTTTCGAGACATGATCGCCCAAAGCGTGTATCGCGCATGGCACTTAACTGACTGACCTACTAATATTATACGATCGATTGCATTAGTAATTTAGAAGTCATTGTTTTACGTGTTTTAATTATCTTTTTCATTGATTTCCCATCGCAAGTCACGACTCCACCAACAAAGTTATCATTCGAACTTCGCCGGTGCAACATCGACCACATTTCAAAACTTGGGACTTTTTGCTATCACTGAATTCATGTGGGATAAATTTGTCGAGTATCTTCACCGTTCAAATTTGCTCAAGGTCATCCGATATTGTTGAAATGTTAGCACTCATTATCTCTGAGACATTTCTCTGACACTTCGTTCGACTTGTTTCTTAGGATGTCGATTGTCGATTGTCAATTGCAGATGGATATCCAATAAGACCTTTGTCTTCAAGACTCGTATTTCAACTGTGAATCTTCAGAAATCGGCGCCATACTCTCCGAACATAAATGGATTTTTCACCCATACTCTCTTAATATTGGCAACAGTTTAAGATGTGTTATGACCAAGCTTAAACACGAGCTAGAAAAATAAATACATTACTTCTTTTTGTTTGTTTTGAAGAGGAGGCAGATAAAATCTGAAAGAGATTTATATATAATTAACAAAGAAGTCACCTTAAACATTAGATTGATTAACATACTTCGGTGAAACTATTATAAAATTTGTCAATTTAAACTTATTTATAAATAGAAATTTGTCTGTGTGTGTGTGTCTATCTGTGTGTGTGTGTGTGTCCGTTACCCATACACTCCGAAACGGCTGAACCGATTTTCTTGAAAATTTACACAGTTGTACTATAAGCGTCTGCGAGTGTTCTTAGCTAGGTTTTGTGTCAAAAATCGATAATCAAAAAAATCGGGTTATAGAAGGAATGTTCCGATTTTAATCAAATTTGATACACTCATAGACAAAACCATAAGAAACGATATTCAGAAGATTCAACGTTGCAGTTCTTACAATAGTGCAGAAAATCGATAATATATATATAAAAGGCAAGATTTTTGCGTGTTTGTCTGTTTATCTGCCTGTATGTCCGTATTTTTTCACCCTTTTAGTTTTTGCTTCGGGTTTGGCTCGAAGTAGGTATAATTGTAGTTCTTAGTCTCAGCCAATGATACCATTTACTCAGAGGACTTATTTAGCCTTCAAAATTCAGTTTACGACGAAAAAATACTTATTTGATATCGATACCAGGAAATCATAATTTTACTTACATCCATTCATTTTTCTTTCAGTCTACGGTTTTGCTTTAACTGGAAACAACTATTGCTTTTTAGTTTTTCGTGCCAACGTCCAAAGAGACTTAGCTCCAGGACCATGGATTAGTTTTAAAGCTTTCATTACACTCGAGCAACGCCGGGCTGTACTGCTAGTTGGAACTAAGTTAAAATGATTCTAAAATAAGAAATTATTTTCTGAACAAACCAATAATATTTTCAGGATGAATCAGGTATTTAAGAAAACCATTCTGAGATTGCTATAAAATTAACAAAGACAATTAACCATTTTGTGAAACTATTATAAAATATATTTTTGTGAATCTATTATAAAAATATATCACTACATAATTAAAAGTTTTGTTTTGTGAAACCGGCTATTATTTTTCGAAAAAATTAGTACTGTTTTCTAAAGTATACACACTGCTAATCTATGTGGATCCCAAAACATTTCAATGGCTGCATCTAATGCGCCTGTGTTAATGCAAATCAGATAGTTTGTATTCCGCTGTTAACATCACGTGAATTCTGACATATTTAATACTTTGTCTTCAGATTGACAATGGTTATCTATCATTTTCACTACATTTCCATGTCTGCAGCATCGAAATATGGCAATAATATGTCAATTAACATAATATTTTTTCCCCAGATTATTCCGATGAGAGTCAGATTTTCCAAGCTGCGACTGATTCAGTAAGAGCTAACCAAACACGGTTCCAACGACCGTAGCAGAGGCTATACTGGAGATGCAAATATCATAGTAAGAGTTTCAGTAGGAATTACAATTCACAAGCGATCCACAACGGTATGCATGCGCATTTTAGGATAGTACGTTCCGACCATTTGTTCGGTTAGGACACTGAAATATTCGCCTTTTTGCACCCAACCCAGTTAGTTAGATCGCAACGAGGACGCGCGGGGAAGAATTTCACTGGTAGAGGTGTGACAAGTGGTTAAGTGTTGATCAGTGATCATGTTGCACAATCTATTTGTTACAAATTTGTAGGCTACCAGATGCTCGTCCCCACTGTCCAGCTCAGTCTCACCGGCTTTTCAACTTCAGTAGGGTGTTAGATCATCGCCTTGAAATTTTTTTTTTAGACGAAACTTAATCAGATGCACTGTGTCGTAATTATCTTAATTTAGTAAGCATTTACAAATGACAGCCAAACATTTCGTATATTAAAACAAGAGAATCTAGTTCAAATCGAGGTGAGTGGACATTGACTTTTTTGGCCTTTACGATTGTGAGGGTTATTTTGTGTTGACAAAGTTCTTGTGATGAGGTGGTTAAAGAAATTAAGCAACCAAAGTAAGAAAAAATACGATGTAGGAGTTTTTATTTTCCTACTCTCATTTAGTGTAGGGAATGTTTAGTATAATTCCTGCAGAAATAAGTAAAGTTCGGAATATGTTTAATGAAAAAAAAAAGGGGGGGGGGAAAAAAAAAAGGGGGGGGGGAAATACCTGAAGTTATGTTGTTGTTGAGTGAAACAGTGAGAATGTGAGGGAGTGAATTCTTAAGCCATTGAGTAAGAATCGCCAGTCGTTTTGTTATGGGGGTGAAAAGAATCGCATCATTCATACTGCTATCAAAACGGAACCATCTTGATATTCGCTTTTTAGCATGCTCCTTGCTTTCTTCCTTCTGCGTGCGAATAATGCCGGAAAAAGTTAGCTGTTGCTAACTGATCTGCTATGTTTTATTTACTGATATATATTATTTATTGCTCTTTGCCAACAACAAAAACAATCTCTCCTCGGTCCTGCAACCAGTCATCTTCATACTCGTTTACTCTGGCGGGTGATTTTTTTTTTAATCATTTCACCCCGAGCAAGGCGGAAACGCCACTGATGTGCAGGGGGTTACATAAATGTAAAAAGATTAATTAGAAAAGAGTGAGGAGTACAAACTAGTTAGAAAGGAACAATAGAAAGCTGAGAAAGCAGGTGCGATGACAGATACATAGGTGGAGAGAAAGGGAAGGTTATACAGGGGAGGGGAGGAGAGAGCTAGAGGCCAGTGGTTAGTAGATGAGTATTAACTTTGCATTTAAATTTCTGGAGGTTGTAGCCGTCAGGAAAGCAAGAATACGGGAGCGAGTTCCACAGGCGGGAAATGCGAGAGAGGAAGCTGCAGGAGTAGAATTGTCATCTGCATTTGGCTAACCTGACTGTGAATGGGTGGGACCCAGTTGCCAGTCTGGTTGCACGAGTAAACACCTGTTGAGGAGGCATCAGTGACATAAGCTCATCCGAGCAGAAGCCATGAAAGTATTTATAGAAGAGACAAAGGGAGGCCACATTTTGACGATGGGGAAGTGGCTGCAGTCGAGTCGCCAGATCAGTACCTATCACATTACAGACTCTCCTTTGGAGCTTGTCAAAGAACACTGAGGAGAACGGCAGGGGCACCTGACCATAAATGGCAGCAGTACTCCATGCACGGACGGATGGTTGACTTGTATATATGCAGGATGGATTCCGGTGGAAAAAACTTCCAGGATCGACATAGTGACCCAATCTTCTTAGCAGTAGATTTTGCTATGGATTCAATATAGTGGTTCCATTTGAGGTCTGAGGACAGGGTAAGTCCGAGGAGGCGTAGTGTATTACTCTCAGGGAGAATCACTTGGTCCATGCTTATGGGAGGCAGAAGGGGTTGCCTGTAATGGTTGACAGACAACAGCTTGGTCTTAGATGAATTGAAGTTGACAAGCCACTTCTTGCCCCAGTTCACCACAGAGTGTAGATCCCGCTCAAGGTCAGCAGCGAGATTATGTCTGTCCGCCACAACAGGTTTCTTACTGGTGCGGGAGTATATTGTAGTGTCATCTGCGTAGATGCCTACTTGGGACTTGATCTCATCTGGGAGGTCGTTGATGAAAATAAGGAAGAGCGTCGGGCCCAGGATAGTACCCTGTGGGACACCAGCATTCGTGCTGTAGGACGAAGAGGCACGCCCATTCAGAACGACCTTCATTTTGCTGTTATTTAAGAAAAATTGGATTAGGTCAAGCAGGCGACCGGTAATACCATAACCGCGTAGTTTGCATAGGAGGCCAGAGTGCCAAACCCTGTCGAATGCCTTGGAGATGTCCAGAGCAACCGCGCGAGCCTCGTCAGACTCATCAAGGGCCTGTAGCATGTACTCCGTTACGGTTGTTAGCAGAAGGGGTTGCCTGTAATGGTTGACAGACAACAGCTGTCTTAGATGAATTGAAGTTGACAAGCCACTTCTTGCCCCAGTTCACCACAGAGTGTAGATCCCGCTCAAGGTCAGCAGCGAGATTATGTCTGTCCGCCACAACAGGTTTCTTACTGGTGCGGGAGTATATTGTAGTGTCATCTGCGTAGATGCCTACTTGGGACTTGATCTCATCTGGGAGGTCGTTGATGAAAATAAGGAAGAGCGTCGGGCCCAGGATAGTACCCTGTGGGACACCAGCATTCGTGCTGTAGGACGAAGAGGCACGCCCATTCAGAACGACCTTCATTTTGCTGTTATTTAAGAAAAATTGGATTAGGTCAAGCAGGCGACCGGTAATACCATAACCGCGTAGTTTGCATAGGAGGCCAGAGTGCCAAACCCTGTCGAATGCCTTGGAGATGTCCAGAGCAACCGTGCGAGCCTCGTCAGACTCATCAAGGGCCTGTAGCATGTACTCCGTTACGGTTGTTAGCAGGTCGGCTGTGGACCTGTCAAAGCGGAATCCATATTGCCTGTCGGAGAACAGTTTGTGGGCGGTGAGATGATGAACTATTTCAGCATTTATTATAGCCTCGAATACTTTCCCGAATATCGGTAGAAGACTGATAGGGCGATAGTTGGATGGATCCGAAGGTTCACCACAATTCTTAAAGACAGGAAACGACTGAAGAGAATGTCCAGCATGCAGGAAAGCAGGAAGCAGAAAGGCAATAGTTAAATAGTTTAGAGAGGACAGGGGAAAGTTCAGGAGCACACCTCTTAAGGACTATCACCGGGATTCCATCGTCTCCACACGTCTTATTGTGGTCGAGTTTTGAAATTACTCTGGATACTACTGTCGGGGTAATATATACGTCGTGCAGTTCTAATAGGGAAGTCGGGTGGGTGCACTCCGGACGAGTCGAATGTGGAGTTGGATGAGAATCTGTGGGCAAAGCACTCAGCTTTGTCCGCAGATGACGTGAGTACCTCAAATCCATGGATTAAAGGAGGTATTGAGGATTTCCTATTGTTGAGCACTCGTTTACAAATCCTCCAATAGTCCTTGGAGCCGAACTTGCGGTCAGCTATGTGCTGTTGCATTCTCTCAGCAAACAACTGTTTGGCGTCATTGATGGATTGAAAGAAACAATCTGATGAATTTATGCGATCAGAATATTCGTTTTGAAATTGTTCAACAGGAACTGCTAAATACTTTACTTTTATTTTATTTTTTTTATAATCGTGTCGCCCCAAGCAAAGCCTTTTACTGCCACTGTTGTGCAGAGGGTTACATAGGATGAGAGTTATGAGAAAGAGTGACAGGTTACAGGGGGTGTCAGGAAGCGGATAAGAGAAGAATGAGAATATTGATGAGAGTTGGGTGGACGGTGAAAAAAGCATGAGAGAGAGAGAGAGAGAGAGAGAAATGTAAGTTACTGAAACATGGGATGACTGTAGACTTGACTATTGAATTGTTGGAGATTATAGCCGTTGCGAAAGCAAGTAAGCGGAAGGGAATTCCACAGGCGGAAAGTGCAAGAACAGAAGCTGCTGGGGTAGAATTTGCGTTTACAATTTATTAGTTTCACAGTAAAAGGGTAGAACCTAGTTGCTAAACCTTTGGCTCCAGCAAATGTATATATAGAGGGTACCATTGAGCTAAGTTATTCAGAGTAGAAGCCATGAAAGTATTTGTAGAAACGACACAGGGAAGCCACATTGCGTCGGTGAGAAAGCGACTGTATCCTAGCTGCCAAGTCGGGATCGATCGCATGACAGATTCTCCGTAGGATTTTGTCAAAGATTGTTTACGCCATTCACATTTTTTGGACTCTCGTCCTTATTATCGTTGTCATACTCTTGATGTTTCGGCCGTTGTTCAATCTGTCTCTTTTCAGGTGATTAGCATTTCATATTGAATCTATATTTCTATATTTTGGGGTAGATTGTTTTAGTTCCACGTTCCATGCTTCTTGCAAATGACTAACAATTATCTCCATTTAAATCAACTCTCCAAATTTTATTCACATTTATTGTAGCCATGTATTGAACCCACAACTTTTTGGGTCAAGTCACAGAATTTAACACACAGTTTTGTGCATTGAGCCATGTATCCTTTCAGGCCTGAGTGTACAACGTCCAACATATCGTTAACAAAGATAAGGAAACAAATACAAACAATGTAAATAATTACAATACCTCATCTCAGAAATATAGACAAATCCTGACGAAGATCGGAGCGTACAACAACCGAAACGTTGTCAATATGGCAACGAAGATAAAGAGAAAATTCCGAACACTGTAAATATTGTAAATTGTTCAAATTCTCCATCTCAGAAATTTAGACAATTATTGAAAGTGAATATGGCAACAAAGGTAAGGACAACAGTCAAAACAATATAAATAGTGTGAATAATTACAATACTTCATCTTAGAAATATAGACACAAGCTAAGGACTTTCTTATTTCTACGAGTTTAAATGCATGGCAAAGTTATACCTTGACTGAACCTATAAATCATCTTAGAGTGTCCGACCAGGAAATCTGGAGTAGTTCATGCGACATTTAATTCGATTTCATTGACTGACTCCAAATCGCCAGTTGACCGCATTTCTGTAAATATTGTCCACAATTATGAAGAAGACACTATGTTTAGAAATCGGCAGACTGGATAGAAATGATTATTTATTGTCAGTGATCACCAGAATACATCTATTTAAATGACCGATCAATACTCAATGCGATCCGAACTAATTACTAATGGACATTATGCAGAAGAAAATAACCACTTGGCTATCAGAGTTCCTCTGAATTATTTCATTAAATGAAAAGGAAATGATATTCAGTGCCATTTGGCTTATTTGTGAAAAGTTTTTCTAGTCAGAGTCCATCTTGTACATTCATAAATCTGCCATCCGCCCGTGCATTGAATTCTGTTGCCATATCTAGTTGGGTTCTCTCGGTATTCATCTCAAAGTTCTCGACAAAATCCAAAGAAGAATTTGCAATGTAATCAGTTTTGACATCGCATCTAGATGTTCTTACTGATATGATTTGGCAACCCTCTTGTATTTTCCAGAAATAGTTTCATGCTAATTGATATTTTTTTCTCTGTACCCCGACCAGGTGAATTTAAGCATGTTACTACACTGGCGTCTAGGTCCCACCTTTTCCCGTTGATATAGTTAAACATAACTCGCTTATTTTCCAACAGTTTACTAGCTTCCTACTAGCTAAGATCTCTAAAACGGTAAATGCAATGTCAGTTACCATCTCCTATCTTCTTGAATCTCATTGATAATTTATTCTTTCTTCAATACCCCCTTGCGCAGTCTTTTCTCTCAATGTAACCCTCTGCGCACTAGCGGCGGTCCAGACTTGCTTAGAGGGACATTTAATAGATAGACTAGAAGTTTTGTAAATAATAACAAGAAAATCAGAGCAATGTGCGAAAAGATAGTGATAATTCTATATTCTATTCTATTATTTTACAAATATATGTTTAAAAATAACTGTTGTGTACGTATCTATGAACAGTAATCTACATTTACGATCTCTCAAATGTAATAAGATCCCAAATAGACATATACTAAGGTTTACTCTCACCTTGATCAAAAAGCTGCTGTGGCTGACAACGCAAACCTCACTGCCGAGCTTGAAAAGAACCTCCTATCTGTGGCGGACTGGGGCAAGAATTGGCTCGTGAATTTAAATGCTTCCAAAACAAAGCTGCTATCTATTAAACATCACAGAAAATCGCACCTACGCCCACCCCCGATATTAGCATGGATCAGGCTAGTATGCCTAAAAGCGAAACACTGCGTCTC
Source organism: Ascarosepion bandense (assembly GCA_037127315.1). Taxonomy (NCBI): domain Eukaryota; kingdom Metazoa; phylum Mollusca; class Cephalopoda; order Sepiida; family Sepiidae; genus Ascarosepion; species Ascarosepion bandense. Next base: position 262,711 of record JBBBDQ010001762.1, on the reverse strand, counting down.
CTCGGCCTAACTCTCACAACAGACCTTAAGTGGAATGACTAAATAGAATCCATAGCTAAATCCGCTGCTAAGAAAGTTGGTTCTCTGTAGGACCAGGAAGTTTTTCGCCTGAAACAATCCGCACATATATAAATCTACCATCCACCCAGACATTGAATACTGTTGTTATATCTGGTCGGGTGCTCCTGCTATCCACCTAGGTGTCCTTGACAAAATACAACGGAGAATCTGTGATGTGATAGATCCCGGCTTGGCAGTACAGATACAGTCACTTTCTCACCAGCGCAATGTGGTTTCTCTGTGTCTCTTCTACACATAATGTCACGGCTTCTGCTCTGATGATACTTAGCTCACTGGTGCCCCCTGTACATAAATTTACTCGAGTCACAAGATTAGCAACTAGGTCCCACCCTTTTACTGTGAAACCAATAAAATGTAAACGCAAATTCTACTCCAACAGCTTCTTTTCTGGAATTCTCTTCTATTTATTTGCTTCCCCAACAGCTACAATCTCCAAGAATTTAAATGTAAAATCAGTACTCATCTCCCATCTCACTAACCTGCACCTTCCCTCACGTGCTCCCTTCTCCGTCCACTCCACTCTCATCAGTATTCTCATCCTTCTCTTACCCACTTCTTGACACCCCCTATAACCTGTCTCTCTTTCTCATAACTTTTCCTCGTATGTAACCCCCTGCAAAAGAGTGGCAGTAAAATGCCTTGCTTGGAGCTATATGATTATAAAAAAATGTTCTAATCCTTATATAATACGTTGGACACAATGGAAAAAGTGGTTTTTTAACTGTTTAGTCTTTAGTTTTTTGCCTTGCTAAAATCTGATGGATTACGACCTCAATCGACATATTTCTGTTTTACGTTTTGTTTGTAAATTTAATTTCTTCTTTGGTGAAGATAAAATTTGAAGTTAAGTTCTTTCTTTTTTATTTCTTCGTTTTTATTTGCTAATTTTACATTTTGTTTCTTCATTTTCAGTTATTTTTTTCTTTTAACCTCCCTCTTTTTGTTGTTCGTATCATGTACTAAATTGTTATATTAGTTCTTTTTTAATATTTCTTTTCTTGTACAATTCTATTTTTTCAAACCTTTTTGTAACTTAATATCTTTTAATAACAAGACCGTTTTATTTCTGTTCATTTTTCAGTCAGCCATTATTGTGTTGTGTGGTGCAGTGAATATCGGCTTGGAACGAGAAATCGCGGAGCCGAGTTCGATTTCCAGTTGAATTCCTGGCATTCACTTACGCCCAAATTCCCTTCGGAAAGGTATTAACCCGTCTCTTCCCTCTAGTTATCGGTTAAATAATAGGACAGATTCTATAGCGGTTGGTCGGCAACCAGTCTACAGCAGAAAGTAATGGCAACCTAATCTTCTTGGGATAATCTTCTGCCCAGTCAGTCATGTATCTTTCGAGACATGATCGCCAAAAGCGTGTACCACGTATAGCACTTAACTGACTGACTCAATATAATAGTTGGAAACATGAATAAGGCTTCTACTGGGCATAAAATAAGGGGATCAGTTTTATAGTGTTAAGAAGTAATAAACAGATCCCCCACTAATTACTACTTAATAATATAATATATATCTTCCCCCTCTAGCTATGAGGTTCAAATAACAGGACAGATTGGGTTCTATCGCCTTGGCTGGCAACCAGTCTACTGCAGAAAGCAATGGTAGTCTACTGCGGAATAATCTTCTACCCAGTCAGTCATGTCTCGAAAGAGACATGATTGCCCAAGCGTGTATTATGTATAAGCACGTAACTGACTGACTGATATTGTTTTAGGCAATCCTTTATAATTTTCAACCATTCCTTTTTAATTCTATTAGTTTTTCAGTCTTTACCGTTTCTTTTGTTTGGTATTGCGCATGGAATGAAAGAAGGGAAATTTTAACGTGTTGTATATAGACAGTTTATACACATGCCAGTCACCGTAAGAACTCAATTCATTTCTGAAGAGTCACGCATATATCGCAGAAGAGGAAACTGTTTTTAAAATTCTCTTCTGTAGAGATCTCAATCGTAATGACAGCATAATATATTAGTCATCCACATACAAGCCTGTTTTGCTCATCGGTGTGGCTAGAGGCATCCGCTTGCTTCTGGCTGGGATCGTAAACTCGACAGATATATATATATATATATATATATATATATATATATACATACATATATATATATATATATATACTCTCCAAGTATAGGGTACGTATGGATGGAATAATATTCTGTATTCAAAGAAACACTATTCTTTAAAAAGTGCTCAATACACAGTGGAGACAATAATGTTTATTTAGAATTTATAACATATATATGTTATAATATCACTACAAATGTATCCATTTTGTTTCGACTCTATTTGTGTCTTATCAACTGATGATTATTTTAAGTTGAAGAGTTTTAAAAAGTTTCAAGTCTAACCAAGCCACATTAATCACGGTAGCCTTGTTACATAGACAAAGTGTACTAATCCAAATAAAGCAATATCTAATTTGAAGATGAGAACAGATTCTAAAAACAATTTATTGGGACACTTTTATTAATATTTGATTAAAATGTAGATCAGCATTATTAATCGACTATTAGATTTACTTAACTTTATGTTTGTAGCGATTCTTAGATTTTAAGTTTAACAAAGTATTAAATTTAGGTTATTATAAAGTTATTTAGATATTAAACAAGTAAAGGACGTGGAACGCACACATATTCAAATCTACAGGCATCCACATATGACAAATAGACTAGTATATACACATACGAACATATATTAGCATACAGAAACATGTACAAATGAATACACACACACACACACACACACACACACACACACACACATATATATATATATATATATATATATATAATTTAAAATTTTGTTTTTATCCACGTCAGTTTATCCTTTAAATTTTAAACCAGGTTTGGAGAGCGTCGGTAAAGGCTAAAATATTGGTTACATGTAAGCGAGAATTCGTAAGATGGCGAGAGACTTGAACGAAAAAGATCAGTGAAGACACAGTCATATTTCAGCGCATGAACAAATAAACATAATTACATATACCCACGCAAATCTTCTTTTATGTACCTTGTCCCTTCAGGACGTAGGTGATCATGGCCTTCCACGTCTCCCTATGCCTGGTGGTTCTTAGCACGCTTTCTCCTGTAACGTCTCTCAGCCCCCATTCTGTTATCCACCTGCTCAGGCCTCGACTCTAGAGTTTCGTAGACGAAACTTTTGCAATAGTTCGGTCCATCAGGATATTCCAGAGGTGCTCATTTGTGCGTTCAGGTATCTGTGTATGTGATCCAGGTATATATTGTGTTGTGGATTCCGGGTGAGGAACCGTACAAAATAATGAACGACAAAAAAGATATTGAGATAGAAAAGTAGGTTATATTGAAACGTAATATACAAACTTGAACGCAGGTTAGTAAATCCAGGAATACGATCAGAAAGAAAGAAATATATACATGTCTTGAAGTAAAGACGTTGGAAATAGTATATCCGGGTATATTATTCTAGCTGAGTGGAGCTCAGAGCTAGTCTGACTTCTGACGGGGTAGTTTCTGGGTAACTTCGGTAACTTACGTATCGGTTCCGGTACTCTCCTGTAACTCGCATGGATCTCTACGATTATTCACAACTCTCTATGGCAGGAGTATATGTATACTCAGTCGAGTTTATTATCATATGCAAAAAGGGGAGATCCAACAACAATTCTGTCTCTTTGATTGTAGGTATGTCCATCTGAAAGATTTTTCTGTTTCCTTTCGACATTTAGCCCTATCTGTCTAGGATAGTTAGTTGCATGTAGTGCTGAATGAATATCTCTTCGAAGACGGTAACTAAAAGAAATTTGAGTTTTTGATGTTTTCATCAAATTTGGGGAAATTAAATTAGTCGGGAATATTTTCAGTACCACCTCCAGTCGGTTAAGTTCCATAAGTGATACACGCTTGAGTAATCATCTTTCGTTCCATGATTGACTGGACAGAAGATTTTCCCGCAGTAGGTTGCCATTAATTTTTGCGGTATACTGGTTGCCAACCAAGGCTATAGAACAGAATCTGTCCTGTTTTAACCTATAGCTGGAGAAAGAAGAGACGGATTAATACCTTTCTCAAGGGTATTTGCGCGTAAGTGAATTCCACGAATTCAACTGGAATTCGAACACGGCTCACCGATTTCTCGTTCCGATATCTACTGCACTAGAACGCACCTTCTCAAACATGTTCGTCAGTCAGTTAAGTGCCATACGTAATACAAGCTTGGGCGATCATGTCTCGAAAGACACATGACTGATTGGGTAGATTATCTAGCAGTAGGTTGCTATTACATTCTAGAGTAGACTGATTGCCGACCAAGGCTATATAACGCAATCTGTCTTGTTATTTAACCCATAACTTGAAGGATAAGACGTATTAATACCTTTACCAAGGGTATTTGCGCGTAAGTGAATGCAAGGAATTCAACTGGTATTCCAACTCGGCTCTTCGATTTGTCGTTCCGAGTCGATATCCACTGCAGCACAACGGCACGGACTGAAAAAGATATTACAGATCAATATAGTTTATTATATATGAAAAGATTTGCATAAGAAAATAACAAATGAATGCATAGATACACGATTAAATATAGAAATAGAAGATATATTAGGAGAAAAATGTCTGGGTAAATATTTTATACCTTTTTTTTAAGTTTCTAATACCAGATTTTATTTTACTTTATTTGATTATTACAAGATTTTGCGGTGGATATTACTGGATAAATCAGAGATTTTTTCAATGATGAATTCTTTAAAAAAAAAATAACTATATCACGCTTTCAAAAACCGACATCCAAGCCATCACCATTTTTTTCCTAGTAAATAGTAATGTCCCGGGGTAATTTTTCACTGTATTATTGTTGGTCTTCCAAGAAAAATATTCACAAAAATTTCTTGCATCAACCAGATTCCTTCAGGTTGTGGATATTCATACGTCTGTAAATCTTCCTATCCTTTGCAGCTTTTAGTAACCTTTATTCTTTTCTGTCCTACACATTTCCTGTTCTGTAAACCATTTATACAAATACATTATTTTACTCACCATTTCTTTATCTTTGCCCAGGATCTATATATAAAAGACAAGATGTTTGTGTGTGTGTGTGTGTGTGTGTGTGTGTGTGTGTGTGTGTGTGTGTATCTGTTTGTATGTCCTCTATACAAAACCCCAATTTTTATCTGATTCTCACCAAACTTCACACAAATATTCTTTAGACATCTGGTGAGGTCATGGGCTACATATTTTTCCGATTTCTTCTCGATATCGGAAATCAATACCCCCTGATCAAAATCAGGTTTTCAGTCTTTTATTGTGGTTCTTGCTGCAGAATTTGCATGGTAAAATTATAGTTTTAGTGTCAAACATTAGTAGATCTCAAACAACTCATTTTTCTCGATATCGGAAATTGATACCCCGATATCTTATAGGGTCTGATCAAAATCAGGTTTTCAGCCCTTTTATTTTGGTTTTTGCTTTGGGTTTTGCTCTAAGTAGATACAGTTGTAGTTCTTAATCTCAGCCATGATACCATTTACTCAGAGGACTTATTTAGCCTTCAAAATTCAGTTTGCAACGGAAAACTTATTTGACATCGATAGCGGAAATTAAAATTTGACTTACATCAGTTCATTTTTCTTCCGGTCAAACTGTTTCGCTTTGACTGGAAACATCTATTGCTTTATAGTCTTTCGTGCCAACGTCCAAAGAGTCTGAGCTCCAGGACCATGGATTAGTTTTTAAAGCTTTCATTACACCCGAGCAATGCCGGCTATACTGCTAGTTTAAATATATCCCGTGAGTGTCAAATTTTGTAAGAATTCTAATTTCATTTGTTATTGACTTATCCCAGTCTTTTTCTATATATATTAAACTATATCAATCTATAATGTTCTTTTTTTAGTCTGTGCATATTTCTGACTTACTCGACTAAGTTCATTTCCAAAAGTTTAGAGAAGCCATCAAATTCTAATATTTCTTCTATGTTCATTCTCTTTCGGAGCCAGATCCTTTCAGCACATTATGTATCTATCTTTGTTTGCTCAAAGGCAGACTGACAGACAAACAATCAGACGGACAGACTCGAAATTGCTACAGAATCTGGTTTAACTAATTCAAACGTCGATTTCTTTTCAGTTGTGGGTTCAATCTCTGGTAGTGCTGAGCAGATATACATTTAGTTTTATGACAGCTAAATTGAAGGTTTCTATATAGCTATGGGTCTACGGCTATATCGCGTTGAATACATCGGTTCTCGTCCGATCACCGAAATTAAGCAACATCGAGCCTGGCTAGTACTTAAATGGATGACCATTTGGGAATACCAGGTGCTGTAAACGTAAGGACCAAAAATGGCCCACCGGTCCTCCCGGTTTGGGGTTGGGCGCAGGGCTAACAATCTGCGGTAGACAGGTTGCCAGCCAAGGCTATAGAACCCAATCTCTCCTGCCATTTAACTCATAGCTGGAAGGAGAAGACATAGATTATATTACATTATTATAATAAGTATAATTAGTGGGGGATCAGTTTAATACTTCATAACAATACAAAACCGATACCCCACTTTATGCCCAGTAGAAGTTTTAATTGTTTCAAACTATTATATTCAGTCGGTCAGTTAAGTGTCATACGTGATACACGCTTTGGGTGACCATGTCTCTAGGTAGAAGATTATCCCGCAGTATGTTGCCATTGTTTTCTGCAGTAGACTGGTTGCCGGCCAAGGCTATAGAACCCAATCTCTCCTGCCATTTAACTCATAGCTGGAAGGAGAAGACATAGATTATATTACATTATTAGTGGGGGATCAGTTTATTACTTCATAGCAATAGAAAACCGATCCCTCAATTTATGCCCAATAGAAGTTTTAATTATGTTTTCAACTATTATATTAAGTAAGTCAGTTAAGTGCCATACGTGATGCACGCTTGGGCGATCATTTCTCGAAAGAGAAATGACTGACTGGGAAAAAGATTATCCCGCTGTAGGTTGCTATTACATTCTGCGGTTGACTGGTTGCCAGCCAAGGCTATAGAACCTAGTTTGTCCTATTGTTTAACTCATAACTGGAGGGAAGAGACGGATTAATAACTTTCCCAAGGGAATTTGCGCGTAAGTGAACGCAAAGAATTAAATTAGAATTCGAACTCGTCGAAAGATTATATTGATTTACATGCTAGGTTTGATGCTTTTAAGAAAGTTGCTTCGTCCTAGACAATTTTTCTGAGAATCTATCTTACATACTTATAAGTATACTATTCGTCCATGATTTGAATATTTCTACCTCATATGATATGCTGTTCCTGCTATATATATCAAGATTACTGATATAATCCAAAGAACAAGCAACATTATTGTTTATAAACTGGCAGTTTTCCTTCAGTCGATTTTCCACCGAAGTAATATAGCTTCCCTGTCCCTTTCCTAAAAATACCTTCATGGTAATTGCTCAGAAAACCTTTCTTCTGTGGTACCTAGAATTTATAAATTTTATGCGTAGTACTAGATTGTTCAACAAGGTTTCATCAATTTACAGTTGAAATAGCTAGATGCAACTGTTAATTTGTTTGAACATTATTTTTAGTCGATACTTGTATTTGAGTAGATATTCTGTTTTTAATCAAACAATACATTTATACTCAAATACGAGTATCGACTACAAATAATGTTCAAAGAAATAATTTCAATATGGGGGTTGTTAAAACCATTTCGTTAATCTTTGGGATTTTCCGCAACATTGTCAGTTGTATGCTAACATAGCATTTCTCGATTGTGTAATGCTCGTCTGGCTTCGTGCATTACAGCCATCTTCGATTTTCAAAAGTTTAAAAGCAACATCAGTCGTTATTTCTTGTTTTCTTGATACCTCTTCTTTTTTTTCTCTTTTTATTTTTCCCAGTTCTTTCAGCCGCATTAAGTCTTTGCCTGTTAGTGTCTTTAGTGCCTTTCTTTCTGAGGGAATTGATTAAATAAAAAACAAAGCAATAATTAAAATTTCACCTACTATTATACATAAAATCTATTTTATATTTTATAAAATAGATTACAGTACTGTGCAAAAGTATTAGGACAAGAACTATTTTATCTTTTATGAGGCATACTGACAGAAAATAAACAATTTAATTAAATAAATTTTATTTGATTTACTCAACAAATGCTTTTACAAGAAAATAAAGATTTGTTACAAAATAAATTTAATATTTATTATAATAGCCTTTTGCTTTGATCACAGCCTTCATTCTGTCAGGCATTGACATTGGTGTATATAATGGTATATAATCTTCGGTGTATATGATGGTATCTCCCGCCATCCTAAATATCCCATAGTTGTTTAATAGAGTAGTTTCAAAATCACTAGTTTAATAGAAAATAGGTAAAATTAAGTATAACTTCTTTTTAATACATTTCTTTTATACATAGTTTAAATAATCAATATTTATTGGCAATTTACTTGGCTTCTCAACCTGTATTTGAATTTCAGTGAGGTTTTTAGGAAAATCACCCCTGTCTTAATATTTTTGCACACTACCGGTAGTGTGCAAAAGTGTTAGGACGGGGTGATTTAAAAAGTATATTTTAATGCCTCATAAAAGATAAAATAGTTCTTGTCCTAATACTTTTGCACAGTACTGTATATTGTTTGATAATGTCCTGAATCACATTTAGCCGTGCTGTTAGAAAAGTAAATAGATCTCACCGTTTGAGCATTGGAATAGCTAGATGTAGCCATGTTTCTCCCTTCCGAAACTCTCTTCACGTTTCTTGCTTCTCTGCCACCTCTAATCTTCAAAACCTTAACGGTAACACCAATCTCAATCTTCTGTCTTCTTGAATCCTTTTTAGTTATTGTTCATTCTCCTCATTAATTTCCGCTTGGGAATACCAGGTGCTGTAAGCGTTTAGTGACGGATGTGCGTTGTGGTGCAGTGGATATCGGCTCGCAAAGAGAAATCGGTGAGCCGAATTCGAATTCCAGTTGAATATCCAGCATTCACTTAAGCACTGGCATCCTTGGAAAAGATATTAATCCGTTATGGATTAAATGACAAGGGTAGGACTTGGGGACCCTGCCCTTAAAAAAAAATTACAATGAACCTTGATACTCAGAAAAGATAAATGCATTACTAGATACAAAACGTATATAAAAACAACAATAAATTGTTGAAAGAAAAAGGTATTACTTAAAATTTAGTTGGCAATAAATGACCGCCGAGGTTGATATGCTATGAAACCAACATTAATTTCTCGTTTTCATACACTCCAAATAACCCATGAAGCCTTAGTTGCATTATCATCTTGCTTTGGGTGAAACAATTTAAGAAATAAATTCTACTTTTACGTAAATATTTAGCGCTTTCTATTGCTATAGACTTCATTCACTGACACAGCGGTAATTGGATGACATTGTAGATTTATTATGGAAACATTGCTTGGAAATCAGTTACAAATGTTCCTCTAATAGGTCTCTCGAAATTCCACACATTTGAACTTTCTGGAATTGGGAATCAATCAGAACTGACACTCACAACACGAGCTCATTTTCATATTAGACACTTGTCTAATATGAAAAAAAAAAACTCTACTCCTGCCTCTCTCCACCCACTCATTCAATATATTAATTCTGTCTATAAAAAGCAGCCATAGCCAACTCATTTGTGGGTTTTCGTCAAATGCCTAGATCTTGATGAACTTTATGATCACGAGGTTAAAAATAAAGGGATTCTTTTTGAAGCTACTTGACTTATACTAAAATATATGCTAGTAACCTATTGTATAGATATTTACTCAATTGAAAAGCGTTGTTGGACATTTGACTTTTACGGGGTATTTCTCAGACACTAGAAGAAGATACCATTAAGTGGATTATAAATAACTCGGGCGATTTTTGTTATTACTGTTTACAGAGAAAGAATTTGGCCGAGAAGTAGGATCAGAGGGCATTTAGTTCGATCGAAGAGAATCCTGTCCTTTCTCTAGACAATCTAACACTAAATTATTTATAGGTGAATATAATGCATTGTCATGTGCGTTGAGGCGCAGTGGATATCGGCTCGGAACGAGAAATCGGAGAGCCGTGTTCGAATTCCAGTTGAATTCCTTGCATTCACTTACGCGCAAATACCCTTGGGAAAGGTATTAATCCGTCTATTCCTTCCAGTTATAGGTTAAATAACAGGACAGATTGGGTTCTATAGCCTTGGCTGGCAACCAGTCTACCACAGAAAGCAATGGCAACCTACTGCGGGATAATCTTCTGCCCAGTCAGTCATGTCTGTTTCGAGACATGATCGCCCAAGCGTGTATCACGTATGGCACTAAACTGACTGATAATATATTTGCTAACGACAGTAAAGTTGAAAACTTCGCATTTTAATTCTGTGAAGACAACAGGTTCAACTATACTGTTGTTGACAGGTTGTTTTGAAATAGTGCAACTTTTATTTTTGTCTAAATGATGAGCGAACATACACCTTGTCTTATAACTTAGCTACCCAACACTTTCCTTACAATTTAGCCGACACATTTTTCTTACAATTTAGCAGATTCACTTTGTAATCAAATTTGCCGGACACAGATTTAATCTTGCAGTTTGCACGCTGACATAAAACTTATTAGGCAAAAACTTGTTTTACAGTTTATCTGACCAATATTTTGCATTATAATTTAACGAATACCGACATATTTTTGCAAAATGCTAGATAATTTATCTCGACGGAACCAATCTTATATATTTATAAGTGCCCAATTCTTCCTTGCTTTGAATATTGCTATCATATCTGGTCTGACTCCAGGTATATATTTAGAGATTTTTTTATAAAATCCAAGAATTATCGTCAGTGTTATTGGTCCTGACCTGCCATTTTGTCTTCAATCCCTTTCCAATTATATAGCATTCTTACTTTTTTTATCAATACTTTCATGGTGGTTGTTCTGATGAACTTTGCTCTAAGGTACCTAGACCTTATGAATTTAAGTGCAGTACTAGATTGACAACAAAATATCATCAATTTACCGTTGAAATATTTAGATGTAACTGTGTAAGTTCTACGTTGACATTTTCTTCGCTTGTAGGACTCATTTATAAATTCTTGCTTCCTATTCAACTTTGATCTTCCAAAACTCAAATTCAATTTCAATCGTTAACTTCTGTATTGTTATTTATTATCTTCTTTTCTTAATAGTAGCATTTCTCATAATTTGTAACACTCAGTCGCCACATCCTAGTAGATTTATTGCCTTGTTTGGGGTAAAATAATTTTTTGTAAAAATTATTGGACAAACATTTGTCTTACAGTCCGAATAAAAATTAGGAAAAGGGAACGAGAGGAAAAATAATGAATGACGGAATAAAAAGTAGAAAAGGTGGGGGGGGGGGGAGAAGAAAAAAAGGAAGGAGGAAAAAGTAGGAAAATCTGAAGGAGGGAGAAAAGAATGGGAGAAGTAAGAGGTTGAAAAGAAATAAAGAAGGAATAAAACGTAGGAGGAGGGAGAAATAAAGGCAGAAAAATGAAACGTAAGAAAAGGGGATGGAGGTGAAAAAGAAAGGTTTACAGAATAAAAAGTAGGAAAACGGAAAGGAGGGTTAAAAGAAAAGAAGAAGGAATAAAACGCAACAAACGAGGAAGGAGGAGAAAACAATGGAAGAAGGAATAAAAAGTATTAAAAGTAGTAGGGAAAAAAGGAAGGAAGAAAGAAGAAAACTTATGAAAAGGAGAATGTGGGAAGGAAGGACGAATAAAAAGTAAGAAAATGGGAAGTTGGGAATATTCTGACACTCGTCTGCCCGGCTGGTTGGTTCGCTGGTTCGGGAACGGAGCCTGCTGCGATGATGATGTCGAAATGGCACCAATTATGACGACGCTTTCAGGCCGTTAGTCATGATGATCTCGTCACAGTAGCTGGTCCTCAAGACGTCTATTACAACAACGAACTCACTGCCCACGTGGTGTTCTTTGATCTCAGAAAGTCACGTTGTGAAAACCCGGTTGCTGTATTTCTACCATATCCAGTCCGGACCTTTGAAGACACTTTTGTTAAAATAAAATAATTACGGCACAAAAATAAATAAATAAATAAATAAATAAATGAATAAGTTCGAAGACATCTGGATGAGTTACGAAAGAAAGTCTTTATAAAAAAATAATTAATTATAACAGCAGAAAATACAATTGTTGAAATTTAAATTTACAACGGAGAGAGGATTCGTTTAAAAAAATATCACAGCTTTCAATCTTCAAATAAAAATAAGTCCTTCCGACATTTTTTTTTACTATCATTTGTTCCTTGATATGAAAAACAACAACATTTGACTAGGAACCAGTGCTGACATCATACCTACTGTTGATAATTATTCTGTTATCAACAGAATGAAATCTTATTCACCATGGAATCGGTCTGTGGATTTTTTATAATCATATCGCCCCAAGGAAGGCAGTTTACTGGTGCGCAGAGGGTTACATAGGAGTAAAGTTATGAGAAAGAGTGATAGGTTATAGCGGGTATCAGAAAGTGGGTAAGAAAAGGACGAGAAATGAGAGTGGAGTGGACAGAGAAGGGATCATGAGAGAGAGGATGCAGGTTAGGGAGATAGAAGATGACTATTGACTTTACATTTAAATTCTTGGTGGTTGTAGCTGTCGGGGAAGCAAGTAAACGGAAAATAATTCCACAGACGCGAAATGAGAGAAATGAAGCTGGTGGAGTAGAATTCGCAGTATGTTGCCATTACTTACTGCTGTAGACTAGTTGCCGACCAAGGCTATAGAACCCAATCTGTCCTGCTTTTTAACCCATAACTGGAGAGAAGAGACGCATTAATTCCTTTTCCCAAGGGAATTTGCGCGTAAGTGAATGCCAGGAATTCATCTGGAATTCGAACTCGGCTCCGCGATTTCTCGTTCCAAGCCGATATTCACTGCACCACAACACATAAAATGGCTGTTTGAAAAATGAACAGAAATAAAACGGTCTTGTTATTAAAAGATATTAAGTTACAAAAAGGTTTGAAAAAATAGAATTATACAAGAAAAGAAATATTAAAAAAGAACTAATATAACAATTTAGTACATGATACGAACAACAAAAAGAGGGAGGTTAAAAGAAAAAAAAACTGAAAAGGAAGAAACAAAATGTAAAATTAGAAAATAAAAACGAAGAAATAAAAAAGAAAGAACTTAACTTCAAATTTTATCTTCACCAAAGAAGAAATTAAATTTACAAACAAAACGTAAAACAGAAATATGTCGATTGAGGTCGTAATCCATCAGATTTTAGCAAGGCAAAAAACTAAAGACTAAACAGTTAAAAAAACACTTTTTCCATTGTGTCCAACGTATTATATAAGGATTAGAACATTTTTTATAATCATATAGCTCCAAGCAAGGCATTTTACTGCCACTCTTTTGCAGGGGGTTACATACGAGAAAAGTTATGAGAATGAGAGACAGGTTATAGGGGGTGTCAGGAAGTGGGTAAGAGAAGGATGAGAATACTGATGAGAGTGGAGTGGACGGAGAAGGAAGTATGAGAGAGAGGGTGCAGGTTAGTGAGATGGGAGATGACTGCTGACTTTACATTTAAATTCTTGGAGATTGTAGCTGTCGGGGAAGCAAGCAAACGGAAAAGAATTCCTCAGACGGGAAATGAGAGAAAAGAAGCTGTTGGAGTAGAATTTGCGTTTACATTTTGTTGGTTTCACAGTAAAAGGGTGGGACTTAGATGCTAATCTTGTGGCTCGAGTAAATTCTTATATAGGGGGCACCAAGGAGCTAAGTTCATCGGAGCTGAAGCCTTGAAAGTATTTATAGAAGAGGCAAAGGGAAGCCACATTGCGACGGTGAGAAAGTGACTGTATCTTAGCTGCCAAGTCGGGATCGATCACATTACAGAGTCTCCGTTGGATTTTGGATAGCAGGAGAACCCGACCAGATATGGCAGCAGTATTCAATGCACGGGCGGATGGTAGATTTATATATGTGCAGTATGGTTTCAGACGGGAAAAACTTCCTGGTCCTACACAGAGAACCGCTGTTCTTAGCAGTGGATTTAGCTATGGATTCTATATAGTCATTCCACTTGAGGTCTGTTGTGAGAGTTAACCCGAGGAGATGCAGTGTTTTCTTTTCCGATAGATTAGCCTGATCCATGCTAATGGGGTGGTGGGTAGGAGTGACTGTCTGTGATGGTTAATAGCATCTTCGTTTTGGAAGCATTAAAATTCACGAGTCATTTCTTACCCCAGTTCACCATGGATCCTTTTCATGACCCGGTAGCGACGTTTGCTTTGTAAGCCTCGGCAGATTTTTGATCGAGACCAGAGTAAACCGTAGTCAGCGTATATGCCTACTTGGTATTACAAATGATACTATGTTAAAAAAATAAACCCTATTTGGTCATAATCCATAAGTGTATTCAATCAGTCTATGAGCATTACAGTCTACCTTCATATTGTTTCTAAATTTACAGCACTTACATTCAAAATAACAGAAACACCTTGAAATTTCAAGCAAACTTTGTTGTATATAGAGTAGAATCGTCTTTAGCAATAATTTCAGGTATAATTCTGCGTTGAATTGACTCGTACAAAGTCTCAATTTTTTATAGATTTATTTTTACTCATTCTTTAGTTAAAATAGTCTCCGATTCTTTCAATGATGATGGTGGAGGGTGTCGACTTCCATTTTTTGTCTAATATGAACCATAAATGTTCAATGATGTTGATATCTGGGGACTGTAGTTACCCGATAATGTTCTACTTCACTAGAATATTCTTCGTTTCATTCAGCTACAAATTTAGCAGTATGAATTCCTACATGGTCAGCCTGAGAGATGACATTTTCTTTCGGAAACTGTTCCTTAACCAGAGGATAAAGCTGATCACTTAAAACTCTGAAATATCCCTGACTGTTGATTTTAAGAAAATTGTTAAAAAACAACAATTTTAGTAAAAAATAAAATTAAATACTGCTAATATTAAAACAACAAATATTTAGACAAGCTGTTGACATTTTAATCAAATTTTTCAAATTATGCTATAATGGTATTGGGCGATTCCATTATTTCGTCCACCCCCTGTATCTACGTTTGATGAACGTGTAATGCTATAATTCGCCTTTACCAGTTAACGAACATGGCTAGAGAGCCATGTTTAGATAATACAATTATCTAAATAATAGATAATATAATTATCTAATAAGTTTAGATAATACAATTATCTAAACTTATTTATAAATGGAACTTTGTCTCTGTGTGTGTGTGTGTGCGTGTGTGTATCCGTTACCTATAGACTCTGAAACGGCTGAACCCATTTTCTTGAAAATTTACAGAGTTGTACTATAAGCGTCTGCGAGTGTTCTTAGCTAGGTGTTATGTCGAGATACCCCCGATAAATCTCGAAAATCCATAATCGAAAAAATCGGCTTATAGTAGGAGTGGTCCGATTTTAATCAAATTTCATACATTTACAGAAAAAGACACGATATTCAGACGTATCAAGGTTGCAGTTCTTGTTATAGTGCAGACAATCGATAATATATATATATATATATATATATATATATATATATATATATATATATAAGGCAAGATATTTGTGTGTGTGTCTGTTTATCTGTCTGTATGTCTATTTTTTTTTCAGCCCTTTTATTTTAGCTTTTGCTTCGGGTTTGGCTCTAAGTAGCACAATTGTAGTTCTTAGTCTCAGCCATGTTACCATTTACTCAGAGGAATTATTTAGCCTTCAAAATTCAGTTTACGACGAAAAAAACATTTGATATCAATACCAGGAAATCCAAATTTGACTTATATCCATTCATTTTTCTTTCTGTCTACGGTTTCGCTTTAACTGGAAACAACTATTGCTTTTTCGTCTTTCGTGCCAACGTCCAAAGAGTCTAAGCTCCTGTACCATGGATTAGTTTTAAAACTTTCATTACACCCAAACAACACCAAGCTATACTGCTAGTTTTTACATCAGTGTGAAGAGTATTTTTACGAAATGAAAATACCCTCTCGACCGGAATTCGCAATCGGTTCGCCGATTTCTCGTTTCGTACCTTTAACAATTAAACCACCTTCACATTCTAAAATCATATAACTACACATAACTTCCCTGAGAAATTATATACTAGACGCATACATTTTTATATCATGGTGTGCAAAATTGATTCCAGGTTATGCACTCAAGCTATTTTTAAAAGAAAGAAATCATGTAAAAATATTGAAACGTGTGACCCAAGTACGAAAAAACGGAACATCTTTTTTAATAATTTCACCGTAAGTAAAGCAACAAAGCCACTGAGACGCAAGGGTTGGAGAATATTAGGTCCTCACGGGATGAGTCAAATGTGGAGTAGAAGGAAAATCTGCTCACGGATTTTCCTTCTACTCCACATTTGACTCATCTAGAGTATCCGCACCCGACTTCCGCACCCGCTATCATCAATGCTGAAATAGTTCAACATCTCACAGCCCATTAACTATTCTCAGACAGAGGGAGGGCTTCCGCTTTGCCAGGTTTACTACCGATATGAGTGTCAGAGAATATGAGAAAAAATCATTATTACGGAAAGAGAACAATAAATGAAAAAAAAATGAGGAAAAGAGTAGCTAACGATTGACGAGTTTGACTGCAAAACAGAAACCGGAAGAGAATGCTACAAAAGAAAAATGTGATGGAAGAAACTGCCAGCATAGGACTTACGGTTACATCTAAGCATTTCAAACACAAAATAATAAAACTCAACTGCCAATTATTATTATACACGCCCAAACTTGAGAGTGTTCTAATTCATTGCTGAATGGACGATGCGTAGATGCAAGAGTATCTACTGTTTTTCAACGTCTACCATTCTGCCAGAGCGGTCAATCAGGATGTGAGAGCGTAAATAGTCATCCGCAGACAGATCTGTTTCGCTGTATCACAGCTCATCATTAAGGTTAGACTCCAATTGCTTTTAACCCAGGATTGAAACCCGACAGTATATATATATATATATATATATATATATATATATATATATAGGCATTTTATATTTCTTAAAATTGTTTATGGAATATATATTCATAGATGAGATAATATTACCGCTGCAGCCGTTGTAATTTGTCTATGTCTTTTTTTTTCCACCACTTATTGAAGAATGAAACTTTAATTCAAATTTCCTGTGTTAAACTGTGAGGTATTTTTCGCTTATTTTTTTTTATTTATTCATTTTTGCCCAATATTTTTGCTTAATTTTAGAACTTTTCATGTCTAACTGTACGCTTGATTTTATTTTTAGAAGAAATTTTTGACTGGACTTTAACTAAGTTAAAACTTAATAAGTCACTTTTTTTTTTTTTTTTCTTTTTTTGAAATCTTTAACTTTTTTTTTTGTTCTCAATTGGAGTAGATACTTAACTATCGCCCGGTTCACACTCTACCCACACCTGTTGGACGGGTGAAGAGGCTCATGCCTTGTTTCCTGTTTGGGATGCGGTTTCCGGTTTTTCTCCTTTCTAATCTTACTGTTTTTTTTGTTTTTTTTTTGTTTTTTTTTTGTTTTGTTTTTTCAATTGGAGTAGATAGACTAAACTATCGCCCGGTTCACACTCCACCCACGTCTATTGAACAGGTGAAGATGCTTATCCCTTGTTTCCTGTTTAGGATGCGGTTTCCGGTTTTTCTTTTCTAATCTTCTCACTGTTTTTTCAATTGGAGTAGATAGACTAAACTATCGCCCGGTTCACGCTCCACCGACGTCTATTGAACAGGTGAAGAGGCTCATCCCTTGTTTCCTGTTTAGGATGCGGTTTCCGGTTTTTCTCTTTTCTAATCTTCTCACTCTTATGTAGCCCCCTGCACATCAGTGGCGTTACCGCCTTGCTTGGGGTGATATGATTAAAAAAAAGAAAATGTATGTCAAAAGGTATAGAAAGTATGAAAAAAAAAAATAAACGGCATTTGCTTTAGACTGCGTTTGCAGATCTTAACTATTCAAGCTGTTCTTTTAATCGACCGCGCAACAGACTTTTGGCACGAGTAATTTTTGGATATTAAAAGATAACCTGAGAATATTCTGATAGGCCAGCGCGTTCCATGTCGGCGTGAAATATTGACTGATCAACGGCCAATTTACGTTATTTCTTCATATCTTTAATCATTGCCTCCTCGTGCATATGATAAGGAAAACATTCGGCATCGAAGTCAACAAATTTCTGTTAACTTTAGGAACAATTTTTGTCTATTCGGACATCGTAATTTTTAGAATAAAAAAATACAACTGATTTAGTCATCCATCTGTCACGTGAGTCGATGGTATTGTTTTCCGGATGACACTTACGGCGCATCGTCCGTCGTTGCTAGCCATGACTTATTTGAGCTCTCTCAGAGAATGCAGGCACCTTCGACGTGGTGCAATAGTTAGCAACGATTGTCTCACTACATTAATGACGACTTAATAGTGAGTTCGATACTCACTGTGTGTCCCAACGCTTTTAACCTTTTGCCACACCTAAGGTATGCTTAGATAATCACCACTCTTATTGCATATCAATTTGAAGACTGGACCCCAAAAAGATGTTCTCGGCTTTGCTGATAAAACATCAACATCGATAAACATAAAAAAGATAAAATATTTTTTGTTATTATTCTTTTTTTCTTTCAGTGATGTGTGGTGTGGGGTAGGGGTTTAGTCGGCAATAAGCTCTCTCTCTCTCTCTCTCTCTCTCTCTCTCTCTCTGAACTCAACTGTCAAATTGACTGCAAACTTCTAAACTCACTGAATGCCAGTCAGTCAGTTGAGTGCCATACGTAATACATGCTTGGGTGATCATGTCTCGAAAGAGTCATGACTGACTGGACAGGAGATTATCCCGCAGTAGGTTGCCATTGCTTTCTGCGGTAGACTGGTTGCCAGCCAAGGCTATAGAACCCAATCTCTCCTATTATTTAGCCCATAACAGAAGGGAAGAGACGGATTAATACCGTTCCCAAGTGTATTTGTGCGTAAGTGAATGCAAGGAATTCAGCTGGAACTCGAACTTAGCACCCCGATCTCTCGTTCCGAGTCGATTTCTACTGCACCACAACACACATCCTTAGTCACTGAATGACTTCACTTAAATAGGCAACCTCATTGATACTTGGCATTTCGTTGTACTCAGTCACACTTTGGGCACTGAGTTTTAGCCTGATCGTCAACACAAAATTCAGATTTCGTATTTATCAATATTAATTTTTTGGTGATCTGTGAGTAGGTTACTTTTTTTTTAATATTCTATGGTTTTCCGTGCTTTGATTGCACATTATGGGCATAATCATCATCTGGTTTATGCTGGATTGTTCTCGATTGAACTTAATGCAGTGCTACTTAAAGTGTGGTACGCGTACTGTCGACGCTTCCCGAGCCATCGTCTGCCGGTACGCGGAGATTTTCCAGAAAAGAAAGAAAAAAAAAGTTTAGTCATATGGGTATTTTAAATACGTGTTAAATTAATTAAATTTAATATTTTGTTTTACTGTTTGTCTATTTTTTAAAAGATTAATGCCTTTTATTAAATTCAAATTGCTTACGAAGTATTAACATTAACTTTAAATATTTTTTCTGGATTTTACAAATATATACCCTCGAAACCAGTGGCCAGAACTAATATAGCACAAATATGGTACCGGTCAATGTTAGACTGGGAACACTTGTTACGTCAATGATGACTGACCTTAGAATGAACAACATATCATGTCCTCATGTTTATTACAGATAGTCTCAAAATGTCCCTGGAGTAGTACATATCTCAAAAAAAAAAAAAAATCCGGGTTTCACAGTGTCCCCGCTCTCCTACTCAGCTGGATAGGCTTGCTTTGCTTGCTGGTCCCTGGCTTATTGAAAAAAAAAAAAACTAACGGCCCGCCACATCAGATAGTTTGAGAAGCACTGACTTAACGCATTTGTACATGTTCTCGCACTCATTTGCCAAGCGGTCTTGATTATATTGATCGTATTTGCTACACACGTTTTGTTTCATAGCAAGCGACCTCCTGATAACCAAATATTTGTCAGTTATCGGAGGAGTTTGGGATATAATTGGAATATCTTATAGCTTATTTTCACTTCTTTTAGAACTGTCAGCATATCGAATGTTAATACATATATGTTTATTTGTATTATTTCTCCCCATTTTTTAATAGCTCTACTTACTTTGAAAATTCCTGTTTTTTTTTTAATTAAGTTTTATTTCTTCCATGGATCAGTGAGAAAACTCTGTCTCTTATTACTTCCTTTGAGATATTCAATGTTTTGTGGGGGTAGGCATTGATTTCACTTCATGGAAGTTTTTCATCTTCACGTGTGTGATAATGTCTTTTTTTTTTCTTTTTCTACTTCAACAAATATTGTTCCGTGTTTTTTTAGGCTTTTAACAATGCTTGACATGACTTTAGAAGATATTACTTTTGTATTAAAAACAGGGATATTTTCGTAAGTGGAATCTCTTCCCTTGATCCCAATATTATTAAACATGGGAATGATACATTCTCCTCATTCGATTCTATTTCTGTGTGCAGTCACATTTTCTTTAGTATCGCCCCAAGTAAGGCATTTTACTGCCACTGTTGTGCAGAGGGTTACATAGGAGGATAGTTATGATAAAGAGTGACAGGTTATAGGGAGTGTCAGGAAGTGTGTAAGAGAAGGATGAGAACACTGATGAGAGTGCTACGGACAGAGAAAAGAGCATGAGAGAGATGATGCAGGTTAATGAGATAGAATATGACTATTGACTTTACATTTAAATTCTTGAAGATTGTAGCTGTCGGGCCATCTATCTATCTATCTATCTATCTATCTATCTATCTATCTATCTTTTTTTATAATCATATCGCCCCAAGCGAGGCATTTTACTGCCACTCTTTTGCAGGGGGTTTACATAAGAGGTAAGTTATGAGAAAGAGTGACAGGTTATAGGGGGTGTCAGGAAGTGGGTAAGAGAAGAATAAAAACACTGATGAGAGTGGAGTGGACGGAGAAAGGAGCATGAGAAAGAGGATGCAGGTTAGTGAGATAGGAGATGACTATTGACTTTATATTTAAATAATCTTCTAGCTGTTGGGGAAGCAAGTAAACGGAACAGGCGGGAAGTGCGAGAAAAGAAGCTGATGGAGTAGAATTTGCGGTTACAATTTATTCGTTTCACAGTAAAAGTGAGTGAACTAGTTGCTACTTTTGTGGATCGTGTAATATATAGGTGACACCAATTCATCGTAGCAGAAGCCGTGGAAGTATTTGTAAGAGACACAGGGAAGCCACATTGCGCCGGGTAGATATTGACTGTATCTTAGCTACCAAGTCGGGATCTATTGCATTACAAATTTTTCGTTGGATTTTGTCAAAGACACCCAGGTTGAAAGCAGGAGCACCCGACCAGATATGACAGCAGTATTCAATAAACGAGCGATTGGTAGATTTATATATATGCAGGATTGTTTCAGACGGGAAAAACTTCCTGGCTCTATACAGAGAACCGATATTTTTGACTGCGGATTTAGCGATGGATTCTGTATAGTCATTACACCTTAGGTCTGTTGTGAGAGTTAACCCGAGGAGGCGCAGTGTTTTTGCTTTTAGCCTGATCCTCATGAATTATATTTGTTTTTTCTTGTTTGCTTGTTTTTTAATTAGCCATATAAATATTATTTGGAATTCATCGAATGTCCTCCGTAACCTCCAAGGAGAACCATACAGGGAAAAGCTAAGAGGAAAATTTATTCGTCTTAGCAGGACTACTGATATTCAGGAAGAAAAAGGTTTCTTTTTGTTTTTCTTTAAAACAAACATAAAAAAACGCGCTTTCCTAATCAACGTTACTGCTAACCAAGGGAACATTAGTTATCATCGTTCTTTTTTCGACACTGATTGGATCTACAACAATGGCAGGAGAGAGTATCCCGCAGAAATCAATGGCAACCTACTGCGGGATAATATTCTTCCCAGTCAGTTATGTCTCTTTCGAGACAAGATCGCCCAAAACGTGTATTTTGCAACAGAGGACATTGGTGCGACACCGAAGTCTCTTTACCCTTGTAGATTCAAAATTCTGATTCGGGAGAAAATAAAAAAGGGTTTGACATGACTAGCTGCTTGATCGGATCAGGCCTCCCCGACCTCCTCACTTCTCGTCTAATAAAGGGCCAAAGTGTTGTGTTTAGAATCGGAAGAATCGTGGTTCCCGAAGACCTCAATCATCAGGATCTCGTTCCCAGACATTACAGGGCGCGACTCTTGGCAAACACTTGGCCGCCTACCCGTACAAGTTGCATATATTCCAGTGGAGATATTGACCCACTCTATGATGTCGAATGATAACAATTGTGCGACTTGATAAAGAAGGTTTATTATTATTATTATTATTATTATTATTATTATTATTGATGTTGTTGACAAGATACTTCTTTATGTGTGGGCGGTAATTTTTTGTATTTTCTCTTAATTTGAGATTGTCAGGGTCTATTTCAACGTGTTGTGTTCTTTTAATCATTCCGAGAGCACCTACTATAATTGACAAGATTCTTGTTTTCAATTTCCACATTTTTTTCTATTTAGATTTTCAAGTCTTTATACTTCGATATTTTTTCAAGTTCCTTTGTTGCTATGTTAAAATAAGCCATATCAATATCTAGGCAAGTTTTTATTTCAGTGTTTTACAATTATGTCTGACCTATTTGCTTCAGTCTTCCTGCCTGTGAAGATTGTGTAATCCAATAGACTTGTGATGTATACTATTTTTATAATGGGCGTTAGGTGATGTTCATACCAGCCATTGTTAGCATCTTTTCCAACGTGTTTGCAGATTGTCCAGTGTAAATACTGGCGCAAGTATAGAACATTCTGTGATTAGATGGTCTATGGTTTCTTGATATTTGTTACAGAACCTGCATTTTGGATCTACACTATTATGTATAATATTTGCCTGGAAATTCCTAATTAAATTACTCTGGTCTTGCACTACAAGTATAAAGCCAAACGTTTCACCCTTTGAAACAAATGATCGAACTATCGATGAATGTTCATTTTCTTAACATCACCTTTATTAGCACGTTCAAAAGTTGCGTCTTGGATTTTGTTTTGTATTTCTAATAAATTCATATATGGTTTGTTTTTACAACCTTCTTTCATGATTAATTACTTTTTCGTTCTGTTTTTGTGCCACTTGACTAATTACGGTTTTTAATTAGTAGGCCAATATTTGTTATTTGGTATGACAATTCCAGCTGAATGAGACATTTTCCACCTTCTTTACGGGTATGTACATAATTTTCCACCTTCTTTACGGGTATGTACATAACGATGTGCGTTGTCGTGCAGTGGTTATCGACTCAAAACAATTCGGGGAGCCGAGTTCGAATTCAAGTTGAATTGCTTGTATTCACTTACGCACAAATAACATTGGAAACAATTAAAACTTTTACTGGGCATAAAGTAGAGGATCGGTTTTCTTTTGTTACGAAGTAATAAACTGATCACCTACTAATTATACTTAATATAACAATGTAACATAATCTATATATTCTCCTTCCAGCCATGAGTTAAATGGCAGGAGAGATTGGGTCCCGTATCTATCTAGTCTATCGCAGAAAGCAATGGCAACCTGCTGTGGGATAATTTTCTTCCCAGTCAGTTATGTCTTTTTCGAGACATGATCGCCCAAAGCGTGTATCTTGCAACAGAGGACATTTCCTAAGTAACTTGGTGTGACACCTAAATCGCCTTACCCTTTTAAAGTGAAACCGACAAAATGTAACCGCAATTTCTACTCTAACAGCTTCTTTTCACGCACTTCCCACCTGTGGAATTCCCTGCCATATACTTGCTTCCTTCCCCGACAGCTACAATCTCCAGGAATTTAAATGTAAGGTCAATAGACATCTCCTATCACACTATCTCGCATCCATTCTCTCAGGCTCTTTTTTCATCTACTCCACCCCCATACTCGCTATTCTTATCCGTCTATTACCCTCCTCCTGACATTTCCTATAACTAAACCCTCTTTCTCGTCAGTTTTCCCTATGTAACCCCCTGCGCAACAGTGGCAGTACAATGCCTTGCTTGGGGTGAGATGATTAAAAAGAATGTTTCAC
The DNA here is from genome assembly GCA_037127315.1 of Ascarosepion bandense. Lineage (NCBI taxonomy): Eukaryota > Metazoa > Mollusca > Cephalopoda > Sepiida > Sepiidae > Ascarosepion > Ascarosepion bandense. Next base: position 238,544 of record JBBBDQ010001762.1, on the reverse strand, counting down.
AAGACCTATTTTGAATGTAGGTATTCCGAACCCGTAAGCTCTGGTAAAAATTTTCGTAGATCTTTCAAAAGCAGTGTCGGGTTCAAGTCTGTATATACCGGACGATACTCTGCCCTTCGGCCTAGACTTGTCTGGGTTTTCTCCGCCCGAAGACAGAGAGTCCGACAATGTTGTGTCTGGGTGGAACACTGGCAAAGTTCTTTTGACTGTCTCGTCTTTCAAACAACAAATATGACTTCATGATACCCGACAGTTGTGCTTCTCCACTACTTCCGCTCATGAAAAGAGATGCACTTGGAAATAAAGGACATCGCTATCCGTTTCCGATCAAGTAATTCAATAAGACGAAGTATGTACAAGTTAAAATTTCTATCCAGTTAAAGTCAAAAGCTATGAGAGCCATAATTAGTGTAGCAACAAGGTATTATTATTATTATTATTATTATTATTATTATTTGTAAAGTTATCTTATTCCAATTGAATTCGTTTTATTAATCCGGTACTTGTCTCTCCAGCTATAGATTAAATAGTAGAACAGACTGGATTCTTTAGCCTTGTTTGGCAACCAGTCTACCTCAGAAAGTAATGGGAACAAATTGCGGGAAAATGTGTTTTCAGTCAGTCATGTCTAATTCGAGACATGATCGACCAAGTATGTATTACGTCTAGCAATTAACTGATATATTTTACATCACTGCCCTAGATATCTAGTTGTTCAAAATTTCTTTCTTCTTGTTGTGTTTCCCTTGTTGCCGCTGTCTCTTCTTCTCGTTATCGTTATAACTGTGATTAGCAGCAGTAGTAGTAGTAGTAGTAGTAGTAGTAGAAACATAAGCAATGCATTTTACTTTGTTGGTTTTAGTTAACTGTTGATCCTCTTGGATTTTTTTATGGCTGAGAACTTATTTCTCGACTTTTTTTGTCATTTTGCTCGTAAGTGACTTTTTTTTCAATGGCTTAGAGTTCGTACACATTTCTCTTTTTCTTTCAATAACAATTCTTTTCTTTTTCTTCTTCGTTGTCTCATCTTTTCCTCTCTTTTTTTTTCAACTCTTTCGTGTCTTCTTCTTCTTGACTCTCCTTTATCTTATATTTCATTTTTACTTATCTCTTTCTTGGTTCTCCTTTATTGCCTCCTGCTTCTTCTTAAGTTTTCTTTATCTTCTTCTTTATTTCCTTCATCTTTTTTCTGCCTTTTCCCTGTTTTTCTTCTCCTTCTTGGCTCTTCTTTATTTCCTTCTTTTTCTTCTTGCCTGTTTCTTTATTTTTCTTTCTTCTTTATACTTATTATATCTTTTCTCTTCTTTATTGCCTTATTTTTCTTGCCTGTTCTTTTTTCTTATTCTTCGTACTTTTTTATTTCCTTCTTCTTCTTCTTCTTCTTCTTCTTCTTCAATTTCTTATTTTTCTTGCCATTTTGTTATTTTTTTATCTTTTCAGCTCTTCTTTTTTTCATTCATCTTCTTTTTTCTGATATTTTTCATTTTTTTCTTTATGGCTCTTCTTTTTCTTTTTCTTCTTCTTGCCTTTTCGTTATTTTTCTTGATCTTTTTAGCACTTCTTTATTTCCTTAATCTTTTTCCTGATATTTGTCATTTTTTCTTTATTGCTCTTCTTCTTCTTCTTCTTCTTCTTCTTCTTCTTCTTCTTCTTCTTCTTCTTCTTGCCTTTTCGTTATTTTTCTCGATCTTTTTAACTCTTCTTTGTTTTCTTTATTTTTTCCTGACATTTTTTTAATTTTTTCTTCATGGCTCTTCTTTATTTTTTCTTCTTCTTTTATTTCTTTTTCTTGTTTTTTTATTTTTCTTCTTCTTGGCTCTTCTTTATTTCCTTCTTCTTCCTGAATTTGCTCTATTTTTTCTTTTCCTTCTACTTTATCTTGAAACCCCCTTTCTTTTCTTCTTTTTCTTCTTCCTAAATTTTTCCTTATTTTCTTCTTGCTCTTTTTCTTTTCTTATCTTCTTACTATTATTGTTATTCCGGATGGTGTAATGAATAATGGATCGGAATTATCAATTCGTCAACCTAGTTCCAATTTCGGTTTAAGGTTTGATATATTCAACGTACGGAAATATTCTTAAGTCAAGTATGAAGTTACCTTTTCTTTCCCCCACAGCTATGGATTAATTAGTAAAATATGTATCACAAAAATCAGTATAAACTAAAAAAAAAAAAAAGAACGATTTCTCACAACGTAAAAAATATTTTCTGGCTTTAAATAATCTACAAGTTGCAATAAGCCGTAGAAAACGAATCAATCAAATTCCTCATTCTTCTTCTTCTTCTTCTTCTTCTTAAAATTATTCTTATTTCTTTTGCCATTTTTACTTTCTCCTCTTCCTCTTCATCTTTTCTGTCCTTGTTCTTTTCATTTCAAATTTGTTTTCAGTTTTTCCCTTCTTTCTTTTTCCTACTCGTTTCAAGGTTTCCATTGTTAAATTCATTCGTTTTTTCCATACATGTATTTGCATGTCTGTATCTCCCTGCCCTGTGCCAAAAAAAATTCTTTATGTTCAAAGCCACATTGACATGACATGTTTTCCTGTCACTCACTTTAAACCAGTCTGAAAGCAAGATAAAGTCTTAATGCCAGGAAGCCATGCCAACAACGTCAGGAAGACCTTAACTGCAAGAAAAGCGAAAAGCGTTACCCTTGGCTTTCAATCACAAAAGAATTTCTTTTATTTTACTTCTGTCTTGAAAACCAATAACCAGCATCATCATTTATGAGTTATGTCTTTGAAAAACGATCGTGGCTCTCCACAAATTCTTATCCTTCGAATCGCTTATTAATTTTGCATTTACATCATCACTTAATTTTCTGTCATCCACTTACACAAGTATGTTAGCCATCTTATTCACTGTTTCCAGGTTTTCTCCTCCTCTAGCATGTATATCAAATTTTGCAAGAATTTCTTCCTCTCTTTGTGTCCTGGAAATATTCATTGTCTGTTTAATTCTAATTGAAATCATCCTTCTTCGTTGCTTACACGATCCGTCAATAATGTTCTTTACTAGAATCACATTTCTGTTGCTTCAAGTCACTTTGCGAGAAGATTGTCTAGAATTCATTGCCATATAGAAGAAATGATATTACATAAAAGTTCCGCACTCATGTTATTGGTTTTACCAAAATTTTCATGTTTTTTGATTGCGTTTTTTAAAATTGTTTAGCTTTTGCAAGACGCTTTTTGCTATGCCAAATGCGACAATCGACGGTGATCGTTTCTTCCTAAACAAAGGGAAAACATTGTAAAACTTTTGAAGAAAAAAGAAAGAGAAAACTTAGTCGGGAAAGATTGGTAGAATCACTACTTTTATTAAAAAATAAACAAGTACAATCAGTACTTCATCACTTCAAACAAAAACCTAAATTACATTAGCATTCGTGAAAAAAATGTTCAAAAAATAAGAAAAATATTGGTTGCTTGTTTTGTTTTTATGGCATATCAACCTCGGCGGGTCACTTATTGCCAACTAAATTTTTAGTTATTTATTGCTGGTAATACCTTTTTTTTTTGGCAATTTATTGTTGTTTTTTATATAAGTTTTTGTGTCAGTAATAATTTTTTCTTTTCGAGTATCAGGATTCATTGGGATTTGTTTTTAAGGGCAGGGTTCCCAAGTTCTACCCTTGTTATTTAACCTATAACTGGAGGGAAGGGACGGATTAAAATCTTCCCCAACGGTATAAGTGAACGCAGGGTATTCAACTAGAATTCGAACTCGGCTCACCGATTTATCTTTCCGAGCCGATATCCACTGCACCACAACGCACATCCATCACTATCCGCTTAAGTACTGACCAGGCACAACGTTGCTTAAGTTCGGTGATCGAGCGATACCCTGTGTATTCAACATGATATGGGCCGTAAGCGCTCACATCCGTCAATAAACGCTTACAGCACCTAGGATTCCAAAGCGGTCACCCATCTAAGTACTGACCAGGCTCAACGTTGGTTAACTTCGGTGATCGAGCGAGACCGGTGTATTCAACGTGATATGGCCGTAAGAACGCACATCCATCAATAAACGCTTACAGCACCTAGTATTCCAAAGCGGTCATCCATCTAAGTACTGACCAGGCTCAACGTTGGTTAACTTCGGTGATCGAGCGAGACCGGTGTATTCAAAGTGATATGGCCGTAAGCCAAGGAAAATGTTAAACAGAGGTTAAATACATAAAATTCTTAATTGTGCTTTTTCTGGAATTTTTTATTTCGCCCATCATGTTGGTCATTTTCTTTCCTTAGTAACCCGACTACATGAATTTAAGCGTGCTACTGTTAGAAACAAAGGGTTTATTGGATTACTATGTGATGCCTATTCTTCAATATGGCAATGAATGCTGGACAATCTCCTCAAAGACGAGGGTGAGATTTGTTCTCAGCTCTGACTCGGAGTGGTAGCACCTTTTAGGGTCACAGCTATGGGCAAATAACTAACAACCTAAACTGCGGCCAAAACACTATGAAAGTATAAAATTACACTTTTATAGAAATATACACATAAAATAGACCATTATAGAAAAATAAATATTATTGAAGAAAAATCTTTTACCATATTTGAAAGAAAAAAAAATATTCTTAACAAAACATTTTTGAATACAAAATTAAAAGATATTTTCAGTCTTCTCGGATTAAAAAGAATTAAAAACGAAACTTTTCATTAAAATTTGACTAAACCGAACATTAAAAATAAAATCCTTAAAAGCCAACATTTTTGGCATTAAATAACCCACAGAGGTTGATATGCCGTTAAACAAAACTCAAACTCAAAACTCGACGATACAACAAGGAGTCAGATACATTCTAAACCGATACATTAAAACGCCATCTTTTTGGCATTAAATAACCCACAGAGGTTGATATGCCATTAAACAAACCTCAAACTCAAAACTCGACGATACAACAAGGAGTCAGATACATTCTAAACCGATACATTAAAACGCCATCTTTTTGGCATTAAATAACCCACAGAGGTTGATATGCCATTAAACAAACCTCAAACTCAAAACTCGACGATACAACAAGGAGTCAGATACTTTCTGGAGCGATACGTTAAAACCCCACATTTTTTGGCATTAAATAACCCACAGAGGTGTTGATATGTCGTTAAACAAAACTCAAACTCAAACTTAATTCTTAAATTCTTAAAGCTTCGTTAACTGTTTGATAAGAAATTCCTTTAATAATAAAAAAAAGCTGAAATACGATTGTCCAGCATTGATTTTTGTATCCCCCACAAAAAAAAAGAAAAGTAAAGAATAGTCATTCTGATTTGTTTATTTGAGAATCAAAGTTAAATACCTACGTTTAGATTTACTTATGCATATAATGATTTCACTTATTCTGAATGCAAAATGTTGTAAAATATTTTTAAAATCACATAAATACCACATTCGTCCTTTTGTCCAAAATATAAAAAAATTATTTCTTCACCAAATCTAAATTGATGTGTGTCGTTGATAGGAACAAAAAACGAAAAAAGGAACATCTGTTTCTCATTTCCTTGATTTCCAAACCAGGCGCCAATAAAAAAAAAAAACAAAAAAAAAAGACACTCAACCACTGCGCAAAACTTTAAAGGAAAAACAATTAGTTAACGAGTAAAAATAAAAATAGAAAAAATTTACGCCAAATTTCAATTTGTGCGCCTGAAGCTATAGGCAGATGCTTAATGTATAATTGATTCGGCCTTGTGTCATAAATAACAGAACTCTACAACTTACAAGTTTTATCTTGAATTATTAGAAGGTGGGTTGGCAGAAGAAGGTTGTAATGTGTGGAATTTGTGTGGAATAATAATATACATTTTTGCTGTTAAAATATAAATTTATTGATAGAGAAGGGTAACATGAATTGTAGCAGTTAATGTTCAATGTGAAAGTTAAAGGTATTGTGGTGATACCGACCGAGCAAAAGCGAGGGACCGGATGTTCGCACTTTCACGACCAAAAAGAATATGACCAAAATTCGACTGTGCGCATCCGGGTTCGCGCAGATGTTCTGGTTGAAAAATAAAAATTAATTAAATATTAAATTTCCAGTTTGCGAGCCTACGCGAATTTTATTTATCAGCCAATAGGAAGCCCAGAACCAAATACAAGTGTGAAGTCCCAAATGAGCTGCTGTGATCCAAAAAGAAGATATAAAAAGCGGAGACAGAAAGCATTGACAGGCAAACAGACTCGAGCAGAAGAGAGTAATTAGTATCTCCCTTGACCGAAAGTCAAGTGGCTTACTACGCTCGCCTCCCTTACCTCTTTCCTTCTTCCCTGCTTCAAAAACTACTTACTGACATAAGACATTCCTTACTCATAGCGCTCTCCACATTCCTAAGCATTAATTATCTTTCAGCATTTTATTGCCATGAACATTTCAACCTCCGTTGGACCTATATTTCAAGTATTACTTCATTTGTAAAACATTAATTGATATGTGTATTTATAAAATGTTATTTTTCTGCTCAAATTGCGTTTCTTGATTTGTAATCATTTTATGACTTATAGTGGGCTATCTAAAACAAGGCTGAATTCCGTTAACCTGCAACAGATACAACTACCCTTCACTAGAACGGACACCCACTACTAACAGATAAAGAATAGATAAGCAACCCAAAATAGTATCAATAGTTCGTACAAAGGTATTAATTTGTTGAAGAGTTTATGCGTACGTGGGTATATATGTATGATCGTTTGTTCAGTAGGAGTGTCTTTGAATGGAGAAGAAACTGAATAAATCAGCACACGAGAAAGAATGGAAAGAGGATGAATGTCCGAGTTCATTTGAAGCTTCTCCCGTTACGTTTTAGCATGCCGTCTCTACTGCTTCCATCTCTGACTGACTGGCTTTGATCTGATCGAAGCCTTTATAGTCATTCAGATTTTCGCACTGGATCGCTAAGTCTCTTTAGTCTTGTAAATCGCTACCATTATTCAGAAAATCAATTTAGCATCTACTTGCGAAATCCGTTTCTACTTTTTCTAAATCTGAAAAAATATATAGACGATTAAAATAACCTGCTCAGTATTATTCATGGAAACTTCCACTATACATATATATATATATATATATATATATATATATATATATATAGTCATCCGCAGACAGACCTGTTTCGCTGTATCACAGCTCATCAGTACGGTTAGACATCCGATTGCTTTTTACCCAGGATTGAAACCCGACCGAATTGACGTCAGTCGGTGATTCTACCTTTGAGCTATGGGCGTTCGGTAGAAGGAGGCAGACTTTTTAGCGTGTATATTTTCATTATACACCCCCAATAGCTAGAGTGCTCTAATTCATTACTGAATGAGCGATATATGTGTGTGTGTGTGTGTGTATGTGTGTGTGGAAAAAGAAATATATATATAACCAATTTGTTATATACATTATTTATATATAATATATGCGCGTAACTTATTTGAAATTGCTCAGTATCAAAGATAGAGCTAATATATTCAGTTAGATAGATGTCAGTTTGTGACCCTGGATTTCACGCTTTTGTGACTCAATATCAGTGAAACCCAGGGTCACAAACTCACACCGATCTAAGTGAATATATATATATATATACATATATATATATATATATATATATATATATATATATATATATATGAGCGGAGATTGATGTGACTGCCTGTATAACTTTTGATCGCAATCTTCAGGCCATGTGTGTTGGGTGTAATTCAAATATCTATATATTGTTTTCAGTGAAACAGAATGGTTAGCTTTGAATATTGCAGTCACTGTTTTCCTGCTATATATATTTATAGATTCTTGCATTTTTAATGATCCTGACATGGCTTCTCGGCTTCACTTTTTCCTACGGCCGCCATGTAACTTCTTTGTGCCTTTTGTATAAATACTTTCATGGTAATTATTCCAATGCTGTGGTACCTAGACTTTAAGCGCGGTACTAGATTGTCAACAAAATTTAATCAATTTACAGTTGAAATGGCTAGACTTAACCATTAGTGAACAGTTCCCTCTATCGAACTCTCGCTTGTATAACACTCTTCTGGCTCAAAGCTTTCCACTCATGTTTGGTCTTCAAAAATTAAAATGCAATGTCAATAGTTATCTTCTGTTTTCTTACATCTTGTGCTTTTAATGCCCTCCCTCTTTAATAGTAGTTATTCTCGTGTTCTCTAATACACAATAACCCCTCACATTATAGTGGATTTATTGCCTTGCTTGGGATGAGATGATTTGAAATGAAAAAAAAAAAAAAAACACAAACCTAACGAAATAAATACGGAATCCGACGCAAGGGAGGTAATAAAAGATTTTTTATGGAGTTACTTCCCTTGAATCTTCCGCAGAAGATTAATTGCTTGGGATAAATGCGAATGATTCCTTATATTCTTTTTTTTTTCTTCTTCTTTTCATTCTTTGTGGAGTTTTCCTTTGAGCCGTTTGTTTCTGATTTTTCAAACTCGATCGTCTTTTGTTTTTCTCGGAATGTCTCTGTCGTGATTTCTCCTTACCCCTGTGATTATGTGATAAAATGTCCGTTTTCCTTTAAGATAGTTGTTCACGGTTCTTCAAACTCGTCTGTCTTTTGTTGTTCTTAGAACATCTGTGCCCTTCTGTCCCCTCTATGGCTTTGTAGTGAAATGTCTACTATCCATTTCTCAAAGTAATATAACCTGATTACTCGTTACTTTTCCTTATTTTGCTTACCTTCGACGTGTGAAGGATAAAAATCAATAAAAAGCATCATTCAATTCTACGTACATTTATACAAAGTTCCGATCTAAATATAAATGTAAAATATTTGCTATGTGTCTTGCAATATAATGGATATCGCATCTTGGGAAATGAATCGATCTCTTCTCATTTAAGTACCTCCACTAAATCGCTGAAAACACAGACCTAATGAAAACGCACTGTTTCTATCAATGTTTATATTATTATTAAGAAGAAAGATTAAAGCATTTTTCAATTATTTTTCAAAAATTAAATTTTATCCTTTTTCACGCGTTCAAAATTTTGGTAAAATTTTTTTTTTTTTCGCTGGGGGGGAGCCAAATCGTTACGAGAGAAAACGTAATATTACATAATTCATTTTTTTTTCAGTGACAAACACAATGATTTGAAAATTCTTGCAAAAATCAAATAATTGTTGAATTTTAATAAAACTTTCAGGATTTATTTACAAATGAATGTAATTATTTTTAAAAATCATTATTTAAAAAAAAATGTTGGTAAAAATGTTTTGTTAACGCCCCCTTCTATGTAAATTCATAAATTTTCAAGAAATTAAATTCTGTAGGAAAAAATAGTTTTATTATTTGGTTAAACGTTAGGGAATGTAAAACATGTATTTAAAAAAAAACATTTAGTCCCTTTTATCGAAAATCTGCTTCGAATAGTAAAATAAAAAAACGCAATAAGACTATGATATTATTTAATTAAATAAGCTTTTAATTGCTTTAATAAATAATAAAAATGTCAAACAAAGAAAATACAATTCGATTAATAATGAAATTTTAAAAGAATTATTTTCCAATTTTGGTTTTTTAACTATAACAATTTATACATTTTCAAAAATCTTTGTTAAATATTTCCTAAACTTGCAGACATTAGACTGGCAGGTTATATAGTGAATACTATATTTATTAATCGTAAATTGAAAAGTTTAATACAAATCATCAAGTCATCGTATTTTTAAAATAATTTTCAGTGTGTGTGTGTGTGTGTGTGTGTGTGTGTGTGTGTGTGTGTGTGTGTGTGTGTGTGAAGTCTTTTTGGTTTTGTATGGCAATTTCTATGTGTACATTAAAAGGTCATGTCTTTCAGAGTTTCTTCCCCTTACCGGAAAAAAGTTGTACGATCATTTAACTTTTGATTGTCATATACTTATTTTATCTCGCATCTATCAACACATTCCAGTTACGGTAGGAAGGTTAGAAAGGTTACGTCTGTGTTTAAAGATTCCAGGTTTCATGCTATAAATAAATAATAGTTTTGTAAATGAGATTAATTTAACAGTAAATTTTCTAATTTTCCAAAAATAATGTGTCACAGATGTATATTTTATTTTAAGAATTTTAAGACCGAAGATTAAGTTTTGTTTACAAATCTGTTGATCGCTTAAAAATGGCCGAAAAACTGTTATATTAAAAAGACATCTCAAAATTTTAGATTCCAATCAATATAATTCGTGTTTGAAATACACCAGAGTATTTTGTTTATAACGTATAGCACCTGCCTGATGAATAAGAATAATCTTGATCTATTAAAAATCAAAATATACATTAACTGTTGAGTCTGAAATATGAAAATTGTTGTTGCTTTTTTCTTTCTTTTATCCTGCAATGTTAATCGTTATCGTCAATATATTTACTGTTTTTGGTCTAAAATAATATTTTTGATGAAAAGATTATGATATTTAAGTCCCTTATTATATTTAATCTTCTTAATTTTTTTTTATTGTCCTCTCCAATTAATAATAGCTTTTCTCATATTCTCTAATATGCAGTAACCCCTTGTGGCCTAGTAGCTTTATATTCTTGCTTGGGGTGAAATGATATATATATATGTCATCCACATACAAGCCTGTTTCGCAGCTCATCAGTGTGGCTAGACATCCACTTGCTTCTGGCCAGGATCGAAACTCGACCGATTTGGTGTCAGTCGGAGTCTCTACCCCACTAAGCCATAGGCGCGTGGAATCAGAGAAGGGGAATGTTAACGTGTTGTATATAAGCATTGTATACACACGTCAGTCATTAAAAGAATTCACTTCATTCCTGTAGAGTAATGCATATATCGCAGAAATGAAAGCTGTTTTTAAAATTTTCCTCTCTAGAGAGCTCAAACGTAATGAGACCATAATTTTCAGGGTCATAATATATATATATTACTTCTACCGGCCGCCCATAGCCCAGAGGTAGAATCACCGACTGACGCCAATTCGGTCGGGTTTCAATCCTGGGCAATTGGAGTCTAACCGTACTGATGAGCTGTGATACAGCGAAACAGATCTGTCTACGGATGACTATATATATATATATATATATATATATATCCTTTGAGATTTGAAAAAGAAATCACTCGACCAGCGATAGAGAGCGAGGGAAAATTTACTCGCCCCAAAATCATTTTACTCGACCGATTCCATTCCTTACGTAAACATGGCGTAAATCACTGAGGGAAAACAAAACCGAAATTTTAATTAAAATTTCGAACGTATTAAAAGGATTTAAAAAATTAATAAAAAACAACAATAACAAAATTTGATCTTTCCTCTTAAAACCAGCATAAACATTTTGAATATAAAACTTTGTTTTTATTAAGTTTGAGTCCTTTTAACATCATATGCTTTTTTTTTTTTTTGGCAGTTGAGTGTTCTTGTTTTTGTCTTCTCTTTAACTAAAACCTCCAACTTATAGATGATAAAAAAATAACAAATCTGATTATCTAAACGATTTTCAACAAATACATTACTTACTTGTATTATACAAGTAAGTAATTTTTGATACAAGTCATATAATGTGCTTTTCGGTGCGTGGTTGAAAGAAGTACGCATATTTTTTTCTTTCTTTTAAATGTTCGTTTTTACTTTTCGTAAGCGGGGAGAAAATATAAAGCCAAGTGATCAAATATCATTGGAGGTCATTCTGAGTAACTTGTGAATCTTCAATGGCATAATTTTGGGTTGAAAAAGAAATCAGATTTTCTTTGATTTTTAATCGACCGAGTACAGCAATAAACTTTAATCGCACAGTTAAATTTTTAATCGACTGGGTCGATCGGATGGGTGAAATCTCAAAGGCTATATATATATATATATATATATATATATATATATATATATATATATATATATATATGACCCTGAATAAGTTCTCACTGATTTTTCATGAAAATAATGGTTTATTTACAAAAATTAATAAGAAACATATCCATGAAAGTATTGTCCATTGCTTGCCACTACTTGTTCCTATCTTTCTGTCAGCATTTGAACTCCGCGTTAGGGAAACGACAATTCTCACCTCAAGTCTACCAATTTTTTTTTTTTTTTTGACATCTTCATAAGAATGAATGTGCTACTCAGCCAGACCATGTGCCATCGATCGGAACAAATGATAATCGGACGGAACAATGTCTGGTCGTAGGACGTGTGAAGTAGGATTTTCCATTTGAGCTTTTCCAATTAGGTTTTTATCAGATTTGAAGAGTTTTAAAAGATTCAAGACTAGAAAAATTCCCTTAATCAGGGAGGCATTGTTAGATAAACAGTGTTTACAAATCAAAATAAAGTAATTTCTAATTTGAATAATATGAAAATAGAATCTAAAACAAATTATTTGGGCATTAATATTAAAAGTTGATTAATATGTGATAATATATATATAACTCTCACGACAGAAGTCAGGTGGAATGATTATATAGAATCCATAGCTAAATCCACTGCTAAGAGAGTCGGTTTTCTGTGTGGGGCCAGGATGTTTTTCCCGTCTAAAACAATCCTGCAAATATATAAATCTACCATCCGCCCTTGCATTGAATACTGCAGCCCTATCTGGTCGAGTGCTCCTGCTATCCACTTAGGGGTCCTTGACAAAAATCCAATGGAGAATCGATAATGTGATCGATCCCAACTTCTCAGCTCAGATACAGTCATTTCTGAACCGGCACAAGGTGGCTTCCCTGTGTTTCTCCTACAAATACTTTCACGGCTTCTGGTCAAATGAACTTAGCTCACCGGTGCCCCATATATATGAATTTACTCGAGCCACAAGGCCCCACCCTTTTTACTGTGAAACCAATAAAATGTAAACAAATTCTACTCCACCAGTTTCTTTCCTCGCACTTCGCGCCTGTGGAATTCCCTTCCATTTACTTGCTTCCACGACAGCTACAATCTCGAAGAATTTAAATGTAAAGTCAATAGTCATCTCCTATCTCACTAACCTGCATCCTCTCTCTCATGTTCCTTTCTCCATCTACTCCACGCTCATCAGTATTCTCATCCTTCTCTTACTCACTTCTTGACACCCCTTATAAGCTGTCTCTCTTTCTCATAACTTTCCTCCTATATAACCCCCTGCAAAACACTGGCAGTAAAATGCCATGCTTGGGACGATATGATTATAAAAAAAAAAAACAAGATTAAATGGATAATTAAAATAATCAAATCTTCTCTTTTGAAATACAGTATCGCTTTCTTTGAGCCTTTAAAAACACTTCCAGTTGAATCCATTGCATTCACTTACGCACAAACACCCTTGTGAAAAGTATCAATCCGTCTCTTTCCTCCAGTTATGGGTTAAATAGCAGGACAGATTGGGTTCTATAGCCTTGGCTGGTAACCAGTCTACCGCAGAAAGCAATGGCAACCTACTGCGGGATAATCTTCTGCCTAGTCAGTCATGTCTCGAAAGAGACATGATCGGCCAAGCGTGTTTCTCGTATGGCACTTAACTGACTGACGTTCACTCCGACAAAAACAAAAATGACTCAAGAAGTATCAGCTATCTGAAATTGCCACGTGTAAGGGGCGTAACTCTAAATCCAAGGGAGGTAACTTACAAGTATTCAATTAGACATCAGCATACTGGTTGCGATTGTCATCTAAGCAAAAATGGAAGTATCATTGAAATCTCATTTTAACAGATATTTACCAAACTTACACAGAAAATATCTTGAAATACTTAATTGTAAATTTATTCAATGAAATTGGCTGAAACCATAGATTAAGACAACTTTGGAGAGTTTCCTTGCTCAAGTTAGTGAATGCTGCTATATATTCGTTCAACACATGTGTGTACCAAAGTAAAAAATATAGTTTTAATTATTCTGTTAGGAATAATTTAACGGTAAAAATGGTTCAATTTTTCCCTGTTGTAAGATAACTTTTATGAAAGGTCGCTGAGTTGAGTCGGCGATGCCTTATGGATGTAATAAAAGAAAGAGGTAAACATCGGACTTAAAATATACAATTTTTATTAGTTAACGCCATTTTAGAAAGTTTCCCTGGCAACAGAATTTTTCTCCATTACAAGCCCGCACTAATTGTAAGTCCGGAGTAAATATATCAGTGTACATATGTACACACATGTAACAAATGCTGCCATAATCATTGCCTTCGGGTCATCTTTAGTGTTACAAGGAATTTTGTTAGTCTCTCGCTCAGCTATACCTCACATATAATAATCAAGAGAATTATTGTCTGGGGAGTTAGGTGGCAAGATGTAATGATATGATCGCAAAAATTCTCTGTCAACCATGACTTTGATCACCTTCTTGTGAGGCATGTCGCAGAGTCGTGTTTCCAGACATAGGATGTTCCAGAAACAATTCTCTTGACCCTGTGCAGTGTTACTATAGTGTACCAAAAAGTGATTGGTTAATCATTAGCCGATCATTTTGTTTTAACGTGAAAATCCAGTTTTCCCGAGTAGTTAAGCTGGAGTATTTAAGCAGTGCATCCACATGCATCTCCCGTGAGGGCCTGTGCTGCCGAGGCAGCTGAGGATATACGTATAATTCTCGCTCACACATACACACTTGCACCCGATTACAGGTAGAAGTATATAAATATGTATACACACACACACATGCACACACACATACAACTTCGTTTGGACCACAACGGCAGAAGGGTGTAGCGGGAACATGTGACAACCTCCAGTATGCACAAATTGTTATCAATGATTCCTTCTTTCTGAACAAGACTTTATTAGAATCAATCTTTTCCAAAATTTTTCACTAATTGACTTTCTCTCGAAATTACAATCAATGCGAGAAAATTCTTTCTCTTTCTACTTTGTTCAGAGTTAAATGCATGCCTTACTCTAATGAAGGCATAATTGTTAATACATGTTTATTTTGATTGCAATTGGTGTTGTTTGTTCTTTTCTCGTGTCTTGTGTATTTTCTATTCATCATTCTTTTCTCGTGTCTTGTGTATTTTCTAATCATAATTCTTTTCTCGTGTCTTGTGTATTTTCTATTCATCATTCTTTTCTCGTGTCTTGTGTATTTTCTATTCATCATTCTTTTCTCGTGTCTTGTGTATTTTCTATTCATAATTCTTTTCTCGTGTCTTGTGTATTTTCTATTCATCATTCTTTTCTCGTGTCTTGTGTATTTTCTATTCATCATTCTTTTCTCGTGTCTTGTGTATTTTCTAATCATAATTCTTTTCTCGTGTCTTCTGTATTTTCTATTCATCATTCTTTTCTCGTGTCTTCTGTATTTTCTATTCATCATTCTTTTCTCGTGTCTTCTGTATTTTCTATTCATCATTCTTTTCTCGTGTCTTGTGTATTTTCTAATCATCATTCTTTTCTCGTGTCTTCTGTATTTTCTATTCATCATTCTTTTCTCGTGTCTTCTGTATTTTCTATTCATCATTCTTTTCTCGTGTCTTGTGTATTTTCTAATCATAATTCTTTTCTCGTGTCTTCTGTATTTTCTATTCATCATTCTTTTCTCGTGTCTTCTGTATTTTCTATTCATCATTCTTTTCTCGTGTCTTGTGTATTTTCTATTCATCATTCTTTTCTCGTGTCTTGTGTATTTTCTATTCATCATTCTTTTCTCGTGTCTTGTGTATTTTCTATTCATCATTCTTTTCTCGTGTCTTGTGTATTTTCTAATCATAATTCTTTTCTCGTGTCTTCTGTATTTTCTATTCATCATTCTTTTCTCGTGTCTTCTGTATTTTCTATTCATCATTCTTTTCTCGTGTCTTGTGTATTTTCTATTCATAATTCTTTTCTCGTGTCTTGTGTATTTTCTAATCATAATTCTTTTCTCGTGTCTTGTGTATTTTCTAATCATAATTCTTTTCTCGTGTCTTCTGTATTTTCTATTCATCATTCTTTTCTCGTGTCTTCTGTATTTTCTATTCATCATTCTTTTCTCGTGTCTTGTGTATTTTCTATTCATAATTCTTTTCTCGTGTCTTGTGTATTTTCTATTCATAATTCTTTTCTCGTGTCTTGTGTATTTTCTAATCATAAATATAAATAGCTGTGGGGATTTCCGATATAATTTACAAAATTGGTGTGTCAGACGTGAATACATTTTATTGACGAACCCTCTACACTAACCTATCAGGGCAGCTGATGTAGATAACCGTGTTGAGTCACAGGCCTTGTAGTAAATTGAATGGAGGCACAACATCGCCATCAATAGTGATCACTCCTAACAATATGATATTGACTAGATATGTCATACAGTCAACATCCTTTGCACCGTCCATAAATTGACACGCCTTACATGTTTGTATTGGGGTTTCCGGTGCGAATGCCAAGCAGTATACCATATCGTTTTCAATTTTCTAGCGGAGTAAATTGCGTCATGTTGCTCTTTTTTTTTACAGACGGTGCTCAATTGAGCCTACTCTACTGTGATGTTTACAAAATCAAAAACAAACAGCGTGTACTTGCAAAATGAAAAATCTTAATGGCGACAATTTTATAATCGCACCCTGTGAGTGATATTTCTAAAGAATTTTATTAATCCGACAGAACAGTTTATCACTTTAAATAAGAAAACATGAGTGTCTGCAAAGAGACATGACTGAGTGGGCAGAAGATTATCCCGCAGTAGGTTGCCATTGCTTTCTACTGTAGACTGGTTGCTGACCAAAGCTATAGAACCCAATCTGTCCTGTTATTTAACCCATAACTGGAAAGAATAGACGGATTAGTACCTTTCCCAAGGGTATTTGCGCGTAAGTGAATACAATGAATTCAGCTGGAATTCGAACTCGGATCCCCAAGTTCTCGTTCCTAGCCGATATCCAATGCACTACAACGCACATCCTTGAGACTATGAGAGTAAACAGCTTAATTAAAAAAAGAGTTATTTTTAAAAATCAGAATAGATTTGTTCAATGAATACCGAAGTGTGTTTCCTATAAAACATAATTTTTTGGTGACTTTCCTCGGAACAACGTAATTGTTTATGTTTTTAAAAATACTGTAAGTGCTCCTGAGAGCAATTTTGTCATCCGATGGGGTATGATGATCATTCGGGGAATTAAAAAATCACGGCGTAAATGGAGTACTGTTATCATATTTGGGTGGCTGCTGCCCAAATATGATAACACTTTCTCGCCTCGATAGAGTTCAAAATCGTTTCTTAGTCGTTGTGGGTAGCAAATTAGTTTCCGTCTCCCAACTATCTTCTCACCGGTTGGATTTAGCAAGCCTGTCACTACTCTATCACTATTTTGATGGAAAGTGCCCAGAAGAATTATATTTCTTGGTTCCACCAGGACTAACCGTCATGGCTAGGACCCGATATGGCGGAATTACTCAATATGCATAACTCGACACAAATATTTTATATTTACATTTTAGGTAAATTTGAAGAATCAAACAAATTTGTTATAGTAAGAAATAATAAGTGTATTTTAATAAACATTCAAGCATGAAAGAAGGTTAAATCAGTCGTAATATGGCTTCCCTCTGTCTCTGCTACACATACTTTCACGACTTCTGCTCCAATGAACTTAACTTGCTGGTGCCTCCTATATATATGGATTTACTCGAGTTACTAGACTAGCTACAATCTCCAAGAATTTAAATATAAGGTCAATAGTAATCTTCTATCTCTCTAATTCGCATCCTTTCTCTCATGCTCTTTTCTCCATCCACACTATTCTCATCACACCAGTATTCTCACCCTTCTCTTACCCTCTTCCTGATACCCGCTATAACCTGTCCTTCTTTCTCATCACTCTCCTTCTATTAACCCTCTGAGCACCAGTGGCATTAAAACTGCCTTGCTTGGGATGAAATGCTTAAAAAAATCAGTTGCAAGCAATTAAACATTGCTTGCAACTGAGATTAAAATTGTTGAGATTAAAATTGTTGACTTAAAAGGAGATTAAAATTGTTGAATTAAAAAGTTCAAAAGTGTGAGTCAAGCTAAAAGTATATATGCACTAATTAAGAGTTGTCTCGCTTATACTATATATTTCAATATTTTTCTGAAATGAAAATGGATTATAAAATTCAGTAAAGATATTTTGTTTGAATGTTCGACATGTAATTTACAACAATAATCATTGGATAGTTCTTCGAATATTCTGAATGATGAAAAGTTCGTTGGAGAATATCCTGTATGAAGAACGGCAGTTTGAGTGAGTGAGGGAATTCTTGTATTCTTATTGCAGTGATTATTAAACATAAAGTTCAAGAGATGATGAGAAAGCGATAGTAGAATTTGGATTCACTAATGATTTCCCGCGTGTTGCTGAGTGAAGTTCAGTGCCGTGCTTAGCAACATTGACCCCATGCCGCAAAATGCTCCTTACGGCCTCTCTACCCGCAAAATGCAACTTGCGCTCCTCGCTCCTAACATACTAAAAACCCACAATGAATGGTACTTTAAACAAAATAACATACTCTCGGAGCGCAGATATTCCGTGATCACGAAAAAACGGAAGAAATCGCGGAATTGGCGTTTTGAATCTATACATTACGAACGATTTAAAAACTTTTAGCTACTTTTTACTGATTTTTCCTATGCTGTTTTTATTGCCCTTTCAGTGCGTTTTGACTCTCAATCTTCTACAAGTTTTTTCAAGGAACCATCAAAAAATTTAAACCTAAATTTCAAAAGTATTTGATATACTTTCAAAATATTTCTTGTATGTATTCAAAATAATTCTTGTATGAACGTTGAAAGAGATATTTATGATCTATTTCTCTCTCAAGTTCATTTCTTTTTTTAGTTACAAATGATTTTCTGCCTCTTCGGGTGCCCGGAAGGCCTCTATCAAAGATTATATATATAGGAAAATTTATTAAAAAGCTGTGAGTTTAAAAATGTGGTTTTTTTACAGTATTTTTTTATTTCTATTATTATATTTTATATTTCAGACCGTCCTCGGTCCTTCATCAGAAACAAATGATTTTAAAATTCAAATTATAAACGTATTTCGCGCGAGCGTCTGTGGAGAGACTTTGTTTACATCACGTGACGCTTTTGTTCACATCACGTGACGCGTCTGTGGATATATATATATATATATATATATATATATATATATAAAGAGAGGGAGAGAGAGATGAGTTGATTGATGTTTATTTCAGCATGCAACTATGATAATAATTTTCCAGTTAATTATTATTTTGTTAATTCTTTTTTTTCATTACAACAGATCTGCGGAGCCAAGAAGCCTTGCGACTTCCATGGGCTTTGCAGCGCCTAGGGAACTTGCGCCTCCTTCCCGCAATTGCGGGGTCTGCGATGGCCCTAAGCACGGCCCTGGTGAGGTTTGGAGTGATGTGCATTCTGTTGGCAGATGGATACGAACACAATGATTCAAGTTCGCGCCGAAAGGCAAACAAAATGGGTAATTTTTGTTCTATTACACGGCAGATATGCACGGGTGTCTGCTACCGAACCGAACTGAAATTTTTGCTAGGTTTCTTCCTTAAATACTGGCAGAGATGAATCAAAACGCCTCGGCGGGAAAATTATATCGCATGCAGAAATATTTTTTGATGAGAATTAGTCAATCTGTTTGCGGACTTTCGAAAAAATTAGAAAGCTGGCTGAAGCCTACTTTCAAGAAAACTGCACAAAATTTGACTATTAAAAATAAAGCGATAGGTAAATTGTCGTCAAACTGTGATCAGTAAATGTTTCTATGATAGTTAAGCACTAATTTTATCCAATGACATTGCGAGTTTCCAAAAGCAATTTACGCAAGTTTTTTGGTGAGGGTAGTGCACACCGCCATGCCACTCACATTGAAATAAACCATCCACATTCCCTCCGTAATCCATTGGGCAGAATCATGTTCCACTCAAACAACTTCTTCGAGTGAACAACTGCGCCGTGGAACTGACTCCCAAGAGGAGTTTCCATGATCGCTACAATCTTAACCATTTCCAGTCTAAGGTTAATGATTAACCTTTCTCTCCTGTCTGTCTAAACTTCTTTTAAATGTAACCCTTATTTCAAGTAACCGCCAGGATTTGTACAGGTTGAACCTTACTGTAAAGAAAGAAAGAAAGAAAGAAAGAAAGAAAGAAAGAAAGAAAGAAAGAAAGAATAATAAAATATAAACTTGGACCTATTTACAGCCGATAAAGCCCAACCGTGTAAAGTTCAAGGGAAATAATTCTGTTGCAAGGGAGATAACTTGCATTTATAAAAAAATAATTTCAATTATTCGAGTAATTGTAAAATATAACTTTTTTGCTACGATGTGCATTCGGTCGGTAGAAGTCTCAAGAGTCACTCGAAATAGGAGATTACACGGTAAGAAGAGCAGTTTATGAGGATATGTGGATTTTTGTATTTTTTTTATTCTTGCGACGGTCGGGGCGGGGTGGGGGTAAATGCATTCAAAAATTTATCTGATTGCAGAATTAAAACTTTTTGCATTTATTTAAACTAAACGAGAATATGGTTATGTTTTTAACATGACAAAATAAAACGGTTATGGAAAAATGACACACTCCGAGTATTGGAAATAACTAAGGAATTTATTATTGTGGAAACATGAGTACAGCGAAGAGTTGGGAATGTTGAATAATGATGTGCATATAGAGAGCGTGGCCAAGTTCTGCATGCCATCATGCGGACTTCTACCGGAAGTCCCTTCATCTTGTTTGCCAGCATGTACCTATTAGCTTGAGAACGAACTCTCTTGAATGGTCCAGGGGATATAACTTTTGACCTTTTTTTATGGTGATCATAATATATATATATATATATATATATATATTTTAATTCAGATACTTCAATCCAAGGGAAAAAAGCAGGAAGGTAAATTCCAAAAAACCCGATCCTAATTAATATTAAAAATTTATTTTAATATTAAAAAATGATACAGGAAGAGAGCTCCATGTAATAAAATATTACAGAGCAAATATATATATATATATATATATATATATATATATATAGTGTGTGTGTAACTGTGTTTTTAGCACCAGTGGTTATTACTGATAAAATGTATTATAGCAAGCAGGTTTTTTATCGTAAAGTGATCGATATTGTGGTTTAGATAGAACGTTGATAAGTCTGCCTTTTAACAGAGCAGATTCATGCCGACTTTGAAGTTTCGTGAGGACCTCGTTGTGATGATCTTACTCGTCAGGGCTGTTTGTCGTTCAATCACGGCTTTTTCATGTTTATATAGAATATGTTGTGATGTGGAAGTAGTCTTGTGGTTGGTTAGTTATTATTTTTCTTCATGGTTTCATTGGTTGATTTTCTTTTTTATTTTGTAGTTGTTTTATTTACTTTTATTTTTCAGTGCCGGCGTAAATGGGTGTTTGTTTGGTTAGGATAAGCCCTTTTGATTTGTTGATCTCGGTTTCACCTTTATGTAGTATGTTTTACTGCACGAGGATTTATTTATTTATTTACTTTATTCTTTTTTATTTTATTGTCTTTTTTTTTGTTCATGGTTAGGTTTATTGTATTTTTGTTGGTAAGCTTCACGCGTGTTTGTTTTTATTTTTATTCATTTTATTATTATTTTTCGTTTAGTGGTTGTATTACTTTTTTGTCAAGACCCGATATTTGTATGTTCTTTTATTTCTTTTATTTTTATTATGTGTCTGCTTTTTTATAATTATATTTTTCTTCTTCTTCTTTTCACTATTTTATTTACATTGTTTACATGTCTTTATTTATTGTTTTTTTGTGTAGCTAAGTAGATATTTATTCGCATGTCTGCATTTTCCCATTATCACGTTTTTCTGGGGTTTTTTTTCCTTAATTTTCCTTTGGTTTTAAAAACTAATTATTGCTAGTTTTTCTTCTAGGTATAATTTAAAACTTGTATGGTGGTACATTCTTTTTTAATATTCCCCATTTGATTTTGGTGGTAATAATTTCTTTCTGATTCCATATGTATTTTGATAACATCCTTTCTTGTTTTTTTTTAATAACGTTGTGTTGTTTTTGTATTTAACAAGAATATCAATAATGACTACAACTTTGATGTAACAATGGGAAGTTACGACGGTGCAGATATATGTGAAATTATAAGTATTAGGTTTATACAGAGACGACACATACAGAAAACATACGAAAACAGATTATAATGTTTTCAACACTCAAGGATTCGTAATAAACATAAAAATAAATATTAAAATATTAAATTTTTTAAATACAACACTCAACTTAAACAAGATTTCATACAGACTATATAAAAAAGAAAACAACAACCCCATATACAGTAGCGAGTATAAAGATCAAAACGATGTTAAGAAAAGTTTAAATGTGATATAATTTTTTATTTTAATACTTCATAGAACATTTTATCAAGGAAAAATAAGGTTATAAAGGTAAATTATATAATTTCAAAATATAAAGCTTGATAAACTTATTTTGATAAAGTTATAAGAATAATTATATAACATTCCAAAAAATATATGATCAAAAACATCAGAACGATTGAAAAATTCAAACTATTATAATGGATACATCATATCCAAATGAAAATAACGTTCATAATTCAATAGTACTTGATATGTAAGCCTTTACTTTCAATAACAGCTTGACATCTTTTGCAACATGAGCGAATTAATGTCCAGCATTCATTTACGGATACTTTTTCCTATTCTCCTTTCAAATTAGTCCGTAGTTCTTCGACGTTTGTTGAATTCTTTTCCTTAGTCTTTTCATTTAGTAACTTCAAAATATCCTCAATAGGAGTTATGTCTAACCTTTGAGCAGGCCTCTCCATAACAGTAACATCCTTCTCAGAAAGAAATGACTTAACAGACGTCGCTGTGTGACATGCTGCCTTATCATGCATAAATACAGCTGATTGATTAATTGCAGTTCTCAAATTTGGCACATTTTTCTTCAATATCTCATTGTATACAGTTGCGTTAGTTTTACCGTGTAGCCTAACAAGAGGTCCCGGCTGTTGAAATCATACCAAACACCATTACATTCCCTCTTCCAAATTTAACGTTGCTTTTAATGCACTGAGCCAAATATCGTTCCTTAGGACTGCGCCGAACGAACCTTCTCCCGTCACAACCAAACAGATTAAACTTTGACTCATCGCTGAAATGAACACAATCTCACTGTTCTTCTGTCCATATGAGGTGTTTAGCTGCAAGTTTCAATCGGCTCATTTGATTCTTTTTAAAACTGTAAAGCTTCGTAGAGGCTACTCGACATTTCAGATTGATTTCATTAAATTTTCGAGAAATAGTGTGCTTTGATATTTTAATGCCAAGGTTAGCATTAGCTCTTTTGGAGATAGCGGTTGCTATCACAAATCGATCCTGTTTTGATTCTTTCCTAATCCATCTGTCTTCCCTTGCAGTAGATTTCCTAGGCCTGCCAGGTGGTTTCTTGGCTTCACATGACCCAGTTTCCTCAAGTTTTCTTAAAATACTATGAATGTTACTTTTAGGTTTCCCCGAAATATCTCCAATCGAGAGTTTACCTTCATTACGTAACTTGACTATCAGTTTTCTAAGTTCCAATGACGTCACAGATTATTTCGCCATGTTGACAATGCAAGAGCCAGTAAAGAGCCGGTGTAATTTTATAAAATACCCAATTTTATTTTCTTACCCTAAAAAATTTTCAGTAATGCAAAATAATTATTAAATTTTATGGATTTATTTAATCGTTCTGTTGTTTATGATCATCTGTTTTTTTCGAATGTTATATAATTATTCTTATAACTTTATCAAAATAAGTTTATTGAGCTTTATATTTTGGAATTATATAATTTACCTTTATGTACCTTTTTTCTTGATAAAATGTTCTTTGAATCTTTAAAATAAAAAGTTCTTTCATATTTAGACATTTTCTTAACATGTACATAAAAAAAATTCCAATCACCCTCCAAACATATTCAGACAAATACCCATATCTATAAACAAAAGACTACTTACGAGCTCAAGTAATATAAGAATATTCAATGAAAACAAAGAAACATATGAGTCAGCACTAAAAAAATAGCGGATACTCAAACCTAAATACACAAACGAAGAGAAACCAAAAAGAAAGAATAGAAAAAGAAACCGAATCTGGTTTAATTCACCCTACAACAAAAATATAAAAACAAAAATAGGAAAAAATATTTTTCAACATAGTAGAAAAACACTTTACCAAACACAACAAACTATCAAAAATTATTAACAAAAATCCAGTCAAAATCAGTTAGAGCTGTATAGAAAATATGTAAAACATAGTAACCAAACGAACAAGAAAATACTTAATAAAGCCCATAATAACCACACAAACCAGCAAAACAATACAAACAAATGTAACTGCTGAAAGAAGGTCAACTGTCCACTTAATAATATATGACTTACCAACAACTTAATATACAAAGAAACCGTATGAAATAACAATTACAAGACGAAAACATTTACATAAGAACAACAGAAACATATTTTTGAAGAAAGATTAAATAATCACAAAACATCATTCAACACAGAAAAATACAAAAACAACATAACGTTATCAAAATATATGTATGGAGGAGCGGGATTGAGTGGAATAGCAGGAGAAAGTATTCTAAGAGCAACACGGAATAGAGAGAAGTAGAGAGCCATGAGCGCCTACCTCCTGAAGGGACACGGCACATAGATGATGATGATGATGGCGGCATCACCTCAGTCTCATCTATATATCTTCTGTTCATAAGATAACAACTGCCAACCGTTTATCCTAATAGGACTTGGGGGTTGCTAATCTGATAAAACCGTTGGTTCAATGCGTCCTGCAGAAAATTTTTTTCCTTATAAGAATCCATCCTGCCATTTATAAATCTACTATTCGTCCGTACATTGACCATTGCTTCCATAGCTGCTCTGGTATTTCCACCATATATCTCGAGATTCTTGACATAATTCGAAGAATTGTCTGTAATGATTTTGATCTGGTGTCTTGATTTTAGTCCCTTTCGAACGAAATGATTCCATGACCGTTGTTCTGATGAGCTTTCATCATTGGTGCCTCGAGTGTCGGAATTAAAGCGTACCATAAGGATATCAACTAGGTCTTGCCGATTTGTTGTTGAACCAGCGAGAGACAACCGTCAGTTCTTCTCAGTCTCTTTTCTAGCATTTCTTGCCTGTGAAACTCCCTTTCTTCTTCTTCTTCTTCTTCTTCTTCTTCTTCTTCTTCTTCTTCTTCTTCTTCTTCATGTTCCTTGTTCTTTCAGGATGTAGGCGATCATGGCTTTCCATGTTTCCCTATCACTGGTGGCTCTTAACACGCTTTTTTCTCTAACACCACGTAAACTCCGTTCTGTTATCCAGCTGCTCACGTCCTTCAAATATGTTATCCGCTGCTTTCTTCTGTTTCTTTTTTCCCTCTATCTGGCCTGTTAGTATCAGATGCTCCAAGCCCTCCATCCTTATTGCATGTCCCAGGAACTTTAGCTGTTTCTTCCTGATGCTCAATAATAATCTCCTTTTCATTTCCATCCTTTCCAAAACCTCATCCTTGCACACATGCTCGATCTATGATATTCGCAGCATCCTTTTGTAGAACCACATTTCAGTTGCTTCAAGTCTTTCCTTCATCTTTGATGATATTGTCCAGCATTCACTGTCATATTGAAGAACTAACGTCACATAGAAGTTCAGTACCATCTTTGTTTATAGCGAAATTGTCCTGTTTCTTAATACTCTACTCAGCTTCTGGAATGCATCTTTGTGCTTTTGGATCTCAGGAATATAAATGTATAGAAACTTCTGTGACAAACAAAGTGAGGGTTCAGTTTATATATTGATTGTAATATGGAATTGATCCCCCCACTTTATATCCGAAACATCCTTCTGTAGAACCACATTTCAGTTGCTTCAAGTCTTTCCTTCATCTTTGATGATATTGTCCAGCATTCACTGTCATATTGAAGAACTAACATCACATAGAAGTTCAGTACCATCTTTGTTTATAGCGAAATTGTCCTGTTTCTTAATACTCTACTCAGCTTCTGGAATGCATCTTTGTGCTTTTGGATCTCAGGAATATAAATGTATAGAAACTTCTGTGACAAACAAAGTGAGGGTTCAGTTTATATACTGATTGTAATATGGAATTGATCCCCTCACTTTATATCCGAAACATCCTTCTGTAGAACCACATTTCAGTTGCTTCAAGTCTTTCCTTCATCTTTGATGATATTGTCCAGCATTCACTGTCATATTGAAGAACTAACGTCACATAGAAGTTCAGTACCATCTTTGTTTATAGCGAAATTGTCCTGTTTCTTAATACTCTACTCAGCTTCTGGAATGCATCTTTGTGCTTTTGGATCTCAGGAATATAAATGTATAGAAACTTCTGTGACAAACAAAGTGAGGGTTCAGTTTATATATTGATTGTAATATGGAATTGATCCCCCCACTTTATATCCGAAACATCCTTCTGTAGAACCACATTTCAGTTGCTTCAAGTCTTTCCTTCATCTTTGATGATATTGTCCAGCATTCACTGTCATATTGAAGAACTAACATCACATAGAAGTTCAGTACCATCTTTGTTTATAGCGAAATTGTCCTGTTTCTTAATACTCTACTCAGCTTCTGGAATGCATCTTTGTGCTTTTGGATCTCAGGAATATAAATGTATAGAAACTTCTGTGACAAACAAAGTGAGGGTTCAGTTTATATACTGATTGTAATATGGAATTGATCCCCTCACTTTATATCCGAAACATCCTTCTGTAGAACCACATTTCAGTTGCTTCAAGTCTTTCCTTCATCTTTGATGATATTGTCCAGCATTCACTGTCATATTGAAGAACTAACATCACATAGAAGTTCAGTACCATCTTTGTTTATAGCGAAATTGTCCTGTTTCTTAATACTCTACTCAGCTTCTGGAATGCATCTTTATGCTTTTGGATCTCAGGAATATAAATGTATAGAAACTTCTGTGACCGCAAAGTGAGGGTTCAGTTTATATATTGATTGTAATATGGAATTGATCCCCCCACTTTATATCCGAAACATCCTTCTGTAGAACCACATTTCAGTTGCTTCAAGTCTTTCCTTCATCTTTGATGATAATGTCCAGCATTCACTGCCATATTGAAGAACTAACATCACATAGAAATTCAGTACCCTCTTCTTTGTTTCTCGTGAAAGCTTCCTGTCTCTTAATACTTTACTTCATTTACAATCAGTATAAAATTAAATGCAACGCCAATCCCCATTTCTGTTTTCCTGAAAGCCGTTATTTTATTGTCCTTTCCCTTCAATTCTCCTCCTCATTAAAGTCGTCTCATTCTTTTTCACTTCCGGTAACCCTATAAGTCCTTATGCCATTATCGCATTGCCTGGGCTGAAATGATTAATAAAAGCACAACCTAGTTGAAAGAAAACTTAATTCAAACCGGCAGAATGCTGTGTGTAGACTTCGTGGCACAACGTTTTCTGTTGTCAGTTTTAGATTCTAACTGTCTCTGTACAAGACACCATCGCTAGAATCAAGTTAATTATGCGGGTAATCTACCGGTTGACTTCTAAATTAAACTATGTGGCTCTCATGCGTCGAAATCGACAGGAGTGTTCATCTGTAGCATAGGGAGCTGGTTAATGTTTCTTTGATTCGACTTAATCGAACTCCCTACAGCTTACAAGTTTTATGCAGAGTTATAATAATCAGAAGGTTTTTCATCATCAGAATGTTGATTGTCTGCAGGCTGGAATATGTGGAATAGCATAAGAAGAATAAAATATACATTTTGCATTTGAAAATATAAATTTATTAAAAGGAAAGAATAACACAAGTTGTAGAAGTTACTGTGCAATTAGAAACATTATTAAGAGGTTAAGAGTAGAGTTCGTACAAAATCTTCGTAGTATTAATTGTTGAAAGAGATAAGGAGTAAGAGAATAAGGAGGGCAACGTCCGAGACGCTTGAAGTTGTCGTTACATTTTAGATGTTTGTCTCTATTTCGCTGCTCCCATCTGAGCCTCTGACTCTGTGAAAATATTTATGTCTTCTCACACTGGTTCGCTAAGTCCTTCCAAGTCGCTCCCATTGGTCAAAAATCATTTTAACACCTACTGGCGAAATCTGGTTTTTCGTTAAGTAAATGGTTATTTTTTCTATTTGGGAAAACCGGGATTTCACACATTATTCTGAATTTTTGTAAAAGTGAAGAAGAAAGTTGATTTTAATTAATTTCTTATCTGCTACACATCAACTTGAAGAGGCAGACATACAAGTCTCAACATATGTATGGAACTGAGGCGCCTTAACACGTGTGTGCAGCTTCTGTAAACTTAGATTTTTTAAACGATAAAACAGGATGAGACTAATTCTGGAAAACGTGTTTGCTGTGTGTCAGATCTAAGGTTGAATAAATAAATAAAAATATCCCTCTGCATTGCTTACTATTTATCTAAATCTGTCCCAAACTTTCTGTCTATATCGCAATTCTCTTTATACTGAATTTCACTCCGAACTTTTTCTCCGGGTCTAACGTCTATTTGGAGGTATTATATATGTGAAGGGCAACATTTTTTATTGATTCCTTTAGAATCCTTGTGGAGAAAGAACTGCAACAATTAGGAAGCTGCCGCTTTTTCAGTCGCAAGTTGGCTTTTTTAAGAGTTGGAGTTGCCCTGCCCACACCCAGTAGCGTCTTTTATATGCATTTTGTCTTTTCACGCGATAAAAGCGGAATAGTTCATTATTTATGAGGTACTAGAGAGAGACGATAAACACTTACTTTCTTTTTTTCACTGAAACCAAGTATCTTCTTTGAGATGTCTTTTCTCTTTCCATATGATCAAAACGGGAACAGTCTGTTATTTAAGATGTACTAGCAGGAGACAATATATATATTTCCGTCGTTTTTTCTCTCTTTTTGTCACTGAAACCAAGTAGCGTCTCTGATATATTTTTTGTCTTTTGAGGGGAACAAAACAGAATAGTCCATTGTTTATTAGGTATTAGCAGAAGATAAACGCTTCTATTTGCTGTGGCTCTTATTTTCTCTGAAACTAAGTAGCTTCTTTGATATGTTTTTTTCTTTTTCCATGTGATCAAAACGGGACAGTCCGTTATTTGATATGTACTAGCAGGGGGCGATAAACATTTCTATCTTTTTTCTCTCATTTCCTTACTGAAACCATGTGGCGTATCTGATATGTCTTGTCTTTCCATGCGATCAAAAGGAGATAGTCCATTGTTTATGAGGTACTCATAACAGTCGTGTGAACTAAGGAAGTAACGAAGGGCGGTAAAACCACAATTATTATAGGATGGCTATCACCGTTTTATCCAATAGAAAATTAAAATGAAAGTAAGAGACAAAAATTAATGATAAAGGCTGACAATGCTTCATTTGGTAAAAATGAAGACGAAAGTAAATAATAATCAAAAATTAATAATAATGACTGACAATGTTTCATTTAATAAGAATGAAAATTAAAGTAAATAATAATCCAAAATTAATAGTAATGTTTGAAAATAGATCATTTAATAAAAATGAAGATGAAAGCAATTAATAATCCAAAATTAATAATTAATGGCAGACGATACTTCATTTGATAAAAATGAAGAAGACAGCCATTAATAATCCAAAATTAATAATTAATGGCAGACGATACTTCATTTGATAAAAATGAAGATGAAAGCAATTAATAATCCAAAATTAATAATTAATGGCAGACGATACTTCATTTGATAAAAATGAAGATGAAAGCAATTAATAATCCAAAATTAATAATTAATGGCAGACGATACTTCATTTGATAAAAATGAAGAAGAAAGCCATTAATAATCCAAAATTAATAATTAATGGCAGACGATACTTCATTTGATAAAAATGAAGAAGAAAGCCATTAATAATCCAAAATTAATAATTAATGGCAGACGATACTTCATTTGATAAAAATGAAGAAGAAAGCCATTAATAATCCAAAATTAATAATTAATGGCAGACGATTTTTCCATCATATGAATATAAAGACCAAACTAAATACTAGTCCCCCGAAAAAAAATATTAAGAAATAGTTACTGAGTCTTCGGGAAAAGTATGTCTAGAATTTTAAAACTGAATTAGAAAAAGAGTATTTGCAAGAGTACTAACGTTGTTTAAATTCTCCAGCCGAAATTCCAATGTAAGCATAATAATTTTTCTGTTATTTTTTGGAGAGAATAACAAAAAGAAAATGAATTATCAAGTTTATAAGGAGAGATGACAAAAAAATTATCAAGATTACGAGGGAGAATAACAATAATTCTTTTTGTTATTTATAGAAGAATAGCAAAAAAGCAAAAAAAATATTTATTAATGGAGGAGAATAATAATAATAACAAAACGAATTATCAACTTTACTGCTTTAGCAGTGAATGAACTTGAGAAATCTAATTTCCTGTCGCTACCATCAATACTAGAAAGATTTATAGCAATGAGGGGACTTGAGAAATCTAATTTCCGGAAACGACCATCAACACAAGACAGATCTACAATTGGTGCACTTGAGAAATCTACTTTCATGAAACTACTATCAATACTTGAAAAATCTAATTACCAGATAGTACCGAGAATACTAGCAAGATCTATAGCTGTTGGTGAACTTGAGAATTCTAATTTCTTAAAGAAAAATCTGCAACAGTTAGTGCACTTCAGAAATATAATTTCTTGAAACTACCATCAATACTAGAAAGATCTGCAACAGTTGGTGACCTTCAGAAATCCAATTTCCCGTAATTAAAATTAATACTAGAGAGATCTATAGAAGTATACTTGAGAAATCTAATATTATTTAAACTACCAGCAATACTTGAAAAATCTATAATAGTTAAGGACCTAAGAAATCTAATTTTCTGAGACTACCATCAATACTAGAAGGATCTACGAAAATTCAATAATGGAAAGATCTTTAACAGTTTGTGGACTGAGAAATCCAATTTTTTGAAAGTACTAAGTATACTAGAAAGATATATAAGAGTTAGTAGACTGGACAAATCTTATTTATTGAATATACAAAGAATACTAGAAGATCTATCGCAGTTGGTAGATTTGAGAAATATAATTACCAGAAAGTACCAAACATATTAGAAATATCTATAGCAGTTACCAGATTTGAGAAAGTACAAAGAAAGTACAATCGAAAGTACAAAGAATACTAGAAATCTCTATAGCAGTTAGTAACATTGAAAAATTTAATTACCTGATTGTACGGAGAATACAAGCAATATCTATAGCAGTTGGTGAATTTGAGAATTCTAATTCTTAAAGCTACCGCCAATGCTAGAAAGATTTATAGCAGTGAGTGAACTTGAGAAATTTAGTATCCTGAAACTACCATCAATATTAAGAAGATATAAATAACATTTCATAAATCTAATTTTCCGAAAGTACCAACAAATACTAGAAAGAGCTATAGCATTTCCTAATAAATAACAAGAATATCAAAAAGATCTACTGAACTTGAGAAATCTAATATACAGAAACTGCCATCAATATTCGAAAGATATATCGCAGTTGGTAGATTTGAGAAATTTAATTTCCCAAAAGTAGCAAGAATGCTAGTAAAATCTATATTAGTTAATAGACTTTTGAAATCTAAATTCCTGAAGCTACTGTCAGTAACAGAAAGATCCATAGCAATTAGTGGACATTAAAAATTAATATCCTGAAATTGCAATCAATACAAGAATGATCCATATCAATAAACAGACTTCAGAAATCTAATTTTCCAAAAGTACAAAGACTACCAGAAAGATTTATCCGAGTCCGTACAATTGAGAAGCAGCGGAAATGTGGCTCTGCAGAAGGATGCTGCGGATATCGTGGACTGAGCATGCAAGCAACGATGATTTGTTGGAAAGAATGGCAACAAAAAGGAAATTAATACTGCGCATCAGGAAGAGACAACTGAAGTTCCTGGGACATGCAATAAGGAAGGAAACCTTGGAGAACCTGATACTGACTGGCCAGATAGAAGGAAAAAGAGACAGAGGAAGGCAGCGGATAACATATTTACAGGGCCTGATCAGGTGGATGACAGAACGGGGGTTGCGAGGTGTAACAGGAGCAAACATACTAAGAGCCACAAGGGATAGGGAGACGTGGAGAACCATGATCGCCTACGTCCTGAAAGGACAGGGCACATAGAAGCAGAAAAATTTCATGAAGCTACCATTAATACTAGAGATCTGTAACAGTTCGTGGGCTTGAGAAAACTAATTTCCTGAAGCTACACTAAATACTAGAAAGAACCATAGCAGTTGTTAAGTTGAGAAATTTAAATTCCTGAAGCTACCCTCACTACTAGAAAAAATCAGGACTGTTAGTAAACTGCAGACAAAAGATTTCCCGAAAGTGCCAAAAATATTTGAAAGATCTATAGCAGTTAGCAAACTTGAAAATTCTAATTTCTTAAAATTACTATCAGTACTAGAAAGATCTTTTGAAGTTTTCAGCTTTGAGAAATTTAATTGACTGAAGTTACCATGAATAATAAAAAAAGTCCATAGCATTTATAAATTTAAAAAATCTAATTTCCCGAAAGTACCATGAATACTATAAATATCTGTAACATTTAGTAGATTTCAGAAATCTAATTTCTCGAAATACCAAGTTTTTTTTGTTTTTTTATTATCGTGTCGCCCCAAGCAAGGCATTTTATTGCCATTGTTGCGCAGGGGGTTACATAGGAGGAATATTATGAGAAGGAATGAGAGGTTGCAGTGGGTGTCAGGAAGAGAGTAGGAGAGGGAAGAGATTACTGATGAGAGTGGGGTGAACAAGGAGTAATGTTATGAGGAATGAGAAATTGCGGGGGTATCAGGAAGAAAGTAGGAGAGGGAAGAAAGTATTGATGAGAGTGGGGTGGATGTAGAAAAGCATGAGAGAGAGGATGTAAGTTAGTGAGACAGGAGATGGCTATTGACTTTTCATTTAAATTCTTGAAGATTGTAATTGGTAGCAGGAAGATATTCTGCTGGTCTGAGGTTCTTGGGTGGGGTGGAGGTGGAAGGAGATATTGATGGAAACTAGTGCATGGTCAGAGTTTCTAAGAGGGCAGAGTTGCTCAACATTGCAAGAGTCAGAGGTGGAGGTAAAGCATAGATCTAGTAGTGAACCGTGTCCATTAGAGTTTATTACAGAAATGCGTGGGGAACTCCACCACCTGTGTAAGGGACTGAGTGATAGAAAAGTTCATGGTGTGTACACTAGCAAGATCTGTGACGGAGCCACTCAGCATGATGGGTGTTAAAGTCGCCAAACACAAATATATGGGCAAACGGGTGGGAGGAAATGGCCTTGTCGATATTGTTGGAGATGCTGTCAAAAACAGAGCAGTTGGGAGATGATGGGGAGTGGTAGAGAAAGAAGAGATAGCTAACTGAGCTTAGAAGGGAGAGATAGAAACACATATAAGAACGATGTAGAGATTCAAGAGAAATCATCCTGGCTAGAGGAAGGCATTCACTGACATAAACACCAAGCCCATGCATGTGGACATTGGAGTCCTTTCTGAAGAGGGGAAGGTAGCCAGGGATAGAGACGTCAGAAGAGGGTATTGAGGAGTTGAGATTAGTCTCATGCAGAGCTAGGATGTCAGGGGACTTTTGATGGAGAAAAGATTCACTGCTACTGAAATTGGTTCGGATACTGTGGATGTTAATAAAGGAAATGTTAAGGGGTTTAGGTGATTTTAATTTGCCTGGTTTAGCTTTTTTAGCAAAGATATGTGTGTTCATGTTTAATGTTGTTGTTGTAGAGAGATCTCAATTAGAGGAGGAAAATGGTCATTAGCTGCGACATGCACTGGAAGGGAAGTGATGTGGGCTGCAGCAAAGTATAGCCTTGGGGTTGCCCACCAAAAGCACCTGCAGGGACACCTATCCATGGGCTCCTAACTACCAGTCGGAAGCAGCAATCAGAAAACTGCCAACCCGGTACCCTCACAATGAAGAGACGTTGCCACCGACCACGCACATCACAGGAAAATCGCATAAGCACCATTACTGAGGTCTGAGGAGAAAAAGAGAGCCGGAGACCACTTCCTGAACAGGGAACAAGGGATGAGCCTCTACAACTGTTCAATGGCTGTGGTTGGAGTGTGAACCGGGCGATAGAAGGGTCTGTCTACTTCAATTAAAAAAGAAAATTTCAACGTAGTTAAAGTTGAAACTGCCTGCAATATTAAACTAGATTACACATTATATATTAAAAACCGTGACAAATAGTAACAACTCACTATATCTGAAAGGAAGACATTAAAGCAAAGCAAAGAATATGGTGAAGAAAGTGAGATGATTTTTTCCCCTTCTTATTTCAAAATTAATCTAACAGAGAGACTAGTG
Organism: Ascarosepion bandense; assembly: GCA_037127315.1. Lineage (NCBI taxonomy): Eukaryota > Metazoa > Mollusca > Cephalopoda > Sepiida > Sepiidae > Ascarosepion > Ascarosepion bandense. The sequence continues at coordinate 204,278 of JBBBDQ010001762.1, read as the reverse complement.
GTTCCAAAGCTATAGATTACATTACCCGTAAACAGAAGATTGAAATTTCTTTGAATTTTTCGAGCTTCTCAAAGACTGGACTTCTGTTTTCATTTGGATAATTCCTGATTCTCCAATGCTTTAGAAAGACACCGGTCAGAGAATAAAAGGGTAACACGTGGTTTCACAGGAAGTAGGGGGGAGGAGGATAGGATTACAACTCTGAGATATTACATTTCAAAACTCAAATTTTAAATTACACATATTATAAACTGTGACAAATAATACTAATAACAATAATAATAACAACAACAACTCACTAAATCTGAAAGGAAAATATTAAAACAAAGCAAAGAATATGGTGAAGAAACAGAGATCATTCTTGTTCTTGTTCTTCTTGTTCTTGTTCTTCTTCGTGTTCTTGTTCTTGTTCATCTTGTTCATCTTGTTCTTGCTCTTATTCTTGTTCTTCCTGTGTTTGTTCTTCGTGTTCTTCTTGTTCTTGTTCATCTTGTTCTTGTTCTTGTTCTTGTTCTTCTTGTTCGTCTTCTTGTTTGTCTTGTTCTTGTTCTTCTTATTCTTCTTGTTCTTGATCTTCTTGTTCTTGATCTTCTTGTTCTTCTTGTTCATCTTCTTGTTCTTGTTCTTGCTCTTGTTCTTGTTCTTCCTGTTCTTGTTCATGTTCTTCTAGTTTGTCTTGTTCTTGTTCTTCTTGTTTTTGTTCTTCCTGTTATTCTTCTTGTTCTTTTTGTTCTTGTTCTTCCTGTTATTCTTGTTGTTGTTGTTCTTGTTCTTCTTCTTGTTCGTCTTGTTGTTGTTGTTGTTGTTCTTCTTCTTCTTCTTCTTCTTGTTCGTCTTGTTGTTGTTCTTTTTCTTCTTCTTGTTCATCTTGTTCTTGTTTTTCTTCTTGTTCTTGTTCTTGTTCTTGTACGTCTTGTTCTTCTTGTTCATCTTGTACTTGTTCTTGTCCTAATTGTTCTTGTTCTTGAAAAGCTCTATAGCAATTATTACACTTGAGAAATATCTAACTGTCTGAAACTACCACCAATAATAAAAATATCAACAGCAGTTACTTCGTTTGAAAAATCTAATTTCCTGAAGTAGTAGAAAAATCTAAAGCATTTAGTAGATTTGAGAAATCTCTGAGACACGCAATGAGGAAGGAAGGCTTGGAGAACCTGATACTGACTGACCAGATAGAGGGAAAAACAGAGGTAGGCAGCGGATAACATATCTGCAGGTGGACGACGGAACGGGGTTTTATTTATTTATTTATTTTTTTATAAGCGTTTCACCCCGAGCAAGGCATGTCACTGCCACTACTGCGCAGGGGGCTACCTAGAGTGGAGAAAGGATGATTAAATATAGGAAATGTCAGAGGGTGGGTGATAGGCAGGTAAGGATACCGAGAATGAGGGTTGGGTATATGAGAGAGTTCTGAGAATAATTGGGAGTTAGTGTGATAGGAGGTGTCTATTGACCCTACATTTAAACACCTGGATATTGTAGCTGTCGAGAAAGCAGACTTGTCGAAGTGAGTTCCACAGGCGGGAAGCGCGAGAAAAGAAGCTGTTGGAGTAAAATTTACGGTATACATCTTATTTGTTTAACTGTAAAAGGGTGGGACCTAGTTGCTAATCTAGTATCTCGAGTAAATTCGTGCTTAGGCGGCACCAGTGATCTAAGCTCATCGGAGCAGTAGCCATGAAAGTACTTGTAGAAGAGGCACAGGGAAGCCACATCACGCCGGTGAGAGAGTGGTTGCACGTTACAGATCCTCCTTTGTATTTTGTCAAGAAGCCCAAGGAGAGCAGCCGGGGCACGGGACCAGATGCCAGGAGTAACAGGAGCAAGCAAGGTATAGGGAGACGTGGAGAACAATGATCGCCTACGTCCTGAAAGGACGGGGCACATAGAAGAAGAAGAATGTCGTGAAACGACCATAAATAGTAGAAAGATTTATTGCAGTGGGTGGATTTGACAAATCTAAATTTCCGAACATACTATATATACTAGAAAAATCTATATCACTTATTAGTATTTAGATATCTAATTTCCTGAGAGTACCATGTATACTAGAAAAATCTATATCACTTATTAGTATTTAGATATCTAATTTCCTGAGAGTACCATGTATACTAGAAAAATCTATATCACTTATTAGTATTTAGATATCTAATTTCCCGAGAGTACCATGTATACTAGAAAAATCTATATCACTTATTAGTATTTAGATATCTAATTTCCCTGAGAGTACCATGTATACTAGAACAATCTATATCACTTATTAGTATTTAGATATCTAATTTCCCGAGAGTACCATGTATACTAGAAAAATCTATATCACTTATTAGTATTTAGATATCTAATTTCCCGAGAGTACCATGTATACTAGAAAAATCTATATCACTTATTAGTATTTATAGAAAAATATCTTAATTTCCCAGTATTTATGTATACTAGAAAAATCCTATATCAAAAACTTATTAGTATTTAGATATCTAATTTCCCGAGAGTACCATGTATACTAGAAAAATCTATATCACTTATTAGTATTTAGATATCTAATTTCCCGAGAGTACCATGTATACTAGAAAAATCTATATCACTTATTAGTATTTAGATATCTAATTTCCCGAGAGTACCATGTATACTAGAAAAATCTATATCACTTATTAGTATTTAGATATCTAATTTTCCGAGAGTACCATGTATACTAGAAAAATCTATATCACTTATTAGTATTTAGATATCTAATTTCCTGAGAGTACCATGTATACTAGAAAAAACTGTAGCAGTTAATGCACTTGGTTAAATCCAATTTCTTGAAACTGCTATCAATAATAGCATGGCCTATAGCAGTGATTGAACTTGAGAAATCTAATTATCAAAAGTATTTAGAATACAAAAAAAAAATCTATATCACTTACTACATTCGAGAAATTTAATTTCCAGAAAGTAACTAGTATGATCTATAGCAGTTAGTACACTTCAGAAATATGATTTTCTGAATCTACAACCAATATTAAAAAAATATGTTTAGCAGTTATTAATCTTGAAAAATCTAATTTCCTGAAAGAACCAAAAATAATAGCAAGATCTACAGCAGTTAGTGGACTAGAGAACTCTAATTTTTTAAAGCTGCCATCAATACTAGACGGATCTATAAAAGCTAATTTCCCGAAAGTAAAAATAATACTAGAAAAAATAATAGGAAGTGGACTTGTGATATCTAAATTCTTGAAGCTACCATTATTACTAGAATGATTCATAACAGTTGACTTGAGATATCTAATATCTTTCAACTACCTTCAGTATTAGAAAAATATGTAGCAGTTTGTGGATTTGGAAATCTAATTTTATGATGCTACAACCAATGATTGAAAAATCTATAAGAGTTTGAGGAGTTAAGAAATCTAAATTCTCAAATGTTTCAAGCATACTAGAAAGATCTACATCAGTTAGTACACGTGAGAAATCTAATATCCTGTAACTACTATTAATACTAGAAAGCTCTATGTCATTTAGTAGATTTGAGAAATCTTATTTCGGAGAGTATCTAGACTACTATAAAGATCTATAACAGTTAGTGGACCTTAGATATCGAATTTACTGATGCTACCATCAATACTAGAAATATCTCTAGAAGTTAGTATTCTTGAGAATTCTAATTTCTTTAAAGTACCAAAAATACTAGAAAGATTTATAACAGTTCTTGGATTTGACAAACCCTTTTTCTGAAGATATCATCAACACCTGACGATCAATAGCAGTATGTGAATTTTTGAAATCTAATATCCTGAAACTACCGACTATACTAGACAGATACGTTGCAGTTAATATATTTGAGAAGTCTAATTTCCCAAAATAAACAAGAATACTAGAAATATCTATAACAGTGGACTTAAGGAATCTAATATACTGAAAATACAACCAATTCTAGAAAGATCTATAGCATTGAGTAGATTTGAGAAATCTAATTTCCTGAATGTACCAAGAATACTAGAAAATCTATAGCATTGATTGAACTTGAGAAATCTAAACTGTTGAAGCCAACATCAATATTAGATCCATGGCAGATAGTGGACTTGAGACATCTTATATCCTGAAGCTATCATCAATAATAGAAAACACTGTAGAAGTTAGTAGGTTTGAGAAATCTAACCATCAATATTAGAAATATCCATAGCAGCTAATTGACCTCATAAATCTATTGTTTTAAAACTACCATCAATACTAGAAAGATATGTAGCAGTTAGTTGACTCGAGAAATCTAATTTCCTGAAATTACCAAGAATACTAGCAAGATCTATATCAGTAAGTTCACTTTGGAAACCTAATTTTCTTAAGCTACCATGAATACTTCAAAAATCTATCGCCGTCATTAAACTTGAGAACTCTAATTCCATTTAATTTTTAAGAATACTGGGAAAATCTATATCAGTTAGTGGACTTGAGAAATCTAATTTTCTGTAGCTATAAGCAATACTAAAAAAAATCCATATCAGTTAGCGGACTTGAGAAATAAAATATCTAGAAATTACCATAAATACTAAAATGATCTATAACAGTTAGTTCACTTGGAAAATCTAATTTTCTGAAAGTACCAATCTAACATCAATACTAGAAAAGTCTATATAAGATAGTGAACTTGAGAAATGTAATTTCCTGAAAATACCAAGAATGGACTTGAATCCATCAATAATCGAATGATCCATAGCAATTAGTGAATGTAAGAAATCTGCCGAGCTATTTTCTCTCTTTCTCTCTCTCTCTCTCCATGAGTGTGCCAGAACACACACACACACACACACATATATATATATATATATATATATATATATATATACCAAGAATGGACTTGAATCCATCAATACTAGAATGATCCAGAGCAATTAGTGAATGTAAGAAATCTGACTAGCTATTCTCTCTCTCTCTCTCTCCATGAGAGTGCCAGAACATATATATATATATATATATATATATATATATATATATATATATATATATACCAAGAATGGACTTGAATCCATCAATACTAGAATGATCCAGAGCAATTAGTGAATGTAAGAAATCTGACTTGCTATTCTCTCTCTCTCTCTCTCTCTGTCTCTCCATGAGTGTGTCAGAAGATATATATATATCTGTATATATATATATATATATATATATATATATACAGAACAGTCTTTAGAGGATTGCATGATTTGACGATTTTTTATTTGCCAAGAAATCAGGCATAAAGGCAGCAAAAGTATGTCATGCTTCTTTTTCAACGACAGGCATGATACCCCAAAAAATTGCTCGTCCTGCAGTAGCCTCCTAATCTGTGTTCAGTCAAACATGAAAATCTTAATTTTCATGCAAAACCAGATTAAAAAATGTCAACGTAAGTATTTAACGTATCATCATCTTGATCCAAGGCTTTCGCAAATTGCTTCATCAGCCTAACCTTCCTGAGATTAACCAGCAGCCTGTTTAAAAGATTCTTTTCACCAATTTTTAATTCCTTTGTGTGTGGCCATGTCTTTTGTATCCAATGGTCACTTTTTGGCTCGAGTATTCCAAATGTACATGGTGGTGCTGTGAATATCGGCTCGGAAAGAGAAATCGAAGAGCCGAATTCGAATTCCAGCTGAAGTCTTTGCACTTACTTACACACAAATACTTTTAGGAAAAGTATTCATCCGTTACTTCTCTCTCTAGCTATGGATTAAATCGCAGAACAGACTGAGTTTTATAGCATTGGTTGGCAGCCAGTCTACCGCACAAAGTCATGGCAGCCTACTGCGGGAAAAATATTCTGTTAAGTCTTCGAGACTTGATCGCCCAATCGTGTATCACGTATGACCCTTAACTGACAGTCCCTATGGTTTAAAAAGAAAGACTGCAGAGTTATTATCATCTGTAGACCAAGAAGAAATCCAATTAATTTTAAGTTTCCACATATAGTCCAATTATGCTCTTCATGCCACATCTAGTCAGGCTTACTATGAAGGCAGGCTTAATGCTACAGCTGTTAAATATTGCGGGCATCAATTTCAAATCTTCCTGTTAATAACTGCATTATTTATAACCTGGTAAACTGATATAGGTCTACGGGTATATTATGTTGAATACACCGGTTCCTGTTCGATCACCGAAGTTAAGCAACATCGAGCCTGGTTAGTATTTAAATGGGTGACCATTTGGTAATACCAGGTGCTGTAAACGTAAGGACCAAGAATGGTCCACCGGTCCTCCCGGTTTAGGGGTTGGGTGCAGGGCTAACAACCCTGCTCCGTAAAAAACAGTTTGTTACAGAAACAGCAACAAAAAGTTGCTGCCCTATGCACCATTTGGGGTGTGATGGATAAATGATGATGATGATGAAACTGATATAGGAATGTTCATAGAATATTCGAAAAGCAACTAGTGAATTGGACAAATTTGTCATTGTGCTGGTAGCAAGTCCCTGCAGAAAAATAGGTTTAATCCCAGAAGATATTCATACCGAAACGGTTGATACATTAAAAGTTGATGCTCCAGCTTATTATCAGTACAAATGTAGGTAGCTGGATTCAGAAGAAGGGAAAGTCGTGAAGTTGACCCCAAATCTGGACTGTCGCCATCAAGAAAACATGGATAGTGTTCAACACATGGTGATGGTTGACAGACTATTGACTATAAATCAAATAGCTGATCTTATTATCATAAACCAGATTACTCCGCACAATGATTTCCTAGATACACACCAACAGAAAGCCAAATAAGGATGTCCGAAACGTGTGTGATGAAAAAAACAAAGGTGAGAAAAATAGCCCGAACGAAAATAGTTTAAATGATGACTTTTACTTTCAGAAATTCAGACAAAAATGAACTTGTCACTACCAAGGTTTTATTCGGTGAGTGTAACGTCCTCTGACGTCTGATCAAAACCACACCAAATTGAATACTGAAAATATATGGTTTAGTTCCAAATGGCTTCCTCGAGCGTTTTCTAACCTGAGTTATGTGCTCATCAGTTTCATGCAAGCATAAAGAAACAATCTAACAAATAAATAGTTTAACATTTTTGTTGTCAATTCTCAAGTACAACAAAAAATAAAACAATGTATAAATTCACTTTTATCATAAGTTCAAGTTTTATTGCAATTTTAATCATCGCTTTGTAAAACAAAGGCGCCCAAAGCACTAAGAAAAAGGTTAGCAAGATTAAATAATGAGTTCGATCCTGACTGGGTTTCACATACCTGGAACACATCTAAACCCTGCTTAAAAATTCAACATCCCGAGGAGCGAAAGTAGTTAGAATAATAACGGTGAGAACGGAAAAATCGTGCTTTTGTTTGGAGTAGATAGACTAATTGGAGTAGATAGACAAAACTATCGCCCGGTTCACACTCAACCCACGCCTATTGAACAGGTGAAGAGGCTCATCCCTTGTTCCTTGTTTAGGATGTGGTTTCTGACATTCTCTTTTCGAAACTTTTCACTCTTACGTAACCCCCTGCACTTCAGTGGCGTTACCGCCTTGCTCGGGGTGATATGATTAAAAACAAAAATACTCCGTATTTTGTGGGTGTGGTGGTTCAACTTTGTAAACATTTTGATGGTGCAATTTCTGATTCTTTTTTGCAATGTTTTTGTCCATAAAACTGTGAATTTCCGAAACTTAAGGTCTATTCATTTCAGTAATAATACCGAGGTGAAAGGTTTCTTTTTTCCCGTGTTCTTTTTTTTTTTTTTTTTTTTTTTGATACAGGCTTCGCGGTTTTCTATATTCTGAGGATTAACTTGATAAATTTCACCTCTAAGGCAATAAAGAAATACTGCACTTGATCTGAAGAGAAAACGACATGGAACGCCTAAACTGATCTTACAAAACCAGTCTAGCTAGACTCAGATGGCAAAGATTAAATTCTTTTCTCTTTTCCAGTCTGGTTTCGAAAAAGTTTAACTATTTCATTCGTGCCAAGTAACTTGATTTACGTGCAATTTTTGCATGGATTTAATTTTTGTAAAACCAAGCCAATATATATATATATATATATATATATATATATATATATATATATATACTAGCAGTGTAGCCCGGCGTTGCTCGGGTGTAATGAAAGCTTAAAAACTAATCCATGGTCCTGGAGCTCATACTCTTTGGACGTTGGCACGAAAGACTAAAAAGCAATAGTAGTTTCCAGTTAAAGAGAAACCGTATACTAAAAGAAAAATGAATAGATGAAAGTCAAATTTTGATTTTCTAGTATCGATATCAAATTTTCTGCACTATTGTAAGAACTGCAACCTTGAAATTTCTGAATATCATTTCTTATGTCTTTGTCTATGAGTGTATCAAATTTGATTAAAATCGGACCACTCCTTCTATAACTTGATTTTTTCGATTATCGATTTTCGATTTTTATCGGGGGCATCTCGACACAAAACCTAGCTAAGAATACTCGCAAACGCTTATAATACAACTGTGTAACTTTTCGAGAAATCGGTCACCTGTTTCGGAGTCTATAAGTAACGGATACACACACACACACACACAGACACACACACACGCGCAGACAAAGTTCCATTTATAAATAAGTTTTTATATATATATATATATAGTAGCAGTATAGCACGGTGTTGCTCGGGTGGAATGAAAACTTTAAAACTAATCCATAGTCCTGGAGCTCAGACTCTTTGGACGTTGGCACGAAATACTAAAAAGCAATAATTGTTTCCAGTTAAAGTTAAACAGTAGACTGAAAGAAAAATGAATGGATGTAAGTCAAATTTTGATTTCTTGGTATCGATATCAAATGAGTTTTTTTCGTCGTAAACTGAATTTTGAAGGCTAAATAAGTCTTCTGAGTAAATGGTATCCTGGCTGAGACTAAGAACTACAATTATACCTACTCAGAGCCAAACCCGAAGCAAAAACTAAAATAAAAGGGCTGAAAAATACAGACATACAGGCAAATAAACAGACACACACACAAACATCTTGACTTTTATATATATATTATCGATTTTCGGCACTATTGTAAAAACTGCAACCTTGAAACTCCTAAATATCGTTTCATAAGTCTTTGTCTATGAGTGTATCAAATTTGATTAAAATCGGGCCACTCCTCCTATAACCCGATTTTTTCGATTTTCGATTTTCGATATTTATCGGGGGTACCTCGACACAAAACCTAGCTAAGAACACTCGCTGACACTAATAGTACAACTGCGTAAATTCTTAAGAAAATCGAATCAGCCGTTTCGGAGTCTTTCGGTAACGGACACACACACACACACACACACATATATATACACACACACACACACACACACACAGACAAAGTTCCATTCATAAATAAGTTTATACATACATATATATGTAGATATAGATATATTTTACAGGATTTTCTCACCAATACTATTGCTAAAGATATTAAGAAAATGGTCGGTTCATTCTATCGATCTACGAAGTATCTGATTCATCCTGCGTGAAAGAGCCTTATTAGACAAAAAAAATTACAATTTACCAGAAAAAGCGCTTAAGCTGTCATGTGGCCAATGAACGATATTCAATCCTACAGCTATATTCCCACAGAAGATACGCCGCAAGCCAATCTTTACACTTTGCGCTATTTCCATGGCAAATTTCCAAGATCAGCCATACCTCATTTTTTTTTTATAATAGTGTCGCCCCAAGCAAGGTATTTTACTGCCACTGATGAGCAAGGGGTTAGATAGGAGGCAAGCTATGAGAAAGAGTGACAGGTTACAGGGGGTGTCAGGAAGAGGGTAGAAGAAGAATGAGTATACTAATGAGAGAGAGAGAGAGAAAGAGAGAGAGGGGGAGAGGATGGAAGTTAGTGAGATAGGAGATGACTATTGACTTTACATTTGAATTCTTGAATATTGTAGCTGTTGGGAAAACAAGTAAATGGAAGTGAATTCCACAGGTGGGAAGTGCGAGAGAAGAAGCTACTGAAGTAGAATTTGCATTTACAATGTATTGGTTTCACAGTAAACGGGTGGGACCTAGTTGCTAATCTTGTGACTCGAGCGAATTCATGTCTTGGGGGTACCAGTGAGCTAAGTTCATCTGAGCAGAAGACATGAAAGTATTTGTAGAAGAGACACAGGGAAGCCACATTGCGCCAGTGAGAAAGTGTCTGTATCCGAGCAACCAAGTTCGGATCGATCACATTACAGATTCTCCGTTGGATTTTGTCAAGGACCCCTCGTCGTCGTCTTGCGGCCTTGGCCGAGATAGAACGCACTACACCCCTCCAGTATTCCCTGTGCATTTGGAACCCTGGCGCAATTTGTAGCGAAATTCATAATCTTGTCAAATAGCTGAATACTTGATGCTTCGCCAGGGCTATTATTGGATGACCAACAGTAAATGGGTTGCCTCAAGGCCCCATCTCGTTATTTAACCCATAACTGGAGGGAAGTGACGGATTAATACCTTTCCCAAGGGTACTTGTGCTTAAGTAAATGCAAAGAACTCAACTGGAATTCTAACTCAGCTCACCGATTTTTCCTTCCAACAACGCACATCCGTCACTGAATGCTTACAGCGCCTGGTATTCCCAAGCGCTCACCCATCTAAGAACTGACCAAGTTTACGGTGCTTATCTTCGGTGATCGAACGAGAACCGGAGTATTCAACGTGATATGCCGTAACGACCCCTAGGTGGATAGCAGGAGCATCCGACCAGATATGGCAGCAGTATTCAATGCACAAGCTGAGGTAGATTTCTATATGTGCTGAATTGTTTCAGACGGGAAAAAATTTCATGGTCCTGCACGAAGAACCGACCTTCTTAGCAGCGAATTTAGCTATGGTATCTATATAGTCATTCCACTTGAGGTCTGTTGTGCGAGCTTACCTGAGGAGGTGCAGTGTTTTACTTTCAGGGAAACTAGACTGATCCATGCTAACGTAGGGTAGGAACGATTTTCTGTGGTGGTTAATAAATAGCAGCTTTGTTTTGGAAGCATTGGAATTCACGGGTCATTTCTTACCCCAGTCCATATAGTTGAATCATCCTCATTTCTTTTGTATCGCATGAATAAGGAGAAGTACCCTTTAAACATCTTCTTTCCGAAGACAGCTACTTCGAAAAACAGACTTCCGAAAGTGTTTCCCTGCACCTAAAAACTCTTCGAAAATATATAAGAAAGTTTTTTAAAAGTTTAAAAAAATAAGTAAATAAATAAAATAAGACACACACACACACACACACACACACACACACACACACACACACACACACATCATACCATGCCTATGTCACAATACTTTTGGTCCACGTCACTACACTCATTACTTCAACGAAACATACAATTTGTCGCTACCTGAACTCATGATGACTTAAGAAAGTCGAAATCCTCGACCGTATTTCTTGCAAAATGAACTTGGGACAAATTCTGAATGAATTTCTTCTTACCTGAGAAGGATTATTCGTCGTAATGTGAACAAGTCCATCAATAAAATTAATCGACACAAAACGTCTGTGTTTTTAATAATACTGGCCTTACACACATACATACATACATAAATATATATATATATATATATATATATATATGATCGCATGATCGCGCAAAATATTGCTTCCAAAAATATATATATGATCTCAATATATATATATGATCGCTCAAACACAAACGCGTACAGACATAACCTATATATATATATATATATATATATATATATATATATATATGGAGGTTATGTGTGTACGTGTTTGTGTTTGCGCGACCAGTAACGATCCTACCAGGAGTAACAAAAGGAAGCTCTGTTTTTGTTTTAACTTTAGTTTGTGCATTATGACCCTCGCTGTTATATGCCCTAATGTAAAATGTATAATTATAAATAACATTTCGATGTGAAATACTCCACAGCTAACAGAGATAAGAAAAAAGTAAGGCAGAATGCTATTAAGAAATATTAGCCCACAGCACTACCTAAGAATCCAGGTAAAAAGGAATGTGAACTCCACCGAACAATCATCTTTATGAGCCACATAACAAAACTGATCATCCGCATTCTGATGAACAGAGCGCTCAGCAGAATTGGCCCAGAGATAGAACAGGAACAGTGTGGCTTCGATAAAGATACCGGAACAAGAAGGGCTATATTCATGCTGAGAATGATATCCGAAAGAACAATACAAATGCTGAAGGACCTTTTTCTGTGTGTTTTAGACTACGCAAAGGTGTTTGACAAAGTACGCCAAAAAGACTTGATAGAGATACTCGAATGCCTCGACATTTTTGGAAAAGACTTTAGGATAATCAAGAATCTATATTGGCAGCAAACCGCTTGCGTACGGAAACGAAATGAATTCAGCAGCTATATGAAAAAAAGAATGAGGCGTAAGACAAGGATGTCTTTTCTCGCCGGATCTATTCAACTTATACAACGAAACAATTCCGAAATAAAATCCTTGTCAAGATTCGTCATTGGCAGCCAAAATCTCAACTGTGTAAGATACGCAAATGATACGGTGCTGATAGCAGGCACGGGAAAAGAAAACGCAGGAACTCCTATAGTGATATCTTTTTCTGTATGGACGTGAATGATGGACGATCACCTCAAGGAATAAGGAGAGGCTTGAAACAGCATAAATGTGGTTCTGCAAAATGCTGAATATACCATAGACTAGGAACGTAAGCAATGATAAAATGTCAGAGAGGATGCAAACGAGAAGAAAACTAATACTTAACATCAGGAAGAGACAGATGACGTTGCTGACACGTAATGTTGAAGGAAGGCCTGGAGAATATAAAACTCACAGTACGGATAAAAGGAAAGTAAGACAGGGAAAAGCAACACGAGATATATTTAATAGGCTTGAGCAAATGGATGTCCGAGCAGATATTTGGGAGAGATATCAAGTGGAAATATATTGAGAGAAACACGTCCAAGTAGAGTCCATGATCTCTTACGTCCTGAAGGGACACGGCACATGAAGAAGGAGTTTTAAAAACAGAAAAGATAAAAAAGCGAGAGATGGTTGCATTTAGAAGAGAAAAATAATTTTAAACTGCCGCAAAATTTCGAGATATTATTTGTGAACTACCTTAGCACTATTTACTTTTGAATACAGTTATATATATATATATATATATATATATATATATATAAGAAAAAAGGGAAAAATACTTCAAAGGAAGAAAGGCAAATAAAATAGATAAAAACAAAAACAAAACAGAAAAAGAGAAAAAATTTGTTCAAAAAAAGAAAGAAACAAAATAGTTCAGTAAGAGAAAGAAAGAAAGAAAGAAAGAATTAAAGGAAAAGAAAGAATTAATTCTAAAATAGAAAGAATGAATTAGTTTGGAAAGAAAAAATGTTAGAAAGAATTACTAGAGAAGTATAAAGAAAAAGAAGTAAAATAGAAAGGGGGGAAAAAGAGAAAAAAGTTCAGAAATAATAAGAAAGAAATAATGAAAAAGAGAAAAAAATAAAGCGAAAAGGAAAAAGAATTTGTTCAGAAATCGTTTCAAAAACAAAATGAAGGAAGTAATACAGAAATAAAAACAAGCAAATAAATTGTTTAGAAATTACAAGAATAAAGGAAAGAAAAAAAAGAGAAAAGGAGAAAAGAAAGGGAAAAAGAAAGAATTAGAAAACAAAATATAAGAAAGAAACAAAGAAGTAGTTCAGAAATACAGAGAAAAAAAGAAAGAAAATGTACGATAAAAAAGAAAGAAATAGAATATATATATATATATATATATATATATATATATATATATATATATATATATATATATATATATAAAGAAAGAAAGAAAGAAGAAATAGATCAAAAAAGGAGTAAAAGAAAGATATTTGTTACGAAAGAAAAAAGAAAGAATAGTATATATATATAGAAAGAAAGAAAGAAAACAGAAAGAAAGAAAGAAATAGAGAAAAAAGAAAGAGCAAAAGAAAGAAATATATTTATTCCGAATCAGGAAGAAGGAAAGAAAGAAAGAAAGAAAGAAAGAAAGAAAGAAAGAAAGAAAGAAAGAAAAAGACAGAAAGAAAGAATAAGAAAGAAATCGAAAAAAAAGAAAGATTAAAGGAAAGAAATATATTTGTTCCGAAACAGAAAGAAGGAATTACTTTAGAAAGAGCCAGAAAAAAAAGAAAGAAAGTAGTTTACAAAAAAGAAAGAAAAAAATTTAAAAAAAAACAAAAAAGGAAAGAACAGAATTTGGAATGATTCGTAATTTGAATATCTTGCGTATGTAAAATATAGTGTCCACGGGACATTCATTGCAATAAAACAAAATGGAAATTTTCTTGACTTAATTAATAACGACAAACACGATTTGGGTGGCTGCAATTGATATTCATTTTATTAATAAGGCGTTCTCTATTAATATTAATTTGGATTAGTATTTCCTTTCATCTCCCAGTTTGTTAGTTTCTCCTTATCGCAACTGTTATTCATTCCTTCAGTTTAGGACAATATGTAGACAACGCAGAACTGGGTACAAAGAATAATTTACTGTGAGATTTGATCGGAACACCGTCCCATTGGCCTCGAGGAAGCCTGGCGAATGCTCATCTGGTTTAACTATTAAGCTACGTTGACTTGATAGCTTTGTAAAAGAGCAAATCTAAACTATAATCCAATAGTCCATCCCATGACCTCACTTAGTGCCACATTTTTTCACTAATAGTAAAACCAAAATAATAATCGTTTTCTGTTCATCACTTATGTATAAACCGCCACTCGGTAAATTTTTCTACAATTCTGTTGAAAATTCTACTCCCCGTGAGTCTCCATGCTTGGAATGACTACATGGGCTTAAAGCCACTCTAGTCTTCAAATGTAAATTTGTTTCAACCCATATACATATATACTAGCAGTATAGCCCGGAGTTGCTCGGGTGTAATGAAAGCTTTAAAACTAATCTATGGTCCTGGAGTTCAGACTCCTTGGACGTTGCCACGAAAGACTAAAAAGCAATAGTTGTTTCCAGTTAAAGCAAAACCGTAGACTGAAAGAAAAATGAATGGATGTAAGTCAAATTTTGATTTCCTGGTATCGATATCAAATAAGTTTTATTCGTCATGAACTGAATTTTAAAGGCTAAATAAGTCCTCTGAGTAAATGGTATCATGGCTGAGACTAAGAACTACAATTATACTTACTTAGAGCCAAACCCGAAGCAAAAACTAAAATAAAAGGATTGAAAATTACAGACATACAGGCAGATAAAGACACACACACAAACATCTTGCTTTATATACACATGTCTTTGTCTATTAGTGTATCAAATGTGATTAAAATCGGAACACTCCTTCTATAACCCGATTTTTTCGATTATCGATTTTCGATTTTTATCGATGGAACCTCGACACAAAACCTAGCTAAGAACACTCGCAGACACGTATAGTACAACTGTGTAAATTTTCAAGAAAATCGGTTCAGCCGTTTCGGAGTCTATAGGTAACGGACATACACACATATAGACACACACACAGACAAAGTTCCATTTATAAATAAGTTTAGATTATATTTAGATGTATATGGACAATTTAATGAAAACACCCTCAAATTTTAAGCCAATTTATTTCAATATTTGGTAGGACCATCTTTGGGAGTAAATACAGCTAGAATTCTGCGTGAGATCGAATCGTACAAATTTTGAATTATTTTCAGTAGAATGTTTCTCTATTCTTAAGCTAAAACAATTTCTCGTTCTTTCAGTGATGATAGTGGAAAATATCGACTCCTCATTTGCTTTTTTTTTTTTTTTAAAGAAACGTAAATATTCAATGATGTTGAGATCTAGGGCCAGATAAGATTTTCTATTTTAGTAAAATGTTTCTCGTGTCATTCGGTTAGAACTTCAGCAGTATGAATGGGTGCATTATCATCCTGAAAGAAGATATTTCTCTCCTGAAACGGTTCCTGAACCACAAAAAGAAGCATGAAATTGGTCATTAAAATTCTTAAATAGTCCTGACAATTGATTTTAATAAATTTATTTGAATGATATCTGTATAAAAAAAAATTAGAAAAAAATGAAATGGTACTAAATTTAACAAATATAAAAATAGACACGCTTTTGACAGTTTAATCAAATTTTCCAAACTATGCTACTAAATATTTCCACAATATATATAGATATATATATCAGTCAGTTAAGTGCCATACGTGATACACGCTTGGGCGATCATGTCTCGAAAGAGATATGACTGACTGGGCAGAAGATTATCCCGCAGTAGGTTGCTATTGCTTTCTGCGGTTGCCAACCAAGGCTATAGAACCCAATCTGTCCTGTTATTTAACCCATAACTGGAAGGAATAAACGGATTAATACCTTTCCCAAGAGGTATTTGCGCGTAAGTGAATGAAATGAATTCGGCTAGAATTCGAACTCGGCTCCCCGATTTCTCGTTCCGTGCCGATATCCAATGCACCACAACGCACATCCGCGTTATATGAAATTAAACAAAATTTCGGTGTTCAAATGCGTTAAATAGCCATTTCTACGAAAAAAAAATTCTTTTCTTTTTTTTTCTTTTTCTTCTTCCCTACCATTTCTTTCGACAAGACAAGGTTAAATTTCAACTTTTAAACTCTCGACTCAGTTAAAGGGTAGGGGGGGTTTAAAAAATCTGAAAATAAAAACAGACATAGATATCTGTATGCTTTCTTATTAATCGCACCCCTTAAATTTTCTGTGATGGAAAAAAACATTTTTTTTTTACTTCTGCCGATATAAGATTTTTGTTCATTTTGTCATTTTTTTTTCTTTTTGGAATAAAGTTCGTTGCTGAGGACGCGATATTTTTCTCGTAGAAATGGCTGTTCAACGAATTTAAACATCGAAATTTTCTTTTATTTTATAATTGGTTCTGTAATTTGAATATAAATTGCATTGAGCACTCCACCTTGATCAATTTTAATATTAATGTAATTAATATTAATTAGGATCGGTTTTTTTTATTTACTTACCTGCTTTTCCTTTTGGATTAAAGTTATATATATATATATATATATATATATATATATATATATATATATATATATATATATATATATATATATATATATATATTACCCCAAGCAAGGGAATCTATTGCCACTGGTGCGCAGGCTGTTACATAGGAGGAAAGTTATGAGAAAGAGTAACAGGTTACAGGGCGTGTCAGGAAGTGGGTAAGAGAAGGGTTAATATCCTGAAAGTGAAGTGGTCGGAGTAAGGTGCATGCGAGAAAGGATGCAAGTTAGCAAAATAGGAGATGACTATTGACTTTACATTTAAACTCCTGGAGATTGTAGCTGTCGGGGAAGCAAGTAAACGGAAGATAATTGCACGGACGGGGAGTGCAGGAAAAGAAGCTGGTGGAGTAGAATTTGAGTTTACATCTTATTGGTTTTACAGTAAAAGGGTGGGACACAGTTGCTAATCTTGTGGCTCGAGTAAATTCATGCATAGGGGGAACCAGTGAGCTAAGTTCATCGGAGAAGAAGCCGTGAAAGTATTTGTAGAAGAGACACAGAGAAGACACATTCTGCGGGTGAGAAAGTGACTGTATCTTGGCTGCCAGGACAGGAACGATCACATTACAGATTCTTCAATGGATTTTGTCAAGGATCCCTAGGTGGATTATATATATATATATATATATATATATATATATATATATATATATATATGCTGGACATTACCCTGCTCTTCAGAACTTTAATAATGAAAGGAACGATTGACATAGGCCTGCTTCACAATTATTTATGTTAAGCATCTTATCATCCCACTTCTGGTCTGTTGATTTTTGATACACTATGCGCTCCGATTAGTCCACTTTTGAATATTTTTACACACACACACACACACACACACACACACATATAGATATATAGATATAGATATATCAAGTTATGCACATACATATATATCATCCAGTCATCCAAGTTCAAGCTTATTTCGCTGTATCACAACTCATCAGTGTGGATAGACATCCACATGCTTCTGGCCGGGGTCGAAACTCGACCAATTTGGTGTCAGTTGTAGTCACATACAATCACAGAAGGGAAATTTTAGTGTGTTATATATAAGCTGTGTATACACACGCCAGTCACCGAAAGAACTCAATTCATTGCTAAAGATTAATGCATAAATCGCAGAAGTGTTAAATGTTATTTTTTTAATTTTTTTTCTCTAGAGAGCTCACTCGTAATGAGAGTATACATCAAAATATCAAATTACACCAAACTCCATATAAATAAGAAAAAACCGGGACACGGCAGCAGAACGAAAACTTAGCCCTGACGAATGAAGACATCATTACAGTGTCCTAACAAAACTTCGATGTCAGCATAAACCTGCTTACGTAATATGTGACTATAAGTTCGGTGCTTGACTGCAATGTTATGACAAACAAAACTGAAAGGGATAATTTCATTCACCCACACTTCGCACAATATTCACGGAATGCATCTCGAACATGATATCAAACTAAAAAAAAGGCTCAATTCTAAGACTTATATACGACTAGCAGTATAACCCGGCGTAGCTCGGGTGTAATGAAAGCTTTAAAACTAATCCATGGTCCTGATGCTCAGACTCTTTGGACGTTGGCACGATAGACTAAAAGGCAATAGTTGTTTCTAGTTAAAGCGAAACGTAGACTGAAAGAAAAATGAATGGATGTAAGTCAAATTTTGATTTCCTGGTATCGATATCAAATAAGTTTTTTTCGTCGTAAACTGAATTTTGGAGGGTAAATAAGTCCTCTGAGTAAATGGTATCATGGCTGAGACTAAGAACTACAATTGTACTTAGAGCCAAACTCGAAGCAAAACTAAAATAAAAGGGCTGAAAGAAATACAGACATAGAGGCAGATAAACAGACACACACACCTTATATATATATATATATATATATATATATATATATATATATATATATATTATCGATTTTCTGCACTATTGTAAGAACTGCAACCTTGAAGCTTCTGAATATCGGTTCTTATGTCTTTGTCTATGAGTGTATCAAATTTGATTAAAATCGGACCACTCCTTCTATAACCCGATTTTTTCGATTATCGTTTTTCGATATCTATCGTGGGTACCTCAACACAAAGCCTAGCTAAGAACACTTGCAGACGCTTATTGTACAACTGTGTAAATTTTCAAGAAAAATCGGTTTAGCCGTTTCGAAGTCTATAGCTAACGGACACACACACAGACAATGTTCCATTTATAAATAACTTTAGATATGACCTTAATATGGCAGCGAATGCTGAACCATTTTATCAAAAATGAAAGAAAGACTTGAAGTAACCGAAATATGGTTTTACTGAACGATGCAGGGAATACCATGGTCCTAACATGTAAGCAAGGAGGAGGTTTTGGAGAGGTAGGAAACGAAAAGTAAGAGACAGTAGATATTTTTAGAGGACATAATGAGAAAAGAGGTTTTGGAAAATTTGTTACTGATTGAACAGATTGAGAGAAGATGCAAACGAGAAGAAAAATCTTACTAAATATCAGGAAGAGAGAGCTGGAGTTTCTGGGATACGTAATGAGGAAAGAAGGCTTGGAAGATCTGATACTCACAGGACAGATAGAGAGAAAGAGAAACAGGGGAAAGCAATGCAGAACATACTTGATGGGCACCTCGACATGTTGTAATGCTTAGCAAGCTTGTTTCGCTCGAACATGTTACAACTGAGTATCGAGTTTTATTCTCACTGGGTACCCCATACTTTTGGCTTTGTGGCAAATCTAAGCGGTACTTGACGGACATAAGCAAATCAATGGCAGAGGAGAAATAATCAGTGAAAAGGCGTTATGAGCTACAAGGGATATTGGGTGTGGAGAGTCATGACAACCTGCGTTCTGAGGGACACGACACATGGAAGAATAAGTTTCGAAAATTATCTGAAATAAAATTTATTGCAAGCTGGAGAAAGAAGAGGCTTGTTAATTTGAACGCTTCAAACACGAAACTATTCTCTATTAATCTTCTTACAGGGCCTATTCTCTTTTCCATCAAAATGCCAATGTTGAACTCAAGCAGGGCAACTCATTGCGCTTTCTTCGTCTCATGTTTTCCATAGACATGAAGTCTAGCGATGATATTGAATTAACCTAGCACCTGAAGAAAGCCAGAGCGTACAACGACCGAAACGTCGTACGAATGGCAACAAAGATGAGGACAATAGTCCGAATAATGTAAATACTACCTCATCTTAGGAATATAGACATATATTGAATTAACTGATCAATCTACTGCGAGGGAAGTCTATTAACGATGATATTCTAGGCAATATTTTCTTCGCTGAATCTATCTTAGATATTGTAAGTTTACTATTTGCCACTGCATAGGATATTACTGTCCTATCATCTTTGGTGCTTCTACTATGTACCTCGAGAATCGTGACAAAATCCAAAGGATAATATGCAATGTTTTCGGTCTCGGCCAATTATCTCTACTTCCGTCACCTTCCTATATGAATAGCGTAGCTTCGTTTTGACTCTTCAATTAAGTTTTTTTTTTTTATCATTTTACCCGGAGAAAGGCGGGAATGTGACAAGCGAGCAGGGGGTTTCAAAAAGTGAAAGTGAAAGTGACAGTGAAAGTCAGAAATGAGAATATGAAAGACTGAAGAAAAGATGACAAGATAAAAATGATCATAATTTCAACTACGATTTTCAAATTATTAAATATGAGGGTCCTTCAATAAATAAGGTGAAATTTTCTAAGGTGAATTTTTCTAATACAGATGGAAGCTTACTTTTTGTTTTATTTTTTATTTTTCAACGTAGTCTCCCAGCAGTGTCACACACTTTTCCCATCTGTGCACAAGCTTCCGTATTCCCTTAGCGTACAAATCTTTGGACTGCTATTTCAGCCAATCGCTCACAGCACTTTTGACTTCATCGTCACTTTCAAAATTCTTTAAGCAATTTATCCCACTTGTAGACATTTTTTGGCTGAAACATGTTGACCCTTACACGGTTGACATTCTCCTATGAATTTCAACTGGTTTGCACTCTTCAGCAACCAAAAACTTGATAAATGACCTCTGTTCAATTCTGGAGCATGCTTCTTGGTCGGCCTTCTTTGTTAATCTCCAAAACTCTGGGTTTTTTTTCAATCTGCAAAAAAAAAAAAAAAAAAAAAATTAAATAAATAAATAAGTAAATAAATAAATAAAATCCCTTTGAAAAAGAAGTAACTGAAAAAATTTTAAAAAAAATAGTAAGCTTTTGTATTAGAAGTCCTTATACCGAAAAATTCAGCTTATTTATTGAACGACCCTCGTAGAAGTCCTTATACCGAAAAATTCAGCTTATTTATTGAACGACCCTCGTAGAAGTCCTTATAGCGAAAAATTCAGCTTATTTATTGAACGACTCTCGTAGAAGTCCTTATAGCGAAAAATTCAGCTTATTTATTGAACGACCCTCGTAGAAGTCCTTATAGCGAAAAATTCAGCTTATTTATTGAACGACCCTCGTAGAAGTCCTTATACCGAAAAATTCAGCTTATTTATTGAACGACCCTCGTAGAAGTCCTTATACCGAAAAATTCAGCTTATTTATTGAACGACCCTCGTAGAAGTCCTTATAACAAAAAATTCAACTGATTTATTGAATGACCCTCGTACAAAGCCAATCGTAATTTTTTAAAAAATCTTTATGAATGTTATTCTTTCATTGTCGAAATTATATCTTTCATTCTCATTAAGCACTTGAATCCTTGCGGGTCTTCTTCTCTTGCTTGAGATGAAGGAATTACAAAAAATACCAAGCAAAAACAAAGCATTGCTGCAATACTAACGTGGTCAGACTATGACCTTATCATCTACATATAGTGACAAGGACTCTTTCTGATAATACGTGGAACAATGTCGTAGAAAATATGAAGATGTTATCAGCAGTTCTCTTCTCTGATTTACCTGTAACAGTTCAGTTGGGGTAAAACTGGCTGGTCATGTTCAACGCCTCGAAAAAGTAAACTAATGACGTCCAATCATAACGTAACGGACCATGATTCTCCATCCTTCGCGTTGAACAGATTTTCTCTCAGAGCTGTTCCATGTCTTGAACGTCTATTGCGACTAAAACTCAACCCTCAGTTTAAACAGAATTCGTACATACGATCCATCACTAAAAATAATTCAAAATTGTTTGGTCCCATGTACCACTCCAGCAAATATATTACTCCTCCTGCTCCTCTCTACACTGACAAGAACCAAATAAGGCCGAATATAGAGTCAGTCATTTAAGTGCCATACGTGATGCATGCATTTTGGGCGATCATGTCTCGAAAGAGACAGGACTGACTGGGCAGAAGATTATCCCACAGTAGATTGCCATTGCTTTCTGGTTGCCGATAAAAGGCTATAGAACCCAATCTGTTCTAGTATTTAACCCATAACTGGGGTGAAGGGTATTTGTGTGTAAGTGAATGCAAGGAATTCAACTGGAATTCGAACTCGGCACACCGATTTGTCGTTCTGAGTCGATATTGAGAGAGTATTGGAAAACATTCGTTGGAAACAAAGAAAAGAATACTGGAATGTTATGTGACACTAGCAGTATAGCCCGGCGTTGCTCGGGTGTAATGAAAGCTTTAAAACTAATCCATAGTCCTGGAGCTCAGACTCTTTGGACATTGGCACGAAAGACTAAAAAGCAATCGTTGTTTCCAGTTAAAGCGAAACCGTAGACTGAGTCGATATCGACTGCACCACAACGCACATGAAGTGTATCCGCATCCTTGTGGGTGATGAATTATATTCCACCTTACAATCCCTTCCCCACAAACACAGCCCTCGCTGCTCTATCACTATTTCCGTGGATAGTATTTAGATGGACTACATTCCGTAGTTCAATTAGCTCCAACCTTCACGGATGTGATCCCTTATTTCACGCATATTATAGAAAATCAGCAACATTTCTTTCGGTCGCATTGCTGAGATCTAAGTTCCACTCGAACAGCTTCTTCCCACGAGCCATTGCTTTATGAAACCAATTTCAAGAGGTTGCTTCTAGGATCACTACAATCTTTGCCTGATCAAATTTAGGGTTAACCGTTATCTGACTCATGTATTCCCATAAACTGTTCTTCTTACGTCCTACTGTGTAACCTACTACTACGAGTGGCTCTTGTGCCTTGCATAAGAGATCATCATTGAAACAAAGTACACATTATTTTCGCAGTTCATTATAGAGTTCTTATTCATCATTTCCTCTTAAACACACCCTCACGCTCACAAGCACACACATACAGTACTGTGCAAAATATTAGGACAAAAACTATTTTATCTTTTATGAGGCATCAAAATATACTTTTTAAATCACCCCTGTCCTAACACTTTTGGATACTACCG
Organism: Ascarosepion bandense; assembly: GCA_037127315.1. NCBI lineage: Eukaryota > Metazoa > Mollusca > Cephalopoda > Sepiida > Sepiidae > Ascarosepion > Ascarosepion bandense. Next base: position 180,960 of record JBBBDQ010001762.1, on the reverse strand, counting down.
GTAGTGTGCAAAAGTATTAGAATAGGGGTGATTTTCCTGAAAACCTCATTGAAATTCAAATACAAGGTGAAAAGTCAAGTAAATTGCTAATAAATAATAATTATTTAAAATTAGGTGTAAAAGAAATGTATTCAAAAGAAGTTATATTTAATTTTTCCTATTTTCTATTAAAGTTATTTTGAAACTAATCCTTATTCTATTATCCTTAGATATGATTGACATTTTTTCTTATTCCGCCCTCTCGAATTGATAAATCTAATGTTACTTCGCAAGACACACTTTGGGAACAAAGACAAGCTGATTGGCAGGAGATGCCATTAGATACATTGAAAAAGCTTGTGATGTCAATGTCTGACAGAATGAAGGCTATGATCAAAGTAAAAGGCTATTATACTAAATATTAAATTTATTTTGTAACAAGTATTTATTTCTTGTTAAAGTATTTGATGAGTAGATCAAATAAAATTACTTTAATTAAATTGTTTATTTTTTCTCAATATGCCTCATAAAAGATAAAATAGTTCTTGTTTTACTACTCTTGCACTGTACTGTATTTAGCAAAAGGTTGCCGGATCTTGTCACAGTAACGTGTTTGTTTGGAGCTATACAGGTTGGCCACAGAAAAAATGAAGAGATTGAATAAACCATAATTTGTTTGTTTTCAATTATTTTCAATTATTTTCTTCAGGTTATAGAGCATCCCTTGGAGATTCAAATGAGAACGTATGAGGGCCAGCCACGAGAAAAACTCATTAAAAAAATAATATAAATCTTATCCTAATGCTTTTGCATAATACTGTATGTGCCAGCTTAGGGTTTTAAAACCATGATTTAAAAATGAAATATGGTTCGTGAACCATTTCATTTACTTTTAATTTCAAGGTATATAAATTTAATTTAGCGTTCCAATCACCAAAAATAATCAAACTTTGTTGGATTTCAAGACGAAGTTAAATTGATTAGATATAATTTTTAACTACCTAGTGAATTTAAAAATGAAGAAAATATTGTAAGTAATCTAAAATTTTATAAATTTTAGATACTTTAGCTTTTTTTCTGATAATGTCGTTTATGGACTAACGTATTGACAAAATTCGGCACGTTCAAAATTATTTTTAATATAGTTGAAATCACTGAAATCTAGTAAGCCTTTTAATTTATGATTAGTAAATAGAGTTTTTACTTAATATAACCTAGTTATATATATATATATATATATATATATATATATCAGAATGTTGAAAAACTCAACAAAAATCCTTTTTGGCTGTATTTAATGAAAAATGCTTGAGTGAAAGATTCCTGCCCAGTATATATATATATATGGGCAGGAATCTTTCACTCAAGCATTTTGCATTAAATTCAGCCAAGAAGGGATTTTTGTTGAGTTTTTTCAACGTTCTGATGTTTTCTGTTTTGTAAAAGTTAAAGAATATCAAACTAGCTTTCAGACACTTCTATAATCATTTTCAAGTGTGTTTTTGTCCTTAGTGTAATTATTTTCCCATGTCTTGAGCATTACATAGTAGTTCAGCTTTGTGTGGTTTTGAAAAAGAGTGCTCGTTTATCTGATAACTATAAATAGCAGTGAAGAATAAATATGGAGTGAACTAAGATAGATTAGTTTTGTTGCCGGTGTATACAGTGAATGAAAGGAAAATACCGTCCGCCTTCATGACTCAATACAGGTGAAAAAAATTAGAATTCGATTGGTTAGTTCTAACCCACCTGCCATATTCATCTAAACTCACACTAATCGATTATTACACTTTTTTTTATCACTGCAAATCGTTTGGATCGGAAAAAAAACTTTCTCACATGCGAAGACAAAATCAGTCAGTTAAGTGCCATACGGGATACACGAATTGGGCGATCACGTCTCGAAAAAGACATGACTGACTTGGCTGAAGATTATCCCGCAGTAGGTTGCCATTGCTTTCTGCAGTAGACTGGTTGCCAGCCAAGGCTATAGAACCCAATCTGTTCTATTATTTAATCCATAACTGGAGGGAAGAGACTGATTACTAGCTTTCCCAAGGTTATTTATGCGTAAGCGAATGCCATTAAATTCAACTGGAATTCAAACACGGCTCCCCGATTTGTCGTTCCGAGTCGATATCCACTGCACCACAAAACGCATCCAAAGACAAAGTTGCTAGTCGAAAATAATTTTTAAGTGTTAACCAAGGACAATTTAGGGAAAATTATCAAAAAGCTCTCTAATAACTGAAATAATAATGAACAAATAATTGATAATGCTAAACATGTAACGACTTAAAATGAATTGTACTTGATCCACTTGAACAAAGTTGATAAAAAAAAACGGAAATTATTTATGACTCAAACCAATATTTCTTTTTTAAATAAATAAAAGCCGCTGAGCCTTGTGCTTCTGTGTTTCTTGCCTCCCCATATTCTCTTGATTTTCCCCATTTTCTCGTTTTTTGTTTTATTTATTCATTTATTTTGGATTTATTCCCCACCTTTTCCATCGTAAGAAGCAGCAGTTTATACTCACCGTACGGTTCAACAATTTTCTACTGGTCACGTGTCCCGTTTGGCGCTGCATAGCCCTCAACCCATCCACGCATTCTCTACCCTTCTGTATACGCTAAAGATAAAAATAACCTGGACATTATAAAATGAAAGAGGAGCAAAAGAAAACGAGTTAGAAGCCGGAAAAAAAGGCGAATGAAAAATAAGTAGAAAATACGAAAAAGAATTCGAGAACAACATATATAAAAGAGGAGAAAAAGAAAGAGTAAAATTAGAAAAAGGAAAAATAAAAAGAATAAAAAAAGCTAAAATTAAAAAAAAAAATTATTAAAAGCCACTTTTTTTCTTTAAAATTCAACATCAACCAATGTTCTCAGACTGAACACAAAACTAACCCCTCTTGTTAAACATGTTTTTCTGCTACATTGTAAGCTAAAAGTAAGTAATGATTGTTTCATTTGAGATTAATTAATCTTCAAATAAGCCAAATTTTTACAATTTTTACAAATAATTTTTACAAATAATCATTCAGAAAAATATATTATATTTTTGAAACACTTTAAAGAAACAGTATTATTTTGTGTTGATGAATATATCAATATGGACAATTGAGAAAAAGATAGATTTCAATGAAGATAGATTTCAATGAAGATAGATTTCAATGAATTTAAATTCGGTTTGAAATATATCAAAATATTTTGCTTATACGAAATATTTAATCTGTTAGCTTGGCCGTTTAACTAATGTGTGTTGTGGTGCAGTGTATATCGTCTGAAACCGAAAAATCGGAGTGCTGAGTTCAAATTCCAATTGAATTCGTCGCATTTACATACGCGCAAATACTTGGGAAAGGTATGAATGCATCTCTTCCCTCTCAGCAATGCGACCGAAAGATGGGGCCCTGTAGCCTTGGCTGGCAGTCAATCTACCGCAGAAAGAAATCTTTTGCCAAATCAGTCATATTTCAAAAGAGACACAATCGCCTAAGTACGTATCACGTATGACATTTAACTAACTGAATAGAATTAAAATAAAAAAAAAACAATTCTTTTTTTAAAATACAGTTGAATCTTAGTGAATAACTCAAGAAAGTCTTCAAAGACTTGAAGCAATAAAAATGTTTTTACAGAAAGATACTGAGGAAAACATGGACTGAATATGTAAGCATTGAGGAGGTTTTGGAGAAACTGGAAGCAAAAAGGAAACTTCTAATTAACACCAGGAAGTAGCAGTTATAATTTCTGGGTTACGTAAAATATCACTCAGTAAATCCCAGGCCTAACTAATGATACATAACTTTTCGGCTAAATTCGACTTTATCATCAACATAGTCTCGTCCTAAGGTGATACACTGATTTCAACACTTCTCTAACAATTCGATGCCTTTTTTGTAGAACGATTTGTCATTGGCCTCAAAATACGCCTCAGTTCCTAATATCACATTTGAATTAGAGCCAAATCTCTGGAGCATTCTTTTGTGGTCTGCAAACAGACAGTAGTCGCTTGGGGCCAGATCTGGAAAATAGGGTTGATGCGAAAGCAATTCGAAGAGCAATTCATGTAGTTTTGCCATCATTGCGATCGACTTGAGACACTGCATTGTTTTGGTGAGAGATCACATTTTACTTCTTCATTTATGGCCGTTTTGGGGCGGTTTCTTCCTTCAAAAGCACCAATGATGCCAAATAATATTCGCTATTGAGGATACTTTCTTTCTCGAGGTAATCCATGAACCCAATAACTTGCGCATCGCAAAATACGGATGCCAAAACCTTGCCTGTTGATGTTTGATTCTTTGGTCGTTTTTGACGGCTCTCACCTGCTGCTGTCCACTCAGCTGACTGCCGATTTGACTCCGGAGTGAAATGGTGGATCCATGTTTGATCCATTGTCACATATTTACGGAAAAATCCCCTGCTTGTTGCGTTGAAACAGTTGCAAGCTGTTTGTTTGCTCTGAATCGCGTTGTTGTTTTTGATCGACGATGAGCAAACGCGGCACCCACTTTAAACACAGCTTTCTCATTGGCAAATGTTCATGCAAAATGGTGAATACGCTGCCTTCTGATATGTTCAACTCCTCTGCCATCTCACGCAACGATCGACTAAAACAAACTTGTCGATTGTTTTAGTGTTTTCTGGGACAACTGCCGGTTTGGGGCAACCTGAGCGTTCAGCATCATTTCTGTCGATACGACTGGGTTAAACTTCAGCATATCACCTCTAAACCGTTGTTTCCGACAGAGAAAAGTTTGAATTACACTTATCAATCCATTGCTTTGCTTGAACGATATTTTTCCCACGAGAAAGCGTTGCTTTATCAACACACAAAAAAGAGTTTTTTCATTGTTTTGAAAATTTGCAACAGTAGCTTCACTTAAATAACTGTAATTTGTAAACTAATAATACGATTGGGCCCAAATTTCGTCACGTGCTATTTGAAGATTAGTACTTCATATAAAGATCATATAGATTTTTTATCAATGGCGCCATCTATATGTCTGGCCCGGGACTTATTGAGTGATGTGTTAATTGCGAAATGAGGCTTGGAATATCGAATAATCACTGGACAGATTGAGAGAAAGAGCAATAGAAGAAAGCAGCACATGACATACTTGATGGGCTTGAGTAAATAGAGGGTAAAATTAAGAGCTACAAGGGAGAGAGAGAGAGAGAGAGAGAGGTGGAGGGCCATGATCGCCTACGTCCTGAAGGGACGCGACATATAGCTGTTTCGGAAGCACCTATGTAAATTAAGACAACTAAGGATGTGTGTTGTGGTGCTACGGATATCGACTCGGAACGATAAATCGGGAAGCCGACTTCGAATTCTAATTGAATTCTTTGTTTTCACTTACGCACAAATACCTTTGGGAAAGGTATTAAATCGTCTTTTCCCTCCACTTATGGATTAAATAATAGGACAGATTGGGTTCTGGTAACCAGTATACCGCAAAAAGCCGTGTCAACCGATTTCGGGATAATCTTCTGCCCAGTCAGTCACGTCTCTTTCGAGACATGATCGCCCAAGCGTGTATCACGTATAGTACTTCACTGTGTAAATATAATATTTAGAAGCAATTAAAACTTCTGCTGGGCATAAAGTGGGGGATCGGTTTTCTATTGTTACGAAGTAACAAACTGATCTCCCACTAATTATACTCAATATAATAATGTAATATAATCTATCTCTTTTCCCTCCAGCTATGAGCTAAATAATAGGGCAGATTAGATTCTATAGCCTTGGCTGGCCACCAGTCTACCGCAGAAAGCAATGGCAACCTACTGCGGGATAATCTTTTACCCAGTCAGTCATGTCTTTTTCGAGACATGATCGCACAAAGGGGGCATAAATTGGGGGATCGGATTTCTATTGCTACGCAGTAATAAACTGATCCCCCTCTAATTATACTTAATATTTTAATTTTTTTAATCATATCACCCCAAGCAAGGCGATAACGCCACTGATGCGCAGGGGGCTACGTAAGAGTAAAAAGATTGGAAAAGAGAAAGCCGGAAACCGCATCCTAAACAGGAAGCAAGGGATGAGCCTCTTCACATGTTCAATAGACGTGGGTGAAGTGTGAACCGGGCGATAGTTTAGTCTATCTACTCCAATTGAAAAATAAATAAATAAATAATATAATAATGTAATATAATCTATCTCTTTTCCTCCAGCTATGAGCTAAATAATAGGACAGATTAGGTTCTATAGCCTTGGCTGGCCACCAGTCTACCGCAGAAAGCAATGGCAACCTACTGCGGGATAATCTTTTACCCAGTCAGTCATGTCTTTTTCGAGACATGATCGCCCAAAGCGTATATCACGTATGGCACTTAATTGACTGAAATCTAAAAGAGGATAAAAACATGAAAAGAGAATAAAATAGGGAAAAGAAAAAAGAACATAGAATAGAATAAGATTAGAAGCCATTTTTTTCACTTCACTCCGCAACCAATCTTCTGCTCCCGCATTGACCTAAACACCCAAAACTGTTGATTGCCACTGTAAATATTCTTCTTGCCATCTGTTTTTTATTTGAGAGGAAGTGGTTGGGCAGGGGGTTGATTTTCATTTTCCGTTTCCTTCATTTCACTGCCGTTCGTTTCCCCACCACATCTTTTTCTCTTTTCTCTTTAATTGTTCTCTCTCTTTCTTTCTTTTCATCCCTTGTCTGTTTATTTCTACGTCTCCATACGTTTTCCTCTCGTTGCTATAATATGGGTCAGGCAAAAAACAAAGACTTAATTCCTCTCCGTGTTTATTTCATGTTCTTTTCGTTTTAAAAGCGACAGATCAACATAATTCTGGAAAGAATCTCAGAATAGCATTATTTGAATGCTAGAATTCTTCTCCTTCTTCTATGTACCTTGTCTTTTCAGGACGTAGGCGATCATGGCCTTCCACGTTGCCCCAATCCCTGGTGACTCTTAGAACGCTTTCCCCTGTAACATCTCGCAGCTCCGTTCTCTCGTCCACATGCTCAGGCCCTTCAAATATGTTATTCGCTGCTCTCCTTTGTCTCTTTCCCCTCTATCTGGCCTGTTAGTATCTAGTTCTCCAAGCCCTCCTTCCTCATTGCATATCCTAGGAATTTCAGTTGTCTCTTCCTGATGCTCAATAGTAATTTCCTTTTTGTTTCCATTCTTTCCAACACCTCTTCATTGCTCACATGCTCAATCCATGATATCCGCAGTATCCTTCTGTAGAACCACATTTCAGCTGCTTCAAGCTTTCCCTTCATCTTTGTTGATATTGTCCAACATTCGTTGCCATATTGAAGAACTGACATCACATAACAATGTAGTACTATTTTTTTTTTGTTTCTAGTGAAAGTTTCCTGTGTCTTAATACTTTACTTAGCTTCTTGAACGCGTGCTTCGCCACGCCAATTCGCCTTTGGATCTCTGTGTCGCACTTTCCATCTTCGGTTCCGAGATGAAAAAGCTAAATTTGAACTGGACAACTCAAAAAGTGATTTTTTAAAAAAATAGAAAGCAAAATAAAGCATAGCAACACGAACGAACAGAGAAGTGAATTTACAAACCAAATAATTTCAGAAACGGAAAAAGAACAGAGCTAAACTGGAAAGCTTTACAAACTCCGGCGCTATATATGTACGGTGTGGGGATTCTTCTGGAATGTCTCTGACGTCACAAATTTATGTGCGGTCGTCACAAATTTAAGTGCGGTCGTCTCAAATTTAAGTGCGGTCGTCACAAATTTATGTGCGGTCGTCACAAATTTATGTGCGGTCGTCATAAATTTATGTGCGGTCGTCACAAATTTAAGTGCGGTCGTCACAAATTTATGTGCTGTCGTCACAAATTTATGTGCGGTCGTCACAAATTTATGCGCGGTCGTCACGAACGGAGCCTTTTAAGAAATAAATAATTCTTACTTTAATAAACAATTAGAATTTTTTTGTGCTTACTTTTTTTCTTTTGCTTGTTTTTTTTTTAATCGAGTTAAAAACGTCAACTTTTTATAGATAAAATTGCCTGTGCATTGAGTATTGCTGCCATATCTGGCCTGGTGCTCCGGCTATCCACTTAGGTGTCCTTGACCGAATCCAACGGAGAATCTGTAATGTGATCGATCCCGACTTGGCAGCTATGATACAATCGCTCTCTCACCGACGCAGCGTGGCTTCCCTGTGTCCCTTCTACAAATACTTTCACGGCTTCTGCTCCGATGAACTTAGCTCACTGGTACCTCCTATATACGAATTTTCTCGAGCAACAAGATTAGCAATTAGTTCTCACCCTTTTACTGTGAAACCAATAAATTGTAAACGGAAATTCTACTCCAGTAGCTTCTTTTCTCGCACTTCCCGCATGCGGAAATCTCTTCCGCATACTTGCTTTCCTGTCAGTTACAATCTCCAAGAATTTAAATGTAAAGTCAATAGTCATCTCCTGTCTCACTAACTTACATCCTCTCTTTCATGCTTTTCTACATCCACCCCACTCTCATCTGTAGCCTCTTCCCTCTCCTACTATCTTCCTGACACCTCCTGCAAACTCTCACTTCTCATGACATTCCTCCTCGTCCACTCCACTCTCATCAGTTATCTCTTCCCTCTCCTACTCTCTTCCTGACACCCCCTGCAACCTCTCACTCCTCAACGTTCCTCCTATGTAACCCCCTGCAGTAAAATGCGTTGCTTGTGGCGACACTATTATAAAAAAACTCCTTTAGCTATGGCATGTACCACCAAAATTGTCTTTTTTATTTTGTTTTTTTTTCCAAATGAAATCGAAAAGAACGCGCCCTCGTCAAGTAAAAAGAGTCACATGATATCGAAAAGGTATGGTAAAACAGATCCCACAAATTTTTCCACAAAGTTTTCTAATTAAATATTTTTTTCAAAATGAAAACGAAAATGCACAAGGTCCGACCCTCACCGCCAAATAAAAACAGCAACACACGTAATATCGAACAGGTGTGGTAAAACAGATCCCGCTAACATTTCCACAAAGTTTTCCAATAAAATAATTTTTTTTTGAAAATGAAAACACAAATACAGTCAAGAACTCCACCTAAAGTTAAAACATACGCACAAGATATCGAAAAGTGGGTGGGTAAAACAGATCCACCAAATATTTCAATAAAGTTTTCTAATAATTTTATTTTCAGAAATGAAAGTAAAAATCCTCTAAAGGCAACCGCCAAATAAATAAAAAAAAACTACACCCGAGATATTGAAAGGGGAGGACACAGCCAATTATATATCCTCAGAATTTTCTAATTTAATAACCTATGTATTATACGATTCATTCATTAATAAATATGTACTGAATTTTTCGGTTGAGTTCATAGATTTATATATTAAATGACTTCGAAACACATCTGTTTGATAAATTCAGAATTTTAAGAGATTACGTTTTATGTCTGTAAGGAGTAGGCCTATCATGAAAGATGGCAAAATATTTCTGTTGATATGCCGTCTAAAATGACGGCAACATATATAGTGATGTACCTACTATGAGCTAAATAATAGGACAGATCGGGTTCTATAGCCCTGGCTGGCAAGCAGTCTACCGCAGAAAGTAATAGCAACCTACTGCGGGATAATCTTCTGCTCAGTCAGTCATGTCTCTTTCAAAATATATATTCTACAGAAGGATGCTGAGGATGCCATGGACGGAACACGTGAGCAGCGACGAGGTTTTGGAGAGGACAGAAACGAAGAACAAACTGATGTTTAACATCAGGAAAAGACTGCTGACGTTTCTAGGAGATTCAATAAAGAAGGAGGACTTGGAGAATCTAATACTCACAGGAAAGATAGAGGGGAAGTGAAACTGAAAATGCAACGCGTAACATATCTGATGGGCTTGGGCAAATGTATAGCAGAAACGGGCTTGGGAGTAGTAACAAGAGAAAGGGTGTTAAGAGCTACAAGAGATAGGAGGATGTGGAAGGCCATGCCATCCTATGTCCTGAAGGGACATGGAACAAAGAAGAAGAAGAAGAAGAAGAAGAAGAAGAAGAAATTTTCTCGGATATAGTACATACTATATAGCCTATGCATGCGAGAATAGTGAAAGATTGTTACATAGGTGTTTTTGTGAAAGAGCCAGTATGTGTATGCGTGTGTAGTAGTAACGTTTGTGCATAAATGAGGTTATGAATATCAGCAACTAGAGTGACATGGACCTTGGTAGAAATTCGGACTTCGAGATATTTAAACCTTTTTTAAGAAACGGGCTGGAGAATTATTAAGACCATGAATAATTTCTCTCTTTTTTCCAACAGATGGCGTTCCAAGATCTGCGTGCGTGTATTTTCGCATATTTTCGTATGGTAACTGCACTACATTATTCAAAAGGAATCTGCCGCTGAAGGACACAGGATACTTGTGACTTGCGGCGACCATGGTCGGTCGGAAACAACATGCAGAGATTGGTTTAGACCCTTCAAAAAAATACTGATTTTGGTACTGAAGATAAAGAACGAAAAAAGTCCAATATTAGGTTGTCCCAAAAGTTCATAAACACTTGCAAAAAATTGAAATTTTACTCGCCAAGTAATCTAAGGTTACCAGAAAACACTTGTAAAAAATTGAAATTTTACTCGCAAAAACAACAAAAATTATTGCTCTAAATAAAACCATCATTTTCCAAGAGTTTCTGCCATCGATCTGCAAGCTTTCGGATCTGGTCAAAGTACCATTCAGCCGGCTTCGAATCAAAGAATTCTTGACACGCTTCCTCGACTTCATCAAATGAGTCGAATCGGCGGCCCTTCAGAAAGTGTTGCATTGAACAGAAAAGGCCGTAATCTGATGGAGCACAGTCAGGACTGTAGGCTCGATGTGGCAGAACCTCAACGCCGTCCAGCCCTTCAAACTTGTCGTTGGTCTTCCTGGCGGTGTGTGGCTTGGCATTGTCCTGCTGCATCAAAGCGCGCTTTCGGTTGATCAGAGCCGGGTACTTTTGCTTCAACTTTTCGTAGACCCGCTCACGTTGCTGACAGTAAAGTTCGGCACTGATGGCACGACCATTCGGAACCAACTCAAAATGCACGATTCCTTCAAAGTTCCACCAAACACACAACATTACTTTCTTGCCGAATCAATCTTGTTTTGGAACCGACGGTGTCTCTTGCCCTTTTTGAACCCATCACTAGTCTCGATTGTGCTGGACCAGACAGACCCATTTCGCAAGTGTTTACGAACTTTTGGGACAACCTAATATTACTTCGCGTTACAAGAACCTCAGTTGGAGTTCATTAACGTCCTGAACGTACACGGAACAAGTTTGAAAGTTTTAAGACTTTCTTCGATTTTTTTCTCTCTTTTTTTAAAATTGTGTATGAGCTGAAAAGTGAAACGCTCAGGAGTCTGAAGCCGACAAACAGGCAATATATAGTATTTCAGACAATAATGTTTTAAGCTAATTAAGTAGACCGCATTTCTTGGTAGATTACTGCTACGATGCAATATTAATTTTCCAATTAGTAAGACCATCTGTATTCTATCAAACCAGAGTACTTATCGTATTTAATAAGTCTATCTCACGAGATACTTCCAATGAATAAAATGTTCACGTGTCATATGATAATTAAAATATCTGAAAAAAATTTGCTATGTAGTTTCTAAAAAATACCTGGCCTGTGATTGGACTGATAAAGAAAATGCGGCGCAAATGGAATATTTGTTATAGGCTTGTTCAATTATTGTTACCCTTGTCCAATTATAACCTACTTACCCGCGACTTATGTCAATAGTTGTATTTTGATAGCCTATTTTCTGATGATCAACATGTGCACAAATTGCACGAAGTTTTGATAAGGAAGAAGTTAACCTACGCGTGTGTGTGGATTACGTCATTAATGTGATAATTTAATTTTATATAAGCTTTTATGCAATATTTTTCAGTATCTGAGAAAGTCACCCAAATTGGCTATATAACAATTTGCATAGCGCTCGACGGATGTATCGAAACACTTGAAATAATTCGGCAAGTTTTTGGCAAACAAACAATTTATAAAGTGTCATTTCAAGGATGGTTGATTGCCATTTTCTTATAATGAGCAATCAGGTCAACCAGTTACCAGCTCGAAAAATTATGAAACTAAATTTTTAACTTCTTTTTGTGGTACAATTATTCAGTTAAGTGCCATAAGTGAAACACGCTTGAGCGATCATGTCTCGAAAGAGACATGACTGACTGGGCAGAAGATTATTCCGCAGTAGGTTGTCATTGCTTTCTGCGGTAGACTGGTAGCCAGCCAAGGCTATAGAACCTAATCTGTCCTATTATTTAGCTCATAGCTGGAGGGAAAAGAGATAGATTATATTACATTATTATATTATTTATTTATTTCAATTGGAGTAGATAGTTTGCCATTGCTTTCTGAGGTAGACTGGTTGCCGACCAAGGCTATAGAACCCAATCTGTCCTGCTATTTAACCCATAACTGGAAGGAAGAGACGGATTAATACCTTTCCCAAGGGTATTAGCGCGTAAGTGAATGCAAGGAATCCAACTGGAATTGGAACTCGGCTCCCCGATTTCTACGCAGATAAGACTTGGAAGATTTTACATCAAAAGAGCCTATTGAAGGCAAGTGGGACGGAGGAAGTCATAAATTAAGCTACATAACGAGTTTTTGCAAATGCATAACAGAAAAAGAATTGGGCGAGATAGTAAAAAGACTTATACTTAAATTTAAAAAAAAATTTAAATTGTGAAGAGCCGTGATTGTTTAAGTTCTGATGGAATATAACACATAAAAGATAACATTTGTCTATATTCTAAGATGAGGTAGTATTTACACTATTTACATTATTGGGACCATTGTACTCATCTTGGTTGCTATTTGTACAACGTTTCGGCCTTTGTATGCTAAGAATTTCGAACCGAATCTTTTATTACGATCACTGTATATTATTATAATTATTTCTTGTGGTACAGTTATCTCTCTCTAACCCGACTTGCTAAGTTACTTGTTCACCACTTGCTGTAGCCTGTTATTGAACTAACCTCTCTAACCCGACTTGCTAAGTTACTTGTTCACCACTTGTAGCCTGTTATTGAACTAACCTCTCTAACCCGACTTGCTAAGTTACTTGTTCACCACTTGCTGTAGCCTGTTATTGAACTAACCTCTCTAACCCGACTTGCTAAGTTACTTGTTCACCACTTGCTGTAGCCTGTTATTGAACTAACCTCTCTAACCCGACTTGCTAAGTTACTTGTTCACCACTTGCTGTAGCCTGTTATTGAACTAACCTCTCTAACCCGACTTGCTAAGTTACTTGTTCACCACTTGCTGTAGCCTGTTATTGAACTAACCTCTCTAACCCGACTTGCTAAGTTACTTGTTCACCACTTGCTGTAGCCCATTATTGAACTAACCTCTCTAACCCGACTTGCTAAGTTACTTGTTCACCACTTGCTGTAGCCTGTTATTGAACTAACCTCTCTAACCCGACTTGCTAAGTTACTTGTTCACCACTTGCTGTAGCCTGTTATTGAACTAACCTCTCTAACCCGACTTGCTAAGTTACTTGTTCACCACTTGCTGTAGCCTGTTATTGAACTAACCTCTCTACGCTTAAACTTGCTAAGTTACTTGTTCACCACTTGCTGTAGCCTGTTATTGAACTAACCTCTCTAACCCGACTTGCTAAGTTACTTGTTCACCACTTGCTGTAGCCTGTTATTGAACTAACCTCTCTAACCCGACTTGCTAAGTTACTTGTTCACCACTTGCTGTAGCTGTTGGAACTAACCTCTCTAACCCGACTTGCTAAGTTACTTGTTCACCACTTGTGTAGCCTGTTATTGAACTAACCTCTCTAACCCGACTTGCTAAGTTACTTGTTCACCACTTGCTGTAGCCTGTTATTGAACTAACCTCTCTAACCCGACTTGCTAAGTTACTTGTTCACCACTTGCTGTAGCCTGTTGATGAACTAACCTCTCTAACCCGACTTGCTAAGTTACTTGTTCACCACTTGCTGTAGCTGTTATTGAACTAACCTCTCTAACCCGACTTGCTAAGTTACTTGTTCACCACTTGCTGTAGCCTGTTATTGAACTAACCTCTCTAACCCGACTTGCTAAGTTACTTGTTCACCACTTGCTGTAGCCTGTTATTGAACTAACCTCTCTAACCCGACTTGCTAAGTTACTTGTTTCCACCACTTGCTGTGTAGCCTGTTATTGAACTAACCTCTCCTAACCCGACTTGCTAAGTTACTTGTTCACCACTTGCTGTAGCCTGTTATTGAACTAACCTCTCTAACCCGACTTGCTAAGTTACTTGTTCACCACTTGCTGTAGCCTGTTATTGAACTAACCTCTCTAACCCGACTTGCTAAGTTACTTGTTCACCACTTGCTGTAGCCTGTTATTGAACTAACCTCTCTAACCCGACTTACTAAGTTATGTTCACCACTTGCTGTGGCCTCTTTCAATGATTGTTCCTCTTATAAAACAGACTTTTCAAGTTCACTTTTGTTCTTTTCCTTGCTGTACGTGTATTAAAAGACTAAACCTCTCTCCTTCGACTTGCTAAGTTACTTGTTCACCACTTGCTGTAGCCTGTTATTGAACTAACCTCTCTAACCCGACTGCTAAGTTACTTGTTCACCTCTTGCTGTAATATATTATTGAACTAACCTCTCTAACCCGACTTGCTAGTTACTTGTTCACCACTTGCTGTAGCCTGTTATTGAACTAACCTCTCTAACCCGACTTGCTAAGTTACTTGTTCACCGTTGCTGTAGCCTGTTATTGAACTAACCTCTCTAACTAAACTTGCTAAGTTACTTGTTCACCACTTGCTGTAGCCTGTTATTGAACTAACCTCTCAACAAACTTGCTAAGTTACTTGTTCACCACTTGCTGTAGCCTGTTATTGAACTAACCTCTCTAACCCGACTTGCTAAGTTACTTGTTCACCACTTGCTGTAGCCTGTTATTGAACTAACCTCTCTAACCCGACTTGCTAAGTTACTTGTTCACCACTTGCTGTAGCCTGTTATTGAACTAACCTCTCTAACCCGACTTGCTAAGTTACTTGTTCACCACTTGCTGTAGCCTGTTATTGAACTAACCTCTCTAACCCGACTTGCTAAGTTACTTGTTCACCACTTGCTGTAGCCTGTTATTGAACTAACCTCTCTAACCCGACTTGCTAAGTTACTTGTTCACCACTTGCTGTAGCCTGTTATTGAACTAACAACTATTCGGTTCAAGTCACTGGAACTAACGAACGTACATATCCACTGGGCCATGTGTCCTTAATTGAATTCTGGGAGTTATAAACTTAATTTTCTGTAACTAGTTTCTTAACCAGAGATCATTTTTTAAGTTAATGGTTTTCACTGGTATATTTGATATTAATGGTTTTCTGTAGTATTTTTTATGTTAATAGTTTTCTCAAGTATTTTTGATGTTAAAAGTTTTCTGTAGTATGTTTTATGTTAATGGATTTCTCTAGTATTTTTGATGTTAATAGATTTCTCTAGTATTTTTGACAGTAATAGTTTTCTCTAGTATATTTGATGTTAATGGTTTTCTCTAGTATTTTTGATGGCAATGTTTTTCACTAGTATATTTGATATTAATGTTTTCCTCTAGTATTTTTGATATTTATGGTTTTTCTCTAGTATTTTTTATGTTAATGGTTTTCTCTAGTATATTTGATATTAATGGTTTTCTCTAGTATTTGTGATGTTAATGGTTTTCTCTAGTATTTTTGATGTTAATAGTTTTCTCTAGTATATTTGATGTTAATGGTTTTCTCTAGTATTTCTGATAGTAATGGTTTTCTCTAATATATTTGGTGTTAATGCTTTCCTCTAGTATGTTTGATGTTAATGCTTTACTTTAGTAGTTTTGATGTTAATGGTTTTCTCTAATATTTTTGGCAGTAATAGTTGTATCTAGTATATTTGATGTTCATGGTTTTCTCTAGTATTTTTGGTACTAATAGCTTTTTCTAGTGTATTTGACGTTAAAATTTTTTCTCTAGTATTTTTGATGTTAATAGATTTCTCAAGTATTTTTATGTTGATGGTTTTCTCTAGTATTTTTGATGGTAATGGTTTTTCTCTAGCATATTTGATGTTAATGTTTTTCTCAAGTATTTTTTATGTTAATGGTTTTCTCTAGTATTTTTTATGTTAATGGTTTTCTCAAGTATTTTTATGTTAATGGTTTTCTCTAGTATTTGTGATGGTAATAGTTTTCTCGAGTATTTTTCATGTTAATGTTTTCTCTAGTATATTTGATGTTAACGGTTCTTTAGTATTTTTTATGTTAGTGGTTTTTTAAGTGTTTTTGATACTAATATTTTTCTGTAGTATTGTTTATGTTAATGGTTTTCTCTAGTATTTTTGTTAGTAATGGTTTCACTAATATTTTTGATGTTAATGTCTTCCTCCAGTATTTTTGATATTAATGATTTTTCTCTAGTATTTTTGGTGCTAAAGGATATCTCTAGTATTTTTCATGTTAATGTCTTCTCTAGTATATTTGATGTTAAAGTTTACTTTAACATTTTTGATGTTAGTGGTTTTTCAAGTATTTTTGATATTAATGTTTTTCTGTGGTATTGTTTATGTTAATGGTTTTCTCTAGTATTTTTGATAGTAATGGTTTGACTAATATTTTTGATGTTAATGTTTTCCTCTAGTATTTTTGATGTTAATGTTTTTCTCTAGTATTTTTGGTGCTAAAGGATATCTCTAGTATATTTGATGTTTATGTTTTCCTTTAGTTTTTTTGATGGTAATGGTATTCTCAAGTATTTTTTATGTTAATGGTTTTCTCTAGTATTTTTGATGTTAATGTTTTTTCTCTAGTATATTTGATGTTAATGGTTTTCTTTAGTGTTTTTGATGTTAATGGTTTTCTCTAGTATATTTGATGTTAATGGTTTTTCTTTAGTGTTTTTGTTGTTAATGGTTTTCTCTAGTATATTTGATGTTTGTGGTTTTCTCTAGTATTTTTGATGTTAATGGCTTTCTCTACTATTGTTGATAGTAATTGTTTTCTTTAGTATTTGTGATGTTAATGTTTTTCTCTAGTATATTTGATGTTAAAGTTTTTCTCTAGTATTTTTGATGTTAATGGTTTTCTCTAGTATTGTTGATAGTAATTGTTTTCTTTAGTATTTTTATGTTAATGATTTTCTTTAGTATATTTGATATTAATGGTTTTCTTTAGTATATTTGATGTTAATGTCTTTCTTTAGTATATTTGATGTTAATGGTTTCTTTAGTATATTTGATGTTAATGGTTTTCTTTAGTATATTTGATGTTAATGTTTTCTTTAGTATATTTGATGTTAATGGTTTTCTCTGTAACGGTAAAACTGCGAAAAATATAAGAAAACAAATTCTTCAGAACTCTACGATTCACAATAGACATAAAAACAAATTTATAAATAGTTATTTTCGTAGATATATCACTCAACTTAAGCAACAACGCATAGAAACTTTACATAAAAGTATTTGATTTTGAAGTTACATTTTTATTGTTTCTTCTCGCGGCTCCCATCTGACTCTGTTGACCGGTCACAGAATGTCCTCATGTAACTAAATCTGGTCATGTGACCGACTCCAGCGATCATTTTCCTTTTTAGATGTGAAATAACGTCAATATGAATTTTCTGTTTTTAATCCAATCAGGATTCAGGGTTTGCTTTTCGCACTGACTTGTACATAGTCATTTGAATTCACTTTTGCGGTTGTGCTATTTTACTTTTGGGTTTTTCCAAATTTAGTTCTTAATTTCTTATCCCTAAGAATCCATCCTACAACAACAATATAAAACGAAAATAGGAAATAAAATTTCAAAATAATGAAATAACACTTCCCCAAGAACAGCAAACTATCAAAAATTAATAAAAACACAGTTAATATCAGCTACAGCAGCATGAAAAAAATTGAAAAAATAATGCCCAAACACAGGAAAAGACTTAATAAACTGAATAGGAAAACAAACCAACAAAACAACACGAACAAACTTTTCCTTTAATATTAAATGTCTTACGAACAACATAATATACAAAGCTTCTGTGCCAAAAAACACCAATACAGACTAAAATATTTGCCTAGGTGCATCAGAAACTTAATTTAAAGAAATATTCAATAATGACACAGAAAAATACAGCACAGAAAAAAATAAAAACAACACAACGTTATCGAAATATATATGAAACATTACCAACAAAATTAAATGGGAAATAATAAAAAGAGCACCACCACACAACAGTAATAGTAAAAATTGTTAATTATGCCAAAAAGAGAATCTTACGATAATCAGTTTTTAAAACCAAAGTAAAATATTAAACAAAAAACGAGAAAATGCGAAATGCAGCCATGCAAATAAATATCTACTTTGCTACACTAACAACTTTAAATAATAACAAAATCAAAACAAGCAGCATACAAACAATATCAATGAGAAATAAAAATTAAAAACTAAAAAGCTAAAAATATAAATATAAATACGACCCAAGATAATAAATAAAAAATAAACAAAACCAAAAGAATACAATAAAATAAATACAAAAAATAAAAGTACATACAAACACCCAGTCTCGACAAAACAGAAAGTAATACAGCAACCACGAAACAAAAAATAAAATAAAATAAAAAATAAGAATAAAAATAAAGAACACACGTAAAGCCCACAAACACAAATACAATAACACCCAACCATGACCCAGACAAAAATAAGCTGTTACGTAGCACAACATACGAACACATTAAAAAACTCAAACCAATAAAAAAGGGTCAATATAATAAAAAATCCAACCCAATTAAGCAAACGTCTAATCATTCATCCACTAAAAATAAAAATAAACAAAACAATACATAATAAAAATAAAAATAACGAAAAAGAAAAAAGTAAAATCACCCAATCAGAAAGAAAAACAGCAACGACCCAATTTTATGTCAAAGAGCCCAGACGAGTAAGAACATCATAACGGTGTTCTCACAAATTTTCGAAGTGGGGATGAATCTGCTCTGTTAAAGAAAATCTGCTTTTTGTACTCATCAACGCTCTTATCTACATCTCGATATCGAGCACGTTACGATAAAAAAACCTTCTTGCCAAAATACATTTCATCAGTATCACCACTGAAAAACAACATTGGCGCTAAACATTATCACAACTAAACACAATATACATACATACACACACACACACACACACACACACACACACACACACACACACATATATATATATATATATATATATATATATATTCTTCACTTGGAAATGAGTTACTACGTAACCTAGGTTTCAGCCATGTGGTGTTTTCAGGCGATTTGCAATAACTGATTTTACAGTTTATCCATTTTTTAAGAACGCTCACGTAATGGTGATTTTGTTTTTAACGCTCCCGTGACGGCAATTTTTGAACGCGCAATTTTAAAAATTAGAAGAATTTATAACGTTTTAATCCATGGTTGTATGAACCTAACAGGTATTTTTTGGTATGGTTACACTTTGTCATAACTTCCGTTCTTTTATTCAATAATTCATTTTTTGTATGGGAATAGCATAATCGCTAACTTTTCTTCCTGGCACAGTTTACATATTTTGCCACCATTGTAAGATTTGGCCGTTTTCAATATACTCTACTTTATGTCTGGGTTTTTCCCATATTTTAATTTCAATTTCCACACGTGGCTACCCAGTTTTGTACAATCTTTTAAGTTTTCTATTTTAAATGTATTGTAATTGAACCACCTGGTCTTGAATGTGTCTTTGGTTGATCCCAAATATATTTTGTTTTGACCATTTGAGTCATGACTCATATGATAGAAAACTAGGTTGCGTAATAATTCGTTTACAAATGAAGAATATTCAAAAGTTCTGCAATAAAATTGTATTGAACACTTTCTAATACAAATGTGTACTGGTCTAATTTTATTATAACTAAGCAATTAAAAAACAATATATATATATATATATATATATATATATATATATATATATATATATATATATATATCAGCATGCATTGTGGGTATAGAATCCAAAGGGGAATCCTGTACATTCAGTGGTAGAATAACTCTCTGAGAGAGCTCTAAATATATATGTATATAAATACATATAGAGCAAATATAAAAAACATGAAGGCAGACAGGTTATTTCATGGTAAATCGGACGTATAGGCCATTTCAGGCGAACCATCATCAGCTTCCGCCTTTATTGTAAAATCCTTTGTACAAGAAAGACGGAAACTGATGATGGTTCGCATGAAATAGGCTTATGCTTCCGATTTACCATGGAATAACGTGTCTGCCTTAATTTTTCTTACATATATATATATATATTTGTAGCGAAACATGTTACTACAAACATATATATATATATATATATATATATATATATATATATATATATATATGATGATGATGATGAAAATAAAAATGAAATTAATACTGAACATCAGGAATAGACAGCTGAAGTTCCTGGGACACGCAATGAGGAAGGAGGGCCTGGAGAACCTGATAGTAACAGGCCAGATAGAGGGTAAAAGAGACAGGGGAAAGCAACGGATAACATATTTGAAGGACCTAATCAGGTGGATGACAGAACGAGGGTTGCACTGTGTAACAGGAGAGGGTCTGCTCAGAACCACCAGGGATAGGGAAACGTGGAAAGCTATGATCGCCTACGTCCTGAAGGGACAGGGCACATAGAAGAAGATGACTTACGTAAAGGTAGACATTTTTTTAAATTCCCGAATATAGCGAGTACATTGTGGCCATGTTAATCGTTGAGTTATTTAAGCGTTGTCGATTTTTTATTATTAGTATTAGTATTAATAAAAACAAAATATTAATATAAAAATAATAATAATAATAATAATAATAATAATTATTATTATTATTATTATTATTATTATTATTATTATTATTATTATCATAGACGCTTTTTGCAGTTGGAGAAGCGTATCATATCTGTACTCTTAACAATTATGTGGCATTTTAAGGTTAATAAATTTGCATTCTGGTTTGAATAGACACTTACAGAGCGCGGGTCTGTGAGAGGTAGGTTCAACCGTCTTGATAAGCGAGTGGTTTTATGATGTTTTCGAGGGGAACGAAGTCATTATTTTATCTCAGCCATTTTTAATGAAATGCGGATTAGAGAGATATTGTTACCCAAATCCACAACTACACCCTCACGCGAGCTTTCTCTCTCTCTCTCTCTCTCTCTCTCTGACACACACACACATATTTATATTTATCAGATGTGGTCAATTTTAAATCCATATGATATGAGCTTTTCCTTATTGTTGACATATGAGTCAAGTTAATCAATCTTTGTGATCAACGAAGCGCACCATTGCTCGGGTGACCGTCAAGTGTCAGTTAGCCCCTTAATATGAAAAGAAAAAAAGAGAAAAATGAAAAGCATGTTTAATCTTGACAGTCAGTGTCTAGGTCGTCAAACTTAGCAGAGTGTTTCCTATAGAAAATTATATATGTATATTAGAAAGATTTTAGTCAACAATACAATAACACTCACACATACACACAGTAAAAAGAACATTCAGATATTGGAAGCCATCTACATTAAATCTAAGCAACCCTCACTTCATAAAATCACGTTTAAATCTGGTCATAACACATTACCTTGCATTTAAATATATGGTTCTCTTATCATTTCGAGCTCTCACGCAGTGTGACGTCATAGAACGGCATTGCAAATTTACAAACTGCGTTTGTTATTTGGTAACTGTTATCGTTGCTTAGAAAGGTTTTATGTCAACACAATATAAAAATCATTTTTTGCGGGTGATGTTTTTATGTTAACGTCCCTCTAACCTCTCTGCCTCATGTGAGCCGAAAGCTTAGAACCAACATAATAAAAAATGTACAAATGTTGCACAATATTTGTCTTTATTTTCACGTGAAATTAAAGCCAAAATACGATGTTTAGAACGGCTCATGATTAAACATCATAGATATTCATTGTCTCTTATATTTAACAATATATGCTTAGAAAATATATATATATATATATATATACAGTACTGTGGAAAAGTAATAAGACAAGAACTATTTTATCTTTTATGGGACATATTGATAGAAAATAAAAAAATTAATTCAAGTAATTTTATTTGATTTACTCAACAAATGCTTTAACAAGAAAAAAACTTGTTACGAAATAAATTTGGTATTTACCATAATAGCCTTTTGCTTCGATCACAGCCTTCATTGTATCAGGCACAATCTTCTCATGTATGCAATGGTATCTCCTGACAAACAGATTGTATTTGTTCCCAAAGTGTGTCTTGCGAAGTAACATTAGATTCATCAATTTTTTTATTAAAAAAATATCCCAAAGATGTTCAGTAGAGTAATTTCAAAATAACTTGTTTAATAGGGAATAGGAAAATTCAATATAACTTCTTTTTAATACATTTCTTTTACACCTAGTTTTAAATAATCAATATGTATTAGCAATTTATTTGGCTTTTAACCCTGTATTTGAATTTCCGTGAGGTTTTTAGGAAAATCACACCTGTGTTAATACTTTTGCACACCACCAGGAGTGTGCAAAAGTGTTAGGAGAGTGGTGATTTAAAAATTTATTTAGATGCCTCATAATAAACAAAATAGTTCTTGTCTTAATACTTTTGCGCAGTAATATATATATATTGTTACGAGGATGCATTTGTCTATAATAATAATAATAATAATAATAATAATAATAATGTCTAAAATGTTGTAGTAAGGGTTCTATTGAGTCATACTTGTTATTACATAATAGTTTTCGTTCATGAAGTAGTCGGAAAAAAAGGAAATTAGAAATAAAACACTTCGAAGATGCTAGAATACCCGAGAAAATTCGAATAAAATCGAGAGAATTCGGAAAGTTCCAGAAATATGCAAATTAGGTGTTTGTCCCTATAAAAATAGGTTTTGGGATGAGAGTAGATAGTTGTTAACAGGATTTGCTGACATTATCAACTCCGAACGATTCGTGGATCTGTGCATCCAGCCGAAAGAATCTCTAAGAAAAGTTGAAATTGGAACTCTCATTCATGTTTTTTTTTTCCAGAAAAGGAAAAAAAAATCATATATATAAATAAAAAAAAATATATATAAAAAAAAACAAAAAAAATAAAAAAGCCAATTAATTAAAATATGAACTAATCAGTGAGGTTGTTAAAGTTCTCCCCGATATCTAGTGATGAAGGGCAGTCCAGTACCAACTTTTTTCTGATATTCAAAATAGTCTTCTCCAAAGAAATTCAACAAGTAAATCTCTTCTTCATATATCCTTTCTCAGAAGAAGCGCCATGGAACAACTGTGTATCCAACAAGGCACAATGAATTGCAGAGTATCAACTGTGTGCCCATGCTCCAATAAAACCAACTTACATACTCTGAATGTCGGAAAAGTGAGTAAACACCATATGTGACCAGTGTGTGTCCATCTTGTTTCACATGTTGAATACAGTAGTTGAAATTGACCCGAGCTGTGTACATACTGAACTTACGAAGAACTTCACCAACAATAACCAGAAACAAGTCAATCATACTCAACCATTTTATCTGTTTGCGGTCTTAAAAACAGTACCACTCAAGTATAAATTCTGCCCAGTTACTAACTGCGGCCAATTTATATTCACGGCTGCGGTCAAGAGAAAATGACTCCAGTGACAGACTGCTAAGATTTCTCAAGGCTGTGATGAAATCCTTTGACCAGTGGAAAAAGATAGGGCCATTATGTACCAGCCAAAGTGAACAAAAGCTGACTTTGTGAGGCCCAACAGAAGCCCAAGTCCAAAGAAAATGCCAAGCCAACCAGCTCGCGAAGCCACCCTTTTAGTTCCATGAGGTTCTCTTTCAGATTTTAGTTGGTCGGCAACTTTTCTCAGAGCATCTTTCGGCTGGATGCACATATCCACGAATCGGGTAAGAATTGATAATGTCAGCAAATCCAGTTAACAACTAACTACTTTCTTCCCAAAACCTATTTTATAGGGTCTAACACCTAATTTGCATATTTCGAGAACATTTCGAATTCTCTCGATTTTACTTAAATTTTCTAATGGAATGAGTGAGCAATGATGTTTTAGAAAAGATGGACACAAGAAGGAAACTGATGCTTAATGTCAAGAAAAGACAGCTGAAGTTTTTGGGACATGTAGTGAGGAAGGAGGCTTTGGAGAACCTCATGCTCACGAGGCGGATAAAGGGGAAAAGAGACAAGGGAAAGTAATGGAATGTGTGAGCAATTATGAGGTTTTGGAAAAGATGGACACAAGAAGGAAACTGATACGTAATGTTAGGAAAAGACAGCTGAAGATTTTGGGACATGTCATGAGAAAGGAGAGCTTGGAGAATCTGATGCTCACGAGGCGGATAGGGGGGAAGAGTTACAAAGAAAAGTAATGGTATGTGTAAGCAATGATGAGTTTTTGGAAAAAATGGATACAAGAATGAAACCGATACTTAACATCAGGAAAAGTCAGCTAAAGTTCCTGGGATATGTAATAAGGAAGGAGGGCTTGGAGAACCTGATGCTCACGAGGCGGATAGAGGCGAAGAGAGACAAGGGAAAGTAATGGAATATGTGAGCAATGATGAAGCTTTGGAAAAATGGACACAAAAAGGAAACTGATATTTAACATCAGGAAAAGACAGCTGAAGTTCCTTGGATATGTAATGAGGATGGAGGGCTTGGAGAACCTGATGCTCACGAGGCGGATAGAGGCGAAGAGAGATAAGGGAAAGTAATGGAATGTGTGAGCAATAATGAGGTTTTGGACACAAGAAGGAAACTGATACTTAACATCAGGAAAAGAGAGATGAAAATTTTGGGACATGTAATGAGGAATGAGAGCTTGGAGAACTTGATGCTCACGGGACGACCATAGACAAGGGAAACAAAACGAATGACATACTAGTTTGACTTGAGCAGATAAATGATGGAGCAGGGATTGATTGATTATTAAGAGCGACAGGGGATATGTGGAAGGGCATGATCGCCTATGAAGAGACACGGCACATAAAAGAAAAAGAAAATATTAGTCCTCGGTTATGATCCTGTTATATTAGTATATTAGTCCACGTATATTAGTCCACGTATATTAGTCCACGTACACTAGTGGCCATAAGTATTAGGCCAACTCAGTTTAAAAAAAGATGATGTATATCATAAAATTTTAGTATTTACTGTAAAGTGGATAATTCTAAATGAAAATAGAATGTTTTTTGTTATTATTTATTTGCAAAATTTTACAAGGCAGCCAGGAATCCTTTGCTTCCGCCAGCCAATAAGAAGAGGAGGCTAGCATGGGGAAGAGAGCACAACAAATGGACACCAGAACAGTTCACTTGGTGTACATGTTATTGTGCAGTATTAACAAAAAACATTTTTATTTTCATTTAGAATTATCCACTTGTCAATAAATACTAAAAATAGTATGAAATACAGCATTTCCTTAAAAAACTGGGGTTGCCTAATAATTATGTTCGGTACTATATATATATATATATATATATATATATATATACAGGCTGCTATTTGTAAATTGTCGTTATTTGAATAGTAAACTTTTAGAAAGTAATAATAACTAAAGAACCATTCTGTTTTCATTTAGAATTATCCACTAGGCAATAAATACTAAAAATTGTATGAAACAGAGCATTTCTTTAAAAAAACTGGGGTTGCCTAATAATTATGTTCGGTACTATATATATATATATATATATATATATATATATATATATATATACACACAGGCTGCGATTGGTAAAATGTCGCTATTTAATTAGTAAAATTTTGGAAAGTAACAATAGCTAAAGAACCATTCTATTTTCATTTAGAATTATCCACTTGGTAATAAATACTAAAAATTGTATGAAACAGAGCATTTCTTTAAAAAAACTGGGGTAGCCTAATAATTATGGCTGGTAGTGTATATGGTCGTGAATAGATGAAGACTCAGCTTCCACAGAAAATTGCTGAGACAGAACATGGGAATAATCAGGACGCTTTACGGAAAAAGATATAAAATCACGTATCTGTTTAGAAGCGTAATGAGGAATGACAGCTTCGAACGATGGTGTGAGATAGTAAATATTGCAAAAGTTACAAAGCATAACTTGTACAGAGACATGATTGCCAACATCCTGAAGAAGAAGAAGAAGAAGAAGAAGAAGAAGAAGAAGAAGAAGAAGAAGAAGAAGAAGAAGAAGAAGAAGAAGAAGAATCTTTAATTCTAATTTAATTTTTATTTTTTTCACTGTTTCACCCCAAGCAAGGCGGTAATGCCACTGATGTGCAGGGGGCTACATAAAAGTGAAAATATTAGATATGAGGAAAGTAAAGAGAAAGACGAACCAGTTACAGGGGGTGTCAGAGAAAGGAGCAAGAGAAGGATGGGAATACAGGTGTGATGACAGTTGCAAAGATAGAGATAAAGAAAAAGATATACAAGGTGATGTAGAAAGAACTGGAGTCAAGTGGTAAAGAGATGGGTATTGACATTGCATTTAAATTTCCTGGAGGTTGCAGCTGTCAGGAAAGTAAGAATATGGAAGAGAGTTCCACGAGCGGGAAGTGCGAGAAAAGAAACTGGAGAAGTAGAATTATCGGCTGCATTTGGTTGGTCTAACTGTGAATGGGTGGAACCCAGTTGCCAGTCTGGTTGCACGTGTAAACAACTACTGCGGAGGCACCAGTGACTTAAATTCGTCGGAGCAGAAGCCATGAAATTATTTGTAGAACAGACAGAGGAAAGCCACATGCCACCGGTGAGAATGTTGCTGGAGTCGAGCTGCCAAGTCGGTATCTATCACATTGCTGATTCTTCTTTGGAGCCTGTCGAGAACGCTGAGATGAACAGCGGGGTCGCCTGACCATATATGACATCAGTATTCCATGCACGGACGCATGGTTTATTTGTATATATGCAGGATGGATTCAGGCGGAAAAAACATCCTGGCCCGACATAGTGACCCAACCTTCCTAGCAGTGGATTTAGCTTTTGTCTTCATGTATTGGTTCCACTTGAGATCGGAAGATAGGGTAAGGCCGAGGAGGCGCAGTGTATTACTCTCAGTGAGACTCGCTTGGTCCATGCTTATAGGAGGCAGGAGGGGTTGCCTGTGATTATTGACAGACAGCAGCTTCGTCTTAGACGCATTGAAATTTACAAGCCACTTCTTTCCTCATTCAACCACTGAGTATAGATCTGCAGCGAGGTTATGTTTGTCTGTCTTGCCGAATTTTCTACCGATGCGGGAGTAAATAGTGGTGCCATCTGCGTAAATGCCTACATGGCGCTTGATCACGTCTGGGGAATCATTTATGAAAATAAGGAAGCCAACAAATTAAAGAAAGAATTTCAAGTGGACAAAGAAGTGTAAGTAAAAGCATAATGCATCTACTCAGTCAGTCAGTTAAGTACCATACGTGATACACGCTTGGGCGATCATGTCTCGAAAGAGACATGAGTGACTAGGCAGAAGATTATCCCGCAGTAGGTTGCCATTGCTTTCTGCGGTAGACTGGTTGCCGACCAAGGCTATAGAACCCAATCTGTCCTGCTATTTAAGCCATAACTGGAAGGAAGAGACTGATTAATACCTTTCCCAAGAGTATTTGCCCGTAAGTGAATACAATGGGTCAACTGGAATTCGAGCTCGGCTCCCCGGTTTCTCGTTCCGAGCCGATATCCACTGTACAACAACGCACATCCATGCATCTACTACAGCGGCAAAAAATTAAAAATGAGGTTATATGTAAATGCTATGGACAAAATTTAGAATTGATGGCAAAATAAACCTCATCATGTTCAATACTCTGCTCGTGCAAAACAATCCTATGTTGACAAACCCCATACTCACCAGTGGTTGCGTCGAGCAGGGTTAAAAGCTGAAACAGAAGGTTTTATTTTTTCAGCACTAGAAATTACCAAGTAAACATAGTGAAAAATTGTGTTGACTCCAAAGGCAGATTCTGTGACGAATATTCAGAAATACTGGACCATCTGGTATGAGATTACACGATATTATCATCCAACTTGTATAAATCACGGCCTGACAGGATTGACCAGGAAAAAGGTCTTAGGCATTCGTCTGCCTTTTCTATGACACTGTCAGCTCTCTCTTTGGGTAGACGGCGCTCTCTGCTTCCGGGCAGAGAGCACAAACCCAGTCGTGCTTCCGCCGAAGGATAGAACCACGACTGGGGAAAAATAGACACACATTTTTTGGCCTGGCTATATGGCCGGGAATACCCACTATAAAATGACCATGTGTCACATCTGGCCTTACGTGGGAAGGCTAGTAAATACGGATTGACCAGTATCTACACCGGAAAATCTGCAACTTTTCTGGGAAAGAAATTGTAAGAAGTTGGTCTGAATAATATTCGGACCCCATTACAGACACATGGAACAATTTTATGAGACTTTATTTACAATAAACAGAAACAGAACAATCCCTGCAGCCCCTCTACACGAGTTTACCCGAACAACTAGACTGGCAACAAGGTACCGCCATTTTTCAGTCAAAACAATCAAATGCAACCGACACTTCTACACTCACAGCTTCTTTTCTAGCACTTCTCGCCAGCAACTCCCTTCCGTATACTCGCTTCCTTGACGGCTACAATCTCCAAGAGTTTAAATGCAACAATTGCTAACCATTATACCCTTGACTTCCATCTTGTTCTTATCCTTTCCTGAACACCCCGTGTATCTTGTTCTCCCTTTTCACTCTACTCTCACATAACTCACTTCACAGCAGTATTCCAACCACCTCATACCCATTCTTTTATACCCCCTGTAACCGGTCACTCTTCTTCTTCGCTCTCCTCTGATGTAACATTTCAACCTCCTTTTATGTCCCCCCTGCGCACCAGTGGCTGTATTGCGTTGCTTAGCGTGAAACGATTATAAAAGAAGTCATAATGCAGCTATAAAGTTCTTCAAAAAACTATCAAAATACAATGATCTTGAAGTGTATTCTATATATATAAAAGGCAATCTGTGAATCTGTGTGTGACTGTTCCTTATGCACGCCTACATTTTTAAAGCTACGCCATTCAAACTTTCTAGGCACACAAATCTACAGGAAAGCTTGGTCAACACATACTTTTTGAGTTTAAGTTCAGCAATTTTCCCTTTCGCACTTTTTGGCCAATGGAGCCGATTGTTTACATTTGCCCCATGAAACATCTAAGATCTATGATGGTTGCTAAATTACGTCACAGAAATCAAATCACACGTGTCAAACGCGACTAAAATACTTTTTTATTAAAAAAAAATGAGCCTTTATATTTAATTTTTATTCCATCGTTTTAATATTCATTTGGTCAACAAAAAAAAGTGAATATTTTTCCCCGTAATTTTGAAACAAAAAAAAATTTTTTAAATGTGTTTTTTTTTAATACAAAAGCAAAATATGTAAAAAAAAAAAAAAAAAAAGTGACAATGGTTAATTTAATTATTTAAGTCCTTTTTTCAGATTTAATATTTCATACTTCAGAAAATAAAATTAAAATAATAAAGCTTTTTTCATGCAGGAAATCAACTGTCTGTAATTCGTGTGGCATTAATGTAACTTTTTCCTCTAAACTTAAATGTCTACATCTTTAAATATTCTTCGAAAAATTCTGAACCGAGAGCGTAATAGTTTTTATATTTCTAATTTCAGTAAAACAAAATAAATAATTTTTATTTTTATGTTAAATTCATTTAGTCAACAAAAAAAAAAATGTAAATATTTTCCCCCGTAATTTTGAAACAAAAACAAACGCAATGTTGTTTACAATGTCATACAAAACATCAACTCACGTTTACGCAAATATACACTTCTCATCGGCATCTTCTACTACTAAAATGTTCTGAATTGCACGGGCAACGCCGGGCTATGATGCTAGTCTAAAATATGTGACACATGAATGCATCTCTAAATTTAGTTTTAGTTGGGGTATTCGTTTGCTTGAAGAAATTTCATATATATTCATTGCAAATATATCTGTCAGCCCATATATTATGTTATAATGTTACATAGCATTCCCAAAGAACTTTAGGTGTAATAGAAAACATTGCAGTATCTTAAAAGCAAGATCACAATATAACTGACAATTAAGTGAGAATTAATAAATACTGCAAATATCTTTGATGATTATATTTATAAAACCATGCACGAAAAACCCAAACAGCAAAAAAAAAATTATTTCGTTTTTACTTCATCTTAAATCGTTTCACCCCAAGCAAGGCGAAACCGCGACTAATTCACTGGAGGCTTCTTCTTCTTCTATGTGCCCTGTCCCTTCAGGACGTAGGCGATCATGGCTCTCTACGTCTCCCTATCCCTTGTGGCTCTTAGTATGTTTGCTCCTGTTGCTCCTGGCAACCCCCGTTCCGTCATCCACCTGATCAGGCCCTGCAAATATGTTATCCGCTGCCTTCCTCTGTCTCTCCTTCCTTCTATCTGTCCAGTCAGTATCAGGTTCTCCAGGCTCCTTCCTCATTGCATGTCTCAGGAACTTCAGTTGTCTCTTCCTGATGCTCAGCATCAATTTCCTTTTTGTTGCCATTCTTTCTAACACCTCGATATTAGTCAGGAGGAGAGTGAAGAGAAAGACGAATAAGTTACAAGGGGTGTCAGAGAAAGGGAAAGGATGGTGTGAAGACATTTGCGAAGGTAGAGAGAAAGGAAAAGAACAAGATATACGGGGTGATGTAGAAAGAACTGGAGTCAAGTGGATAAGAGATGGGAATTGTCGTTGTATTTAAATTACTGGAGGAAAGCAAGTATATGGAAGCAAGTTCCACAAGCGGGGTGTGTGAGAAAAGAAGCTGATGGAGTAGAATTGTCGACTGCATTTGGTTGATCTAACTGTAAATGGGTGGGACCTAGTTGCCAGTCTGGTTGCACGAGTAAATTCTTATGGAGGGGCACTAGTGACTTATGTTCGTCGGAGCAGAAGCTATGAAAACATTTGTAGAATAGACAGAGGGAAGCCACATCTCGAAGGTGACGTAGTGGCTGGAGTCGAGCTTCCAAGTCGGGACCTATAAAAAAAGATTATAAAAGCAATTATTATTATTATTATTATTATTATTATTATTATTATTATTTTGTCATTTTTCATCATATTTCGATTCTGCTATGGTCGCACTACCTACCAAGTCTGCGAGAAGACTTAAGGCAGGTCGTGGCTTGTTGTTATGGCTCCATTTCATGTTTTTTCTATTTCCCCTAACATCTCTAGCGTTACGTAGACAAATTTCTCCCCAGTGTGTGGGCTGTACTTAACAAGGAATTTTTGTATATCTCTTAAGCTGGGGTTTTTTCTATGTGTTGTTTTGTTTCATTTTTTTTATCATTCCAAGTGCACCTGCCATCACTGGCACTATTCTTGTTTTAAATTTCTACATTTTTGTCTATTTCAATTTCTAGGTCTTTATATTTTGACAGTTTTTCGAATTCCTTGGTTGCTATGTAACAATCCGCTGGACAAGTCATATTAATTAATAGGCAAGTTTCTTCTTTCTGGCTTTTAACAATAATGTCCGGCCTATTTGCTTCAATTTTTCTGTCTGTGTAGATGGTGTAATCCGATAGAATGGTGACATCTCTTTTGGTAACAGGTACTGGGTGATATTCATACCAGTGTTTGTTTACATATTTTCCATAGTGCTTGCACATTGCCCAATGTAAATTTTGCCCCACTCTATCGTGACGATTTTTATATTCATTTGGGGCAAGTAAAGAACATCCTGAGAGTAGTTGGTCTATTGTTTTTTGGTATTTATCACAGAACCTGCATTTTGGATCCAAATTATTATATATAGTATTTGCCTGAAAGTTCCTAGTGAAAAGATTTTAGTCTGGCGCTGCAAGAATAAACCTTCAGTCTCAGACTTTAGTCCAGATGCACGTAACAATCAACATTGGATTTATTAGCACATTCTGCATCTTGGTCATGCAGAGGTTTGTCTTGCCAGCATTGTTTCATCTGTCCAAGAGCTATATCCTTAGCTTTCTTTTTCATATTTTTGCCGCAATAGTTGGTTCTTAGCTTCCGTTTTGCTCTTCTACAGACTCTACTAAAAATGTAAATCTTGTTTGTATTTACTGCCTTCTTTCATTACTGAATATTTTAAATTATTATTATTATTATTATTATTATTATTATTATTATTATTATTATTATTATTTCCTTTTACTTCTGTTGTATAGACATTTTTTCCCGGTTTCAACCAGAGACCTAAGGTCAAAAATGTGAAATGGGCTTCTACTGATCATTTTTGTAAAAATCAAAACAAAACAAAAAGAAAAAAACGAATAAAAAGATCGCACATATACATTTTACATCGATTAAGTCCTTCGTCAAAAGTGTTCTTTCGTTTTTGAAAACATCTTTTTGCATTTCCTTGATGGAACTTCCATCTAGGAACTGACCAGGCTCATCGTTGTTTAACTCCGGTGATCGTAAGAGAACAGGTGTTTCCACGTAATATAGCCGCATGAATATAAATTTTGAAAACATACATTTTCTGGCATTTTTTGTTATTATTTTTTATTTACTCTCGCTACATAAATTCACAATAAATTTTAGGGCTTCTGAATGTATTTTTGAAACTGAAAATATTAAGCATGATTTATTTATTATATTTTTTATTTACAAGGTTAACTAATCAAAAATTAAGCTGACCGCCTGCAGTCACTCTCTCACCGGCGTGACGTGGCTTCTCTGTGCCTTTTCTATAAATACTTTCATGGCTTCTGCTCTGATGAACTTAAATCACTGGTGCCCCCTAGGTGTGAGTTTGCACGAGATACTAGATTGACAACTAGGTCCCACTCTTTTACAGTGAAACCGATGAAATGTAACCGCAATTTCTACTCCACCAGCTTCTTTTCTCGCAATTCCTGCTTATGGAATTTCCTTCCGCATGCTTGCTTCACCGACGGCTATAACCTCCAGGAGTTTAAATGTAGGGTCAATATACACCTCCTAACACACTAACCCTCCAATTCTTTCCAACTTTCCCCCTATGTACATCCTAACTCGTCTTTCGCCCTGTGTAACCCCCTGCGCTATGGTGGCAGTGGAATGCCTTGCTTGGGGTGACATGATTAAAAAAAAGTGTGGAATTGGGAGGCTTCATTACATTGATCGATTCATCAGTAACATCAGCAATGTAAGTAATCAACAGTGTACAACCGGAAGCTCTGTTACATGTTATCAGTAACCGGAAGCTCTGTTACATGTTATAAGATGTAAAAAAAAAAAAGAATGATTGACCAAAATACAGAGCTAAATCACAGAAAAATATTTCAATTACAAAAAACACCAAATAAAAATATATACAAAATTTACAATTTTTTCATTCAAAACAGAAACATAGAGTTTGCTACTGGCAGAGTAACGGGTACGTCTTACGAAGGGGAACGAAGGTGTCAAGTATCTTGACCCTGTTCAGCGAGCGAAGTAGTTTAAGTACTATACTTTTCAGAAATTCTCAAATGTTTGTATAAAGAATATTCTTTTGTTTGGTCAATGAAAGAGTCAAAAAAATTCTATTTACCCATTTAATTCCACCAGGTTCTCTTTCAGGTTTTAGTTGGTAGGCAGCTTTTCGTAGAGATTCTTTCGGCTGTATATACAAATCCTTGAATCAAAGCCAAAGTTGATAATGTCAGCAAATCCTTTCAAAAACTAACTACTCTCTTCCTAAAACTTATTTTTATAGGAGCTAACATCTAATTTGCATATTTCTCGAATCATTTCGAATTCTCTAGATTTTTCCCAAATTTTCTAGAATGATGTAGAATCATCCATGAATTTACACAAGCTACTAGATTAGCAACTAGGTCCCACCGTTTTACAGTGAAACCGATAAAATGTAACTTCGATTTCTACTCTAACAGCTTCTTTTCATGCACTTCCCGTCTATGGCATTCTCTTCCGTATAATTGTTTCCCCGACAGCTACAATCCCCAGGAATTTAAATGTAAGGTCAATAGACATCTCCTATCTCACTAAGCTGCATCCATTCTCTCAAGCTTTTTTCTCCGTCTGCTCCACTCCCATTCTCTTTATTCTCATCAGCCTATTACCCCTCTATTTACATACATACACGAATTCTCATCAGCCTATTACCCCTCTATTTACATACATACACGAATTCTCATCAGCCTATTACCCCTCTATTTACATACATAGACGAATTCTCATCAGCCTATTGCCCCTCTATTTACAAACATACACGAATTCTCATCAGCCTATTACCCCTCTATTTACATACATACACGAATTCTCATCAGCCTATTACCCCTCTATTTACATACATACACGAATTCTCATCAGCCTATTACCCCTCTATTTACATACATACACGAATTCTCATCAGCCTATTACCCCTCTATTTACATACATACACGAATTCTCATCAGCCTATTACCCCTCTATTTACATACATACACGAATTCTCATCAGCCTATTACCCCTCTATTTACATACATACACGAATTCTCATCAGCCTATTACCCCTCTATTTACATACATACACGAATTCTCATCAGCCTATTACTCCTCTATTTACATAGATACACCAATTAAAATTTCTTTTAATAACAAGTAGGACTCAGTAGAATTCCTTACTATCAATTTTAACTTTTTTGTAGACTTCATTGATATTTTTATATATAAATACATCCTCGTAACAAAACCAGAAGTCATAAAAGATTAAGAGTGCTCTATTCAACATCTTTTCCATTTCAGCAGTATCTACCTTCAAGGACAACTGTCTTTTCTACTTTTCTTTTTAAGCAGTCGCAACCTTCAAGTCCAACTGGAAACCCTTGCTACAGAAAACACGTGGCCCTAACCTGGCAGCCTCACTCAGATTTCTTGATCCTCCAGTGGAAACCGACTGAGAAATCTTGTTTTGAGATACCTAAGTATATAAAAACTACATATAAATCGAGTTACACAAGACAAGGTCTGCCATCTCACATTTAATATTCCTCCAGTGGAAACTAGCGGAGAAATCTTTCTCTCTACCAAAAATCTACCCCAAAATTTGTTAAATGGGAAATCCCTCTTTTCCCCATAACTTTTCTCCAACTTTTCACTCTTTCGTTTAATCAGAAATAAAAGTTCTTCAATAGTTATTTTGAGACTTGTGTTTTGTTTAGGCAACTTCACTAAATCTGTGAAAAAAACAGCATAGTAATTATAAAAATGGCCCCAAACTTAATAAAAATGATTTTTTTCTATCAAAGTATTTATACTATTATTAATAGGAAAGATCAAATTACTTTTCAAATATTTCTTTAAATTTTTTTTAATCTCTTCTAACACGTCCGAAATTCTGTTAAAAAATCTTGTTTTGATTTTAGTTAACGGGTAACCAAATGGTTACGAGAGTTTACAACGGAAAATGTAATATTACATAACTCAGATTTTTTTTCGTTGAAAAACACATTAATTTGGAAATTCTGGTAAAAATAAAACATTTGTCAGATTTTCATTAAACTTTCAGGAGTTATTCGCATTTTAATGAAATTATTTTTTAAATTATTACTTTTTAAAATTCTTGGTAAAATATTTTTTTACATCTGTTACCCAACCCTTCCACGTAAATTTTTGAAACTTTAAAAATTAATTTTTGTTGCGAAAATTGGTTTAACTAGTTAAACGCAAGACTCACTGAGGAATCTAAATTGTCTTTTAATAGTTTGAAAATGTTCTCTTTATTTCCGAAATCTGCTCCCAATAATAACATAAAAAATGCAATATAACTATGACATTATTTAATTTTTAAGCTTTCCATTACTCGATTAAATAATATAAATTAAGGACATTGTAGTCTGAAAAAATGTTCGATTAATAATGAAATTTTGAAAAAATTGTTTTCATTTTTTTTAATTATAATAATTTATAAGTTTAAAAAATCTTTTTGAAATACTTCAAAGATTTGTTGAGGTGATCTTAAAAGCTTATTAAGCTAAGATTTAAACAGATCATTGTGCCTTCTTAATTAAAAAAAAATTGTTTGTGTATTTGAATTTTTTTGCATGGTAATTTCTATGTGTAAATTAAAAAGTTATGTGTTTTAAGGAATTCTTTTCCTTACAGAAAAAAAATTGTACAATCCTTTCACCTGTGATCGCCATACACTTATTTTATCTTATCTCGCATCTGTTATATCTATCAATACATGCGGTGGTAAGGTAAGACATTGAATTTTGCTAATTTTCCAGAAGTAATGTGTCACAGAAATATGTTTTACTTTTGCAAGATTTTAAAACCGAGAATTAACTTTTGTGTCGAGGGTTTAAAAAGAGCAGAAAAATTGAAAGATTAAAACAAAAAATTGAACAATTTTAGATTCCAATCATTATAAATTCTGTTTGAAATGCACAAGCGAATTTTGCTTACTGGAAATAGTAAATTTAAATATTTAGGTTTCAATTAAATCTAAAATTAAAGTTTCAAGAATACTTTTTCTATTTTTAAAAATTCAATTTAAAATTTAGTCATAGAAAATGAGTGGAGATATCTAATTCAAATTGATTGGAAGGAGTTTTCACTTTAATATTTCTATTTTTTTAATTTAGCGATATTTTTAGAAAATCGTTACAAAAATGTCAGTCACGCTTGGGCGATCGTGTCTCGAAAGAGACATGACTGACTGGGCAGAACATTATCCCGCAGTAGGTTGCCATTGCTTTCTGCGGTAGACTGGTTGCCGACCAAGGCTATAGAACCCAATCTGTCCTGTTATTTAACCCATAACTGGAAGGAAGAGACGGATTAATACTTTTCCCAAGGGTATTTGCGCGTAAGTGAATACAATGGATTCAACTGGGATTCGAACTCGGCTCCCCGATTTCTTGTTCCGAGCCGATATCCACTGTACCACTACGCACATAAGTTTCTTTATTAAGAAATGTTCAAAAAAATAAAATATATTTTTGTGAAATTATATTTAAGGAATATTAGCTTATTTAAAGTATAATTAAATCTAATTTCCAAAAACTGTTATTTATTGTAAGTTTAAAATCTATTTTTTAACACAACAGTATCTGTTTTTTATTGACAGCTTCTAACAACTCTGTGACAGATGAGTAATTATTTATTTATCAGTATATAAAATTCATTTAATAGCATGCAGAGTGCAATAGTTTCATTTTTGTTCAGTCAGTTAAGTGTCATAGTTAAGGGCGATCATGAAAGAGACATGACTGACTGGGCAGAAGATTATCCCGCAGTAGGCTGCCATTGCTTTCTGTGGTAGACTAGTTGCCGACCAAGGCAATAGAACCCAATCTGTCCTGTTATTTGATTCATAGCTAGAGGGGAAAATATGTATTATATTATTAAGTAATAATTAGTGGGGGATCAGTTTATAACAACATTAATCTGATTCCCTACTTTATGCCCAATAGAAGCGGTAATCATGTTTCAACTATTATGATCA
Organism: Ascarosepion bandense; assembly: GCA_037127315.1. Lineage (NCBI taxonomy): Eukaryota > Metazoa > Mollusca > Cephalopoda > Sepiida > Sepiidae > Ascarosepion > Ascarosepion bandense. The sequence goes on along the minus strand of JBBBDQ010001762.1, from coordinate 143,499 downwards.
GTCAGTCAGTTATGTGCCATAAGTGATACACACTTTGGACGATCATGTCTCGAAAAAGACATGATTGACTAGGCAAAAGATTATCTCGCAGTAGGTTGCCATTGCTTTCTGCGGTAGACTGGTTGCCAACCAAGGCTATAGAACCCAATCTGTCCTATTATTTAACCCATAACTGGATGGAAGAGACGGATTAATACCTTTCCAAAGGGTGTTTGTGCTTAAGTGAATGCAAGGAATTAAATTGGAATTTGAACTCGGCAACTCGATTTGTTGTTTAGTCTTCGCTGACAACAACCCGGTTGCAGAAAAGGCACTGTAGTCCGTTAGTGCTATCTGCTCTCTTTGGCCAATAGCTACAAGTTCCAGCCGACCTTTCTCCAGTAGTTGAATAACAAAGAGTGAAGAAAGACTTGGATGCTGTTATGTACAAATTCGTTTTCAATGTGGTAACTCCACGCTTTTTCTCCATTGTCCTGAAACGTTTTTTTTTTTAAGAGTCGGAAGAAAGAAACAATGAGAGATGCAGTAAAACTAAACTAAGAAACTAATTGTCAATTCTGGTCGCAATAAATTGCTTCACTAACTGTATTCATTACTTTGAATGGGTCCGCATTTTCCCTTTCGCTCAGCCGGCACAATGTTTCTTTCTCCAAGTCAGCAGTAGAATCACAATGGAAACAGTTAATTGCCGACTGTCGCCGTTGTAAACAGTGATTTACTACCGTCGTCTGAAGCCACACAATTTGGTGAAGAAAATGTGGGGCCGTGGACCCTTAGCCCTACTCTTCTACCGTTGACTCGATACTGAAACTCGCGCTATTATGAGTTCCAATTACAATAAAAGACTCGTCTCGGGGGCAGTCAGTATTGCGTTCGTTAAATGAACAATAGAGAAATTAAACCTTGTCTATGCTTTAAAATTGAACTTTTTCATTTTAATTTAATAAATATCAACCGTAATATCCGGGATTGATTGTAAAAATTAAATTAAAATAAAATTCTGTTATTAATCATATCTAATCTAAACTTATTTATAAATGGAACTTTGTCTGTGTGTGTGTGGGGGGGGGGGGGTGTCCGTTACCTATAGACTCCGAAACGGATGAACCGATTTTCTTGAAAATTTACACAGTTGTACTACAAGCGTCTGCGAGTGTTCTTAGCTAGGTTTTGTGTCGAGGTACCCCAATAAATATCGAAAATCGATAATCGAAAAAATCGGGTTATAGAAGGAGTGGTCCGATTTTAATCAAATTTGATACACTCATAGACAAAGACATAAGAAACGATATTCAGAAGTTTCAGGGTTGCAGTTCTTACAATAGTGCAGAAAATCGATAATATATATATATATATATATATATATATATATATATAAAGCAAGATATTTGCGTGTGTGTCTTTTTATCTGGCTGCATGCTTGTATTTTTTTCAGCCCTTTTATTTCAGCTTCTGCTTCGGGTTTGGCTCTAAGTAGGTATAATTGTAGTTCTTAGTCTCAGCCAGGATACCATTTACTGAAAGGACATATTTAGCCTTCAAAATTCAGTTTACGACGAAAAAAACTAATTTGATATCGATACCAGGAAATCAAAATTTGACTTACATCCATTCATTTTTCTTTCAGTCTACTGTTTCGCTTTAACTGGAAACAACTACTGCTTTTTAGTCTTTCGTGCTAGCGTTCAAAAGGTCTGAGCTCCAGGACCCTGGAGTAGTTTTAAAGCTTTCATTACACCCGAGCAACGCCGGGCTATACTGCTAGTGTTTAATAATAAATTCTCTATTAATTATAGTTGTCTAAGAATCTGGAAAATTAAATGCAGGTGTCTATTTGTAACCCAAAACGAGACGCTGTCCATCAAAACAATTTCAAATGCTGAATAATGTCATGATTATGATGGTCTCCACTTCTTTGTCTCTTCAGGACGGGGCGGTCAAGATTCTGCACAACTTTCTATGCTTTTTCCTTTAAGTAATGTTGGCCAGGCTTTATTATACTTTTCAGTCTTTGTTTTGTAATTCTTTATTAAGAATGCACCGTTAAGTGCCAAATCTAGGTACGTCCTCAGTGTTATTCCTAAGTCCCTAGAAGTTTCGGGTCTAAGTAAACAACAGACTTCTTCGATAGGCGACCCGACCGAATATGATCAGTATTCGGCCTGCACCCAGACTAAAAATTTGCTACTAGCTCTAGGACGTGCATTATATAACTTCCCCCAGAAAAAGGCAACCAATCAAGTCTTCACTTTGGTTATTCGATGTTATAGACCGGGTATGCTCGGTTGTATTGAACTTCCTACATACAGCTGAGACAGGTTATTTTTGGAAAGACGAGAAAAAAACAAATCAATATTTATTGATTTGTTTTTTATATATACATTAATGAAACGATTTATCATATTGGCTTGTATTACGCAATACTTTTCTTTCTCTTCGTTCGCTTTTAACTTCTTTGGATGTGCGCTGTGGTACAGTGGATATCGGCTCGGAACGGGGAGCCGAGTTCGAATTCCAGTTGAATCCATTGTATTCACTTACGCGCAAATAGCCTTGGGAAAGGTATTAATCCGTCTCTTCCTTCCAGTTATGGGTTAAATAACAGGACAGATTGTGTTCTCTAACCTTGGATGGCAACCAGTCTACCGCAGAAAGCAATGGCAACACACTGCGGGATAATCTTCTGCCCAGTCAGTCATGTCTCGAAAGAGATATGATTGCCCAAAGCGTGTATTACGTATGGCACTTAACTGACTGACTACATAAAGATGGGTGCCTTTTTATAAATGAAAGCAAGATTTCATTACTCCAATTTTTAAAATATATGCCAGAAACTTCATTACTTATTCATATATAAATGATCTTTTTACTGAATAGATTATTTTATTAAAAAGCGGTTCCTCGGTATGACAATAAACTACATCCAGCAGCAAGGCCTTTGATTAGGAGGTTGTGAGGAATATGAAATCACCTCTTACTTGCTGTTGTTCTCAGGTCTACCTTGACCCGAAGTGGTAGCACCTGTTAAGATCCCACTTATGGGCAAATAGTTAACCCCCAAACTGGAGTCAAAACACCAAGAAAGTATAAAAAAAACTTTTATAGTAAAATTTCCAGGAATATATTTTTAAAGAAAAAGATATTACCCGCAATACATTTTTGAAAAAAAAATTACCATCAATATATTTGACTCTCAAAAAAAACCACTTGACAAAAATATGTCAAAGAAAGCTGATCTACAAACTTATTTCTTCCATTGAGGTTAATATGCCGAGAAATACCCAAACAATCAAAACCTTAAAAAAAAAAGAATTAGGAAAATGCCCTTGAGGCTGTTTCAGCACCCCTTTTCAATTTTTGAATCTAATTTTGAATTCGGCGATTAGAGTCGTTTCGGTTTTTCTTTCTTTTTTTTTTTTACAGTTATAAAGAAATATCCCTGAATATATTATTATCTCAGTAAAATTTATGCAATATCACAGAAAATTCGTTACGTATCTTACCAAAACTAATACAATAGAACTATATATATATATATATATATATATATATATATATATATATATATATATATAGACACTACCTGCCATAATCATTAGGCCACCCAGTGTTTTAAAAAAATGATGTATTTCGTACTATTTTTTAGTATTTACTGCCAAGTGAATAATTGTAAATGAAAATAGAATGATTCTTTTGTTAATATTGCGCAATAACATGTGCATAAAATGAATTTATAAATATTTAATAATTACCTGTATTGCAGTTTCATCAATGAAAGAATAAATACAATTTAGGGTGATTCGGACGAGTTTATCATTGCTTCCTTGCCTTGTAAAATTCTACAAAGTAATAATAACAAAAAAAAAAAGCATTCTGTTTTCATTTGGCAATAAATACTAAAAATAGTATGTAATAAATCATTTCTTTAAAAAATACTGGTGTGGCCTGATAAGTATGGCCAGTAGTATATATACTATACTATAGTATATATATGGAACTCGTAGGTTTTTTAACCTGCTGTTCATGCATTTACTTTTATAAAGAGTGCTCGATACAAACGTAGAGCGTTATACTGTAATAGTTGTTACAATGGTTTATAAATTCATAGTATCACTACACAAACATTTTCGCGTTTTGAAGCTAACCTTGTATTTTCATTCCAACTTCTTCACCCGAAGAGAGACAACCAAAATACAAGTTTAGCTTTGAAACACGAAAATTTTTGTGTAGTCATACTATGAATTTATAATCCATTGTAACAACTATTACAATATATATATATATATATATATATATATATATATATTGTGAATTGTTGCTTGCATAGTTTAATAAAATGCGTTATCTTTCAGAGTAGAGACAAAAAACTACACTTATATAAAAAAAAATGACTTGTAATTTGTCAGTGCCATTTTAAAATTCATCTGTTGCTGCTCGTCACAAGAGTGTCTTTAATTAAATAAGGAGAAGTTTGAAGATAAAAAAATATATAAATTTCAATGCCATTTTCAAGTGTGAAACTTTTTATAATAAAATTATATTCTTTTTTTTTCTTTTAGCAATTGTAAGATTATTTTTGTTATGGATGCACAAAGAACAATTCTGGTATTTTGCTTTGACTGAATACTACTCAATAGCGGAAGGAGAAGAATCTTATGATATTAATCTAGGTAACTCCACGCAATTGCTGAAAAAACAGCAGAGCATTAAATTAAAAGGCCCCAATCTTAATAAAAACAAAGTTTTATCTTCAAAATGTTTATGCTATTATTAAGAGGAAAGTTCAACTATGGCTGTCATTAAAAAAAATAAATAAATAATTTCTAACACGTTCGAAATTTCAGTTATAATTTTTTGTTTTGTTTTCCGTCAGCGATTCCCACGATGTTTACATAATGTGACTATTAAGTAAAACGTAGTATATCGCAATTTTTTTTTTTTTTTTTGTTGAAAGATGTATTAAATTAAGAAATTTTTGCAAAAATCAACTAACAGTCTGATTTTGATGAAACTTTCTGGACTTATTCATAAATGAATGAAATTATTTATGTAATTATTATTTTTTAAGGAATATTGGGACAAATATATATTTTTTTACATGTACTACCCCAATTCCAGTTAGTTGCATAACACTTCTAGAAATCCATTATCTTTAACATTTTTTATTAGTTATATGCAGGACTCACTGGGGAACGTAAATCATGTAATTTGTTTTTAATTAAGAGTCCATTTTTCTGAAAATCTGCTTCGAATAGAAAAATCAAAACTCATTAAAACTACGCTAATTTAAATGTAGATAAAATTTTGCTTTATTTTAAAAATAATATACTTATCGGATATCATATTCTGAAGAAAAAATTTCGATGAATAATGAATTTATAAAAGAATTGTTTTCATTTTTATCTTTGCTAATTAAAGTTTCAAACATCTTTTAATTTTTTTCCAGTTATTCAGTGTCTTCGGCTGTTAATTCATTAAAAAAGACTTTATTTACGAATAAATAACTCAAAAGTTTTATACTGATTATTTAGAATTAAGATATTTAAAATAATTTCTAATTTTTTTTATTTATATTAAACTGTACATTTTCTTTTACACTGGAAACTTATAAGAGACTTATCATTAAAAGGTCACATGTTTCAAGGGTCGTTCCCCTATACGAAATGTAAAATTGGGTTATGTCAGTTTTTAGTAACCATACTTACAGATTAATTAATAACAGGTGGTGTCATCACCTACTTGAAAGGTCAACGAGTCAAAACCTTTGTGATTAAAAAATAATTTTATTTTAAATTTCCTGTCATAAACAAGTAATATTTGTTTCAAATCAGATTAATTTAACATTATATTTACTAATTTTCTAAAAATAACGAGTGAGAAATGTATATTTTATTTTTACAAAATTTTTAAAACCGAGAATTAACTTTTGTTTAAAATATGTAGATCGTGCAAAAACATCCCCAAAAATTGGAAATAAAAAAAAAATTCTAAAAATTTTAGAAATATAATTTCAAAAAATATAATTTCTGTTTGAAATACACCAGAGTATATTGCTTAGTGGAAATAGTATATTTCATCATTTAGCTTTCAATTACGCTAAAATTAAATTTTAATGAAATTTTTTTTATTTTTTGAAATTCAATTTAAAACTTAAGAATCGAAAATAGAGTGGACGTATCTATATTAATCTAATTTCATATCTCCCGTTCAGTTAAGTTTTTGTTTATTGAAAGCACTTTTTTCCGATCTCTCGGCACGGATGTTTGATTTTTCGCGTTTCTCTATCTTTCGTGAATTTATTTACATATTCTTGTATTTCTCTATATTTCTGAGATGAAAAATTTTTACTACTTACTATTTACGTTGTCCAGACAGATGTACTCATTTTTACAGTCACGATATTTACTTTTGTCCACCAAAGATTTTGAAAATCCTGCATGAATCCTTCTACTCGGATTTTTGTTAAACGTCAAAATCCGAAGCGTGGGGAAGCGATTCTTTTCTATGTACCGTGTTCTTTCAGGACGTAGGCAATCATGGCCTTCCACATCTCCCTATCCCTTGTAGCTCTGAACACCCTTTCACTTGTACCCCTCCCAAATTTATCTTTGCCATTCATTTGATCAATCCCATCAAATATATCACGCGTTGCTTTCCCCTGTCTCGTTTTCCCCTCTACGTGTCCTGTGAGGATCAGATTCTCCAAACCTTATTTTGTCATTACATGTCTCAGAAACTTCAGCAGTCTTTTCTGATATATCGTATCAGTTTCATGTTCGTTTCCATTCTCTCCAGAATATCGTCGTTGCTCATATGTCTTGTCTATTGTTTCCTCAGCATTCTTCCGTAAAACCATATTTCGGTTGCTTCGAGTCTTTCTTTCATCTTTGATGATAGAACCCAGCATTCACTACCAGATTAAAGGACAGGCATTCCCTTATGATCCACTTCTCACTTGTTTCCAATGAAGTTTTCATGTCTCTGAATATTCTACTTAGCCTTTGGAATAAAACCTTGGTCATACCAATTCGACTTCGGATATCATTGTTGCACTTTCCGTCCTCTGTTGAGAACACTTCAGAGAAATATTCAGTAGAAAAACAAAACTTATGAACAAATAATATTACTTTTATATACAACAAGAATACAAAAATTTGGTTGAATCTATTGTAGGAGCAGAAAGTACTATATTTTGTTTAATGTAATATTCGTGCATAGGATATATAAAGTGTAGCGTGTACATATGTAAGAACAGCGAAATACGATCACATGTGTGTTTTTGTGAAAACGTCAGTATGTATACTATATATATATATATATATATATATATATATATATATATATATATAGTACTTTGCAAATGTATTAGAACAAGAACTATTTTATCTTTTATCAAAATAAAGTTTAAAATCACCCCCGTCCTAACATATTTGCACACTTCCGGTAGTGTGCAAAAGTAATAGGACAGGGGTGATTTTCCTAAAAACCTCACTGAAATTCAAATAAAGGATGAAAAGCCAAACATTTGGAAGAATTATTTAACTAAAAAGGAAGAGGAATGAAGGCTTCGGAATATTAATTGGCTCCCAGAAAGCCTTGATCTCAATCCCATTGAACATCTATGGGATATTTTGGATTAAAAAATTGATAAATCTAATGTTACTTCGCAAGAGACACTTTGGAAACAAATACAAGCTGCTTGGCAGGAGATACCATTAGAGATATTGAAGAAGCTTGTGATGTCAATGCCTGACAGAATGAAGGCTATGAGCAAAGCAAAAGGCTATTATATTAAATATTAAATTTATTTTTTAACAAGCATTTTTCTTGTTAATGCATTTGTTCAGTAAATCAAATTACTTTAATAAAATTGTTTATTTTCTGTCAATATGCCTCATAAAAGATAAAATAGATCTTGTCCTAATACATTTGCACAGTGCTATATATATATATATATATATATATATATATATATATATATATATATGCATAGGTACCTGTACACGTTCACTGAAAAAATAGCATAGCGTGATGTTAAAAGGCTTCAAACTTAATAAAACAAAATTTTGTTGCAAAAATGTTTTTGTTATTATTAAGAGGAAAGATTAAGCTATTAGTTTATTAAGTTTTTAAATCCTTTCTTACTCGTCCGAAATTTGGTTTAAAAATCTTTTCTCATTTTCGTATCCAATGATCAGATTTTTATAACAGTAATATAACACAACTCACATTTTTGCCGATGAAAACACCTTAAGTTTGAAATTTTTGCAAAAAACAAATAATCGTCGGATCTTGATAAAACTTTCAGGACTTATTCACAAATGAATGAAGTTATTTTTGAAACCATTATCTTTTTAAAATCTTGGTAAAAATATTTCTTTAAATATTTTACCCCCCCCCCACTACTTCTTAAGTTTCTTGAAATTGACTACTGTCACAGAATTTTGTTTTTATCGTCAAATGAAGGTCTCCTTACAGTTGCTTCTTTTCAAAAAATCTGTTTCGAATGCAGAAAAAAATGCAATAAAACTATGCCAATTTTCATTTAAATAAACTTTTAATTGCTTTTATAAACAATATATATTAAGGATTTCATAGTCCGATGAAAAAGGTTTGTTTCGATGAATAATGAAATTTTACAAAAATTGTTGTTATTTTTTTTATTTATCATAAATTATGAAGATTCAAAAATATTTCAAAATCTCTTCAGTCATCGTCTCAATTAGGTTATTAAGTTAATAAGTGAAAACTATATTTACTAATCGAAAATTGTAAAGATAAATAAAAATCTTCATATGACAAAATTTAAAAATAATTTAAACATTTTCTGTCTGTAGGTATCTGTCTTTCTTATGGTAGCGCATAAATGTTATATCATTAAAAGGTCACGTGTTTCAAGGTTTGTTTCTTTACGAAACGTTTACTTAGATTTCATAAATTCATATCAATTCTGGTCAACCATAAACTAGGCCATTTTTGACTGAGCGAAACATTTGTAAACAAAATTTAATTCTCGATTTTAAAAATCCTACAAAAATAAAATGAACATTTGTAATACATTATTTATGGAAAAGTAGCAGATTTAATGTAAAATTAATCTGATTTACACAAGTATTATTTATTTATAGCATGAAATTTAGATTAAACTATTTCTTCAACACAGAGTTGAACTTTCTGACCTTTTCCACGTATTTGAAATGTGATAAGAACTTGATAGATGAGAGATAATGCAAGTGTATGGCGATCACAAATGACATAATATTATAATTTTTCCTATAATCGTAAGAAACCGTGAAATACATGACTTTTTAATGTGCACACAGAAAGTACAATACAAAAAAAACTTCAAATACTTTAAAAAATTTTAAATAATTTTAAAAATACGATAGCTAGATGATTTCTATTAAACACTTCAATTTTCCATGAGTAAATATAATCTTCAATTAATAAATTAACAATCTAACATCTACATTTCTTTGAAATATTTTCAAAATACTTTTGAAATTTTATAAATTATTATAATAAATAATGAAAACTATTTAATAAATTCATTATTATTCGAAAAAATATTTTTTCTTTTGACTATAATGACCTTAATTTATATTATTTATTAAATCAATTAAAAGTTTACCTAATTAAATAATGTCATAGTTTTATTGCATTTTTATTTTACTAATCGGAGCAGATTTTCGGTAAAAGATTAAATGATTGAAAATAAATAATATATGATTTACATTCGATAATGAGTCCTGCTTTCAACTAATAAAACCAATTTTACCTACAGAATATAATTTTTTTGAAATTTCATGAATTTACGTGGAGTTAAAGTAACAAATGTGAAAAAGAAAGAATGATTTTACCAAGATATTTTTTAAAATAATGATTTAAAATTCATTTCATTTATTTGTGAATAAGTTCATAAAGTTTCATTGAAATTCGACAATTATTTGATTTTTGTAAGAATTTCCAAATTGATGTATTTTCCCCCGAGAAAAAAAACAAAAACAAAGTTATGTAATATTACATTTTTATTTTAAACTCTCTTTAACGGTTTCGCTCCCAGCTAACGAAAATAAACACAAGAATTTTAACGAAATTTTGAACGTGGTAGAAAGGATTAAAATGTTTTTTAAATAATTAAACAATATTAGATTTTGCCTCGTAAAAATAGCATAAACCTTTTGATGAAAGAGGTTCGTTTTCATTAAGTTTGGAAGCTTTTTTTTGTTCATACTATATTGCTTTTTCAGCTATTTAATTATATATATATATATACTGCGATGAATAAATTGTTGTCTAGATTACACGAAAAGGAAAGCAGCACTGACATTTCATGTTAACACATATATTTACTAAAATTACACAAACATATTTTGAAATACTAAAGTGTAAATTTGTTCAAGAAAATCAACTTTGGCTTCAACTACGGTTTTTAGAGAATTTCGGAGTCTCCTAATCTCCTGCAACTTTTCTGAACGGTCTCTTTATTTAAAATGATGAATGCTGCTATAATCCTTTGCCTTCAGTTCATCTTTAGTGTTACAAGTAGTTTTGTTTGTCTTTCGCTTAAATGCGCTTCAAGCATAATAATCAAGCAAGTTGCAGTCTGGGGATTTAGATGGCCAGGTGTAAGGTGTGATATGGTCGCAGAAATTATCTGGCCGCTATGACTGGTTTCTCTACTGCTTGTGTGTCATAACTCATATTCCTCTAGCCAGACATAGGGCCTTCCAGCAGTCACCTTCTTGACTCAGAGCAGCACTACCACCCCTAAGATACATGATACAGATTTCCATGTTAAATTTGAGGCCCTGTGGGAAGATGAATGGCAGCATAACGTCGCCATCACGATTAATGACTTCAGACAACATGATGTTGACTGAATATTGGTTTTCATCACTCTCGGTCTATCTTTTTGAAGACCCAACATCCACTACACTCTCCTTAGACTGACAGCCAAACATTCTAAAATATTCTTATAGGAGGCTCAGGCGCGAATGCCAAGCAGTACAGTATAACGTTGCTAAATTTCTAGCAGAGTGAATTGAGCCATCGTAGTCTTTTTTTTCACAGACGGTGCCCAACTGATCCTACTATATTGCACAGTCGACAAATCAAAATAGAAAGTGCGCGAAATTAAAAGTATAAGATAGTGACTATTAAGCCATGACACGTTCATATATATATATCTAAACTTATTTATAAATGGAACTTTGTCTCTGTGTGTGTATGTGTGTGTGTGTCCGTTACCTATAGACTCCGAAACGGATGAACCGATTTTCTTGAAAATTTACGCAGTCGTACTATAAGCATCTGCGAGTGTTCTTAGGTTTTGTGTCGAGGTACCCCCAATAAATATCGAAAATCGATAATCGAAAAATTCGGGTTATAGAAGGAGTGGTCCGAGTTTAATCAAATTTGATACACTCATAGACAAAGACATAAGAAACGATATTCAGAAGCTTCAAGGTTGCAGCTCTTACAATAGTGCAGAAAATCGATAATATATATATATATATTTTTGCTTTCCTGACGGCTACTACCTCCAGGAATTTAAATCCAATGTCAATACTCATCTATTAACCACTTGTCTCTAGTTCCTCCACCAACCCGTATATCCTTTCCATTCTCTCCACCTTTGAAACTATCATCACACCTGTATTCACATCCTTCTCTTGCTCCTTTCCAATTGGTTAGTCTTCCTCTTCACTCTCTTCTACTTAATCTTTTTACTCTTATGTAGCCCCCTGCACATCAGTGGCATTACCGCCTTGCTCAGGGTAATACCATTAAATATATATATATATATAAAAAAAAAGGAAAGATGTTTGTGTGTCTGTTTATATGTCCTTTATACAAATCCATAATTTTTATCCTATTCTCACCAAACTTCACACAAATATTCTTTAGGCTGAGTCTAAGCTCCAGGACCATGGATTAGTTTTAAAGCTTTCATTACACCCGAGCAACGCCGGGCTATAGTGCTAGTATATATATATATATATATATTATGAGACCTCAACAAAATGCAGTGCGTATCCACTACCAGGAATTGAAAACCAGACAGTTACGTTATTAAGCGAACGTCATACCAACTGTACCACGGAACCCGGTGACGAAGAAGTAACGTATTAAACTCGATAGAACGCCGCTCATTCACATATTCACAGGCTTGTATGTGGATGAATAATATATATATATATATATATATATATATATATATATTAGTAATCAAGATACAAGACTGTTTCGCTGTATTACAGCTCATCAGTGTGTCTAGACGCACACACACACACACTCACACACACACACTCATATATATATATATATATATATATATATATATAAATATATATATATATATCCTCTACAGCAAATTCCTTAAAAATGTTGAAAGAGAATTGTAAATTTGAACATGCCATGAGTTTTGTGTACCTGATGAAGAGATTTCACTCTGCTGAGTGGGGCGATCCTAAAAATATAGTAATTCCTAAACAATTTTGGGGTTGTCATTTTTTCCTGCAGTCTATGGAAACGTCTGTCATTTTGTATAATTAAAGTTGAATTTTTTTTTTACCATAACAAATGAAATGAAATAATCTTTGTCCGAGCATCTCTGCAGTTTGCCTTTGTCTTTTTTATATTACGTGATTTTGCATTTGAAATAGTGATACTAATTTTAGTCTCGCACTTCAGTTAGTTTAATATAATCATCTGCAATTCAAAGCCAATATCTTAACAAGAGAGTATTATTTGTGATTCTCTATTTAACTATGCTGTTGCTCTGGTTACAGCATGCCTTCGTGGTTCTCAAGGACATATGAGTAGATTTTCAACTGCATGCAAAGAATTTAGCTTCAAAATTAATACCAAGAAATCTGAAGTGGTGTACGGCATATGCCCAAATTTGTCGGTGGTAGATTCAACGCGAAAGTTATTACTAGCTGTGGGGCATAAAATCTCGATAGGCTGTACGATGATTTCTTCTGAATAAGAGAGACGCAGGTTCGATCTCTCCCAAAGCGGACATTTACTTTATAAACGACTCTAAAGAAACCTTGTGTGGCATGATGCATAATCTTGTGGCCCGACATAGCGCTTTCCAGCAGTCACCCTCTTGACTCAGAGCAGCCCTAAGACACATGCTGTAGGTTTCTGTCATGGCGGCATCACCGACATACTGAATGAAATCTTCCAAACAGTACTTATACCTCCCCTCACAAGAGTTGAGAGGGAGCAACCTGAGGAAAGCGCCCTCAGAGCGGTCTGAAATCAGCCGAGAGTCGGTCTATGAACACTGCTACCTTAAACGATAGTTACACTGTTGAAGAAAAAAAAAGAGAAATCAGTATGTAATTGTATTCTGACATTTGTTGAGTCATTTGAAGGCGAACTGAATTATCAGCTTTCGAATGATAGTGAATTCTTTAAAATTAGTGCATTCCATTTCTGAAATCATGGAGACATTTGGCAGACATTATTCAACCGTGACATGCGTGTTATCCGTGAAATTTAGAAAGCCTTATGGAAGACATTACTACTAGTTGCATATAGTACGGTGGCCAAGAACGTGTATTTGATGATCTTAACTAGAGATGTCTAGCAAGAACTGCAGAAACAATGCAGAAACAATCAGGTGATGCAACCACTAATCACATCCACATTCTTTAATTTCCATGGGATATGGGAGCAGAAAACCCATAATTGTGCCTTAATATTTCGACACCGGACACAACTCTTCTTATTGGCACTGGTGGGCTCAGGGTTTCTCACCCTGGGTGATATTGACCACCGATGGGAAAACTACGGCATATCACGTTGAATACACCTATTCTCGTTCGATCACCGAAGTTAAGCAACGTGAGCCTGGTCAGTACGTAGATGGGTGACCACTTGGTAATACCAGGCGCTGTAAGCGTTCAGTGACGGATGTGCGTTGTGGTGCAGTGGATGTCGGCTTGGAGAGAGAAATCGGTGAGCCGAGTTCGATTTCCAGTTGAGTACCCTGCATTCACTTAAGCATTGGTATCCTTGGGAAAGGTATTAATCCATCACTTCCATCCAGTTATGGGCTAAATAACAGGATGGGGCCTGGAAGGCAACCCATCCAGTGTTGGTGTCACAATAAACACACCCTTGATAGCCCTGGCGAAGCATCATGTATTCAGCTATTTGACAAGATTATGAATTTCGCTATAAACTGCGACAGGGTTCCAAATGCACAGGGAATACTGGAGGAGTGTAGTGAGTTCTATCTCGGCCGAGGCCGCAGGACGACGATGGGAAAATTTAGCTATTGGGTAGGAGATTATCAACTGAGCAGAAAATGTTAAGTGATTGTAAATTTTCGAGGGCTATATAAGATTTTGTGTATTAATAAGGTATTTTAATATATGCACCGAAAAAATATTCAAAGGAAATGAAAAAAAATAAGATGGAGGATAAATGGAATAACTGAAACACATTCCTAAATAAGATATGAATATAACTGCAAACATGGAATATTTTGATATTTTCTATATAGTTTTCAGAGATTTCAGTGGCCAAGTTGACTTTTATTTATTCTTTCACTAGCAGCATAGCCCGGTGTTGCTCGGGTGTAATGAAAGCTTTAAAACTAATCCATGGTCCTGGACGTCAGACTATTTGGACTTTGGCACGAAAGACTAAAAAGCAATAGTTCTTTCCAGTTAAAGCGAAACCATAGACTGAAAGAACAATGAATAGATGTAAGTCAAATTTTGATTTCCTGGTATCGATATCAATTAAGTTTTTTTGTCGTAAACTGAATTTTGAAATGCTGAATAAGTCCTCTGAGTAAATGGTATCATGGCTAAGACTAAGAAATACAATAATACCTACATAGAGCCAAACACAAACCAAAACTAAAACAAAAGGACTGAAAAAATACAGACATACAAGCAGATAAACAGACACACACACAAACATCTTGCATTAGATATATATATATATATATATATCATCGATTTTTTGCACTATTGGAAGAACTGCAACCTTGAAACTTCTGGATATCGTTTCTTCTGTCTTTGTCTATGTGTGTATCAAATTTGATTAAAATCGGACCACTCCTTATATAACACGATTTTTTCGATTATCGATTATCGACACAAAACCTAGCTAAGAACACTCGCAGACGCTTATATTGCAACTGTGTAAATTTTCAAGTAAATCGGTTCAGCCGTTTAGGAGTCTATAGGTAACGGACACACACACACGCACACACAGACACACACACATGCACACACAAAGTTCCATTTATAAGTAAGTTTAGATACGGTAGTAGCATCAGTTGCCACCAACTCTTAAGTCAGTGTTGTTTGTTACCCGATTTTTTATTTTTTGCTACATCATAAAATCAGTTTACGAACCAGTAACAAACTTTTACCAAACAATTTTGCTGTACTTTTAAATATTTACTCGACAGGCGGTCAATAGAAAATCTTTCCATGTGGTAATGGTCGATGATGCAGAGAATGTTAGGAATTTCTGATCTTTATGATTCAGAATTATGATCGTGTCACGGGCCCAATGATAGGTTAGGTCAATAAGATAATGAATCATCCAACAAGAGTTACCGAGAATTGCTTCGAGAAACATCCTTGAAATCTTCCATGAATAGTGTGATCAAGATGTTCGCCTGATAGGAGTTTAATTGAGCTCTTATGAGACATGATGCGGAGATCTATTCCCAAACAAGATCCTGAACATATCAGAGAGCTTGAGACAGTTATTAAGCTGGAATAGCTAGTCATCTCTTCCAATAACTTTTACGATGGCTATCACATTGCTGTCTGCTGGATGAAATGTGGTCTAACAGTCGGCCTCTTCTTATAACTTTTAGCAGGACTGTATATGTCTAGTGAGGTTGGACTTTTTAGAGCTTGTTTTCATAGTAAAAAGTTAGTAATATATTCCATATGTGAATGAAATCCCATACGTGGATATTGTAATAAATCAGTTACAGAAATATATTTTAATAAACCTATAGAATTTCAATTTGTTCAGCTCTATTTCGTTAACTTCTTTGAACTTACTTTGTAAGTTAATTATATTTTTGTCCTGTCTTTATGTTATAAAGAATTGTTGTGGAGTAGTTTTCGCACTGAAAGTTATAACCGTGCTATTTCGCTTGTTAATCGACTTAACGCACCCAAAATGTTAGAAACTGGGTCGGCGTGATGTGGCTTCCCTGTGCCTCTTCTACAAGAACTTTCATTGTTTCTGCTTCGATGAGCTTAGATCACTGGTGCCGCCTAAGCACGAATTTACACGAGATACTAGATTAGCAACTAGGTCCCACCCTTTTACGGTTAAACAAATAAGATGTAACCGTAAATTCTACTCCAACAGCTTCTTTTCTCGCGCTTCCCGCCTGTGGAACTCCCTTCCACAACTCTGCTTTCCCGACAGTTACAATCTCCAGGTGTTTAAATGTAGGGTCAATAGACACCTCCTATCACACTAACTCCCAATTATTCTCAGAACACTCTCATCTACCCAAACCTCATTCTCGGTATCCTTACCCGCCTATCACCCACCCTCTGACATTTCCTATATTTAATCATCCTTTCTCCACTCTACGTAGCCTCCTGCGCAGTAGTGGCAGTGACATGCCTTGCTCGGGGTGAAACGCTTATAAAAAAAAAAAAATCTTTCACTGAAAACTGATTCCTTAATATTCGGCTAACTGCCGACTAATATCAACTGCCCAGTAGTTATACTGAACTCCAACAGAAGTCTAAAAACTCCCATGAACTTCCCAAGTACTTCTTCTGTTAACTTCCTGTTAACTATTATTAATATAGGAGGGAGAGTCTATTATCTGAGAAATAGATGGTTTCATCATAACAACAATTTAATTTTGGCAACTAATTAGGCAATATCAATACATATTATATAATAAATAAGTAAATGTTATAATCGCTTTGAAACCAGTGGATCTTTGTGAGAAGCATCTTTCTTCGAACCTTGTGAACTGGTGCTACAGACTCACAAAACAAAGAATTGTACGAAATGACAGAAACCACATCAGTTAACACTTCACATTATTCGGATTATTGTTCTTATCTTTATTGCTATGTTTACGACGTTTCGGTCGATGTATGTCTTCGAAAACTGGTCACCACAGAGTACACCAAATTTGTGAACTATATTCTATCCCGTAAAACAAGTGCACTGTCATTTGCTGAAGCGGTTAATTTTCTTACAGAACGTTTCAGTCCTAAAACTTCAATCATTTTAAAGAGATGGAATGAATTTAACTAGAAAGGTTAGTGAAGATTACACTACATTCGCGTTGATCGTTAATAAGCATTGCGACGATTTCAACCTGTCAGAATTGAGTGCGAATAATTTCAAGTGTCCAATATTTGTCCAGAAATTAGTTTCAGCTAAAGTGACTGAAATTAGACCAAAAGTTCTGAATAAATTGGAAAATTTGCAAAACCTTACTCTCCAACAAATAGCGGAAAACTGTCAGAGATATGTAAGCCAAGATTCGAAAAATGTCGAGGGATCATAAGAAAAGTAAGCTGAAAGAAAAAAACAATTTTATTCTCCCTCTAAATCAAACTAATCAAAAAAGAAACAAAGCAACTTGACCCCCAACTCGTATTGTGCGTCACTACATTAGCATTAGGACTACCCTTACCGGAATAAAAAGTGCCTAAATTGTAGTCGTGTCGGATACACAAAAGGGTTAAAATCTATAAAAGAGAAAAAAAAAGTGAAACACTGCGTAAAAAACGCAAAATTGGATGAACAAGACAGGTTAAACATTCAGAAATACGTGCAAGTACCAATCCTAAATAAAGATGTTAAACTACGATTCTATTCTGGTTCAGATTTAACGATCATAAATCTACACCCTTGAAAATTTTGGGAAAGTAATCTTGCTAAGTACTAATAAAGCGTCTATGTCCGTGACAGGACAGAAAATCAAGTTTAATAATTTTTAATAATTTCTATAATAGTGTATATCGATATTATTTCATATTTTAATGATAGTTGTGTTGCTGCATAGTATTTCAAAGTAGGACTTTGGATCCTGCCCTTAAACAAATCCCAACGAATCTTTCTCCATCGGAGGAAGCCGGCACAATCAACCAGGGTGAACGCCGTACGGATACATAGATAAATCTATATTATTTGTATAGTTGTTTCTTTTGTTTACTATCATCTTATATTAATACTAGCAGTATAGACCGGCTTATCTCGGGTGTAATGAAAGTTTTAAAACTAATCCATGATCCTGGAACTCAGACTCTTTGGACGTTGGCACGAAAGACTAAAAAGCAATAGTTGTTTCCAGTTAAAGCGAAACCGTAGACTGAAAGAAAAATGAATGGTTGCAAGTCAAATTTTGATTTCCTGGTATCAATATCAAATAAGTTTTTTTCGTTGTAAACTGAATTTTGAAGGCTAAATAAGTCCTCTGAGTAAATGGTATCATGGCTGAGATTAAGAATTACAAATATACCTACTTAGAGCCAAATCCGAAGTAAAAACTAAAATAAAAGGGCTGAAAAAATACAGACATACAGACAGATAAACAGACACACACACACACACAGACATCTTGCATTTTATATATATATATATTATCGATTTTCTGCACTTTTGTAAGAACTGCAACCTTGAAACTTCTGAATATCGTTCCTTATGTCTTTGTCTATGAGTGTATCAAATTTGATTAAAATCGGACCACTCCTTCTATAACCCGATTTTTTCGCTTATCGATTTTCGATATTTATTGGGGGTACCTCGACACAAAACCTAGCTAAGAACACTCGCAGACGCTTATGGTACAACTGTGCAAATTTTCAAGAAATTTAGTTCAGCCGTTTCGGAGTCTATAGGTAACGGACACACACACACACACACGCACGCACAGAGACAAAGTTCCATTTATAAATAAGTTTAGATGGTCTTTGCTGTTTATTGCTGTATACTATTTTATTATAGTTTTACCTCCATTTATCGTCCAACAGGGCCTCAGACTCAAGACATAAGTCTACGAAGAGTGAAATAAACCAAGAAAATATGTTGGTGTCTAAAGGGCAATAAAACGGTTTTTAAATGTGACTGTTTCATTTGTTAGAATAAGCATATTAATTTTAAAAATATACAGATTCAGTATATTTCATCGACATTACTAAAGCATTTGACAAAATACGACACAAAGATCTGCTTGATCTACCCGGAAAACTTGATTTATTTGTGACACATTTCCTGGGAGCTAACCATCTACATACAAATAGAAAAGAAATAAATCAACTACACAAATACAGAAGGGAACGTACGACAAGGAGGCATCTTCTCACCGGATTTATCAAAAATTTACAACGAGGCGATCTGGAAAGAAATAGACGTAAGCAGGATTTATTATTGGCAGACATAGTCTTACTGAGGATATGCAGATGGCACTGTCTTGATGCCAGACGAAGAAAGAAAACTGAAGGAATCCCTAGAGATGTTACAAAAATAAAACAGGAAAAGACAGACTACAGACTATTAGAAAAGAGCAAGAGAGGCAGGTTGAGATGCAAGCTGGTAAAGAAGCGTCAGCATCAAGAAGATGCAGAAGATTAACTAAATCAAAAATGTTTTAAACAGGAGACGAAAAATGTTGCACAAAAGTGAAAGACGCCTTCCAAAAGCTAAATAACCGAGTTACAGGAAAACTTTGTTAAAAACAAATAAAAGAGGGTTTTTTTTTAAATCATATCACCCCGAGCAAGGCGGTAACGCCACTGATGTGCAGGGGGCTATGTAATAGTGAAAAGATTGAAAAAGAGAAAGCCGGAAACCACATCCTAAACAGGGAACAAGGGATGAGCTTCTTAACCTGTTCAATAGATGTGGGTGGAGTGTGAAACGGGCGATAGATAGATCTATCTACTCCAATTGAAAAAAAAAAAGAAAAGAAACCAAAGTGAGAAGATTGGAAAAGAGAAAAGCCGGAAACCACATCCTAAACAGGGAACAAGGGATGAGCCTCTTAACCTGTTCAATAGACGTGGATGGAGTGTGAACCGGGTGATAGATAGATCTATCTACTCCAATTGAAAAAAAAAGAAGAAAAGAAACCAAAGTGAGAAGATTGGAAAAGAGAAAAGCTGGAAACCACATCCTAAACAGGGAACAAGGGATGAGCCTCTTAACCTGTTCAATAGACGTGGGTGGAGTGTGAACCGGGCGATAGATAGATCTATCTACTCCAATTGAAAAAAAAAAAGAAACCAAATTGAGAAGATTGGAAAAGAGAATGCAAGTCGTAATACATCCATAGAGTTGAATCCCCCTCCATTCCCCCTTTCTCACCATCACAATGTGGCTTCCCTGTGTCTCCTCTACAATTACCTTCACGGCCTCTGCTCCAATGAACTTATCTCCCTGATGCTTCATATTTATGAATTTACTCGAGCCACAAGACTAACGACTAGGTCCCACCCTTTTATTGTAAAACCAATTAAATGTAAATGCAAATTCAACTCCATCAGCCTCCCCTCCCCGCACTTCTCGCCTGTGGAATTCCCTTCTGTTTTTCTTTGCTTCCCTGATAGCTACATCCTCCAAGAACTCAAACGCAAAGTCAATCGTCATCTCCCATGTCACTGACTTGCATCCTCTCTCTCATGCTCATTTTTCCGTCCATTCCATTCTCATCAGTATTCCCATCCTTCTCCTACCCACTTCCTGACACCCCCATAATCTGTCACTCTTTCTCATAACTTCCCTCCCACGCAACCCCCCGCACACCAGCGGCCCTAAACTGCCCCGCTTGGGGTGATACGATTCATGAAAAAAAAAAAGGTATGTGTAAATATAGATAGATTTAGATAGATAGATAGATAGATAGATAGATATGAACAGAAGCTGATATTAAAATGTGAAGTATTTGTAGAAGAGACACAGAGAAGCCACATTGCACTAGTGAAGAAGTGACTGTATCTTGGCTGAAGAGTCAGGATGATCACATTACAGATTCTCCATTGGATTTTCTCAAGAACACCTAGGTGGATAGCAGGGGCACCTGACCAAATATAGAAGCAGTATTCAAGGGTTAAGATACTGAGAGTGGAGTGAATAGAGGAAGGAGCTTGAGAGAGAGATTTCAATTTAACAAGATTGGAGATGACTGTTGACTTTACACTTAAATACCTGGACATTGTAGCTGTCGGGGAAGCAAGTAAACGGAAGGGAATTCCACAGGCAGGGAAGTGCGAGAAAAGAAGCTGCTGGAGTAGGATTTGTGTTTACATTTTATTGGTTTCACAGTTAAAGGGTGGGACCTAGTTGCTAATTTTGTGGCTTGAGTAAATTCATGCATAGAGGGAACCAGAGAGCTAAGTTAATTCGAGTAAAAGCCGTGAAAGCACCTGTAGAAGAGACACAGGGAAGCCACATTGTGCCGGTGAGAAAGTGACTGTATCTTGGTTGCCAGGTTGGAATCGATCACATTACAAATTCTCCACTGGATTTTGTCAAGGACTCCTAGGTGGATAACTGCTATCTAATGCCAGTCGTCCTATATGACAGAGAATCGTCAGAAATGACGAGAAAGTCGTAAAAGTAATGGTTCCAAAAAAGAATGCTTAAAATGTCTTGGACAAGATATGTGTGCAATGGGAAGGTTTTAAGGAAAATGAAACGAAATGGTTACTTGTACTTAGAATCTCGAAGAGATATTTTAAATTTCTGCGACAAATAATGAGGATAGACAGCTTGATGTTAATAGTATATACTGCAGGTAAGGTGGAGGAGAAGGAATTATCAATTAAGCATGACTGGAGAAGAAAAAGAATAAGAAGAACGAGGAGGAGGAGTAGTGGGAGGAGAAGCAGGCGGAGGAGAATAAGAAGGAGAAAGAAGAAAAAGAGAAGAAGAAAGAAAAAGAGATGTAGGAGGGGGGAAGAGAAAAAGAAGTAAAAGAAAAAGTAATAGGAGGAGAAGAAGAGAAGGCAGAGGAGGAAGAAGAAGAGGAGATGATAAAAAGAAGGAAGAGGAAGAGAATAAGTTTGAGGAGGAGGAGGAGGAAGATGAGAAAAAAAGAAGAAAAGACAAGAAGAAAAAGAAAAAGAAAGAATGAAGAAGAGGAAGATAAATATAAGGAGAAGAAAGAAGAGGAGAATGAAAAGAAAAAGGAAGAGAAGAAGAAGATGAGAAGGAGGAGGATGAGAAGAAGAAGAAGAAGAAGAAAGAAGATGAGGGCGAGAAGAAGAAGAGAAGAAAAAGAAGGATGAGGAAGAAGAAGATGATAAGAAGAAGGAAGTTGAGGAGAAGAAGAAGAGAAAAAACAAGAAGAAGGAAACAGAAGGAAGAGGAAAGAGACGAAAAGGAGGATAAGGAAAAAGAGAGAAGAAGAAGAGGTAAGAGAAGAAGAAGAAGAAGAAAGATGATGAGGAGGAGAAGTAAGAAAAAGGAAAAGAAAAAAGAAGGAAGAGGAGGAAAAGAAAAAAATTGATCTTAAAGTGAATATTGTAGCGAAATTATCCTTCAGTTCTAGAAGTAAACAAATATGGCGATTTGATTAAAAAATAAACAATCAATTTAACTCAGTAAAATCTCATGTGTACAGTTTCTGCAAATTTCATCTTTCTTAGAATGACGAGTTTGAAGAAATTTCTTACGATTTCATTAAAAATATTGAAGTAGTTAGCATTCAATTCAAATGCTCCATAGAAATCACTTCAGTTCCTCTTTTACAAATTCTGCATTGAATTAAATATTTGCACCTTTCAGTTTTATTATTAAAATAAATGTTCATAATTTCTGTTGAATAGTTTAAAAAAATAAAAAGACGGGTTAAATCGGAAAAGAAACATCCTTCATTCGAGAGAAATCCTAAAGTTTTCGCTTCTAGATTCCGGAGTAAAGGAGTGACAGAGCTTTTTATAATCCTGAGCGGCAAAAACTTGCAGCCATCTTGGCAAACAAGGTGGGTTAATCTTTATAAACTATTTACTAGCTTAAAAACATTTCAATTGTTATAATACAAATTAAAATGATTTCAGGCGACTTGTATCTATACAACTCCAGATTTAACACAGGTTTATAAAATATGGATATTAATTGATCATATTATAATTAATTAAGAGTTTGTTTAACTTATAATTAATGAGCAATTTATATTTTTATTATACAAATAATATCAGATTATAACGGTGTGCATTAATAAGATTATCTCAGCTGTAGAATAAAGAAACAACTCTTTGGTGTCTTCAAAACCTCTTCATTGTTCAGTTTCATAGATATTATTATATCTAATATTTCCCTAAGAAGGAATTTCGCTTTAAAAACCGTTTACGCTTTCTTCGAAAACCTTTGTCGCTTTCTTTCTTTCTTCTGTCTAAACTTATCTTTCTGTCAGTCAGTTAAGTGCCATACGTGATACACGCTTGGGCGATCATGTCTCGAAAGAGACATGACTAACTGGGCAGAAGATTATCCCGCAGTAGGTTGCCATTGCTTTCTGTGGTAGACTAGTTGCCGACCAAGGCTATAGAACCCAATCTATCCTGTCATTTAACCCATAACTGAAAAGAATAGACTGATTTATACCTTTCCCAAGGGTATTTGCGCGTAAGTGAAGGCAATGAATTCAGCTGGAATTCGAACTCGGCTCCCCGATTTCTCGTTCCGAGCCGATATCCAATGCACTACAACGCACATTCTGTACTTTTCCTAATTTGTGATGCGGTTAGTCAGGGTCTATCCTGGTCAACACGGCACCAGACGTGACGACGGTCTCCGGTCGCTAGTCGTGATGGCTTCGACACTGTAGCTGGTCTTCAGGTCGCCTATTACACCGGTGTTCTTCCTCGCCTACGCTGTGAATTTTGATCACAAAGAAATAATGCTGAAATAATGCTGTCTCTTTACCAAGTTAACCAGACCGGACGCGTGCGCACAATTCGGTTAATAAAAATGGCAACTAAAGTAAATTGAATGACGCCTGAATACGTTGCGGAAAAAGTCTTTATATACAAAAAAAAAAAAAGAAAAGAAATGGTACATTACAATCATCAATATCTTATCTCAACAACGGAGCGAAAGTTTCGTCTAAGAGTAGTGTTTATCTTCTTAACGTGAATTCAAGCTTTTGGTTGGTCATGTCTGTCACTCCAATCGGAGTTTTCAAGTTGTGACGATTTAAAGTGTCGTATCGTGGATGGCAGCGGCGGTAATTTGTCTTATCTATTTTAGCTCAGCGCAACAACTGTTCTTTGACTTTAACTCTTTTCGGTTGGTCGGTCGGTCTGTTGGACTCTTTCTGTTTCTCTTTACATCTTAAGCCAGGACTCTGTCGGAGGCGGCCGCCTCTGTCCCTACGGTTGGCACCCATCGGCTGGAAATTATCTCTGTCTCTGTAAATCTTTAGTCAGGAACTCTATCGGTGGCCACCGTCTCTGTCTCTACGGACGTGGCTCCCCGGCTGGGAACCGTCTCTCCTTTGTCGTTACATCTCGACTGAAAACCCCAAATTGGTTTTGGCCCTCCGGGGCTCTATTTTTATGCTTGTCCAAAATTCTCTTAGGGGAGACATGATGGACGCGGGATGATCTTCCGGGATTTTAAATCCGGAAAAATAAATGACATTATCAATTGGCTAAGGAAAAAAAAATGATGTCACCAGGAATATTGCTATTGAAATATATCTGCTTCACATATCCGCATATATTGTGCCTCTTACACTGTAACTCTCTACCTCGAGTGAATATTGGGCCTTGTACAGGATGAACCTTATTAAAGAAATAACAAAGAAATAAAAAATAGCCTAATTCTCAATGATGGATGGGCAGGTGGTGTAATGGAGAAAGGCTTGTAATGTGAATTTGGATATTCGAAGTCCATCAGGTCCATTACATTCAATTATGCCAAAATACCCCTGTTAAAGGTATAGATCTATTACTTCCTTCATCTATGGGTTAAATATCATATCATGTATGTGGAAAAATTATGATTATTTCAAAAATATTCTTAATGCAATATTCAATAGCAAGAAAAGAAAATACTTATTTTTTTTTTTTTTGCAAAAAATGTTTCAGCTTTAAATAACCCAAAAAGAGTTGATAAGCCGTAAAATAAGAAATCAATTATACCACGTGATATCTAGGTGTAAAAGGTTTTAAAGTCAGCATCTGGAGTGCTTTTTTGTCTAGTAATATCAATTATTAATTATAAATCTTAATTCATTATTATTATTATTATTATGGATTCAACACTTCCCCTATCTATGGATTAAATAGCATGACTTGTATCTGGAAAAATTATGGTTATTCTCATATTGTTCATGCAATATTCAATTGCAAGAAAAGAAAATAATTATTTTTACAACCTAAAATGTTTAAGCTCTAAATAACTCAAAATGGGTTAATAAGCCATGAAAAAAAAAAAAGTTTTAAATTCATCATCTGGAGAGTCTTTTTGCATATTATCATCGATTACGAATTCTGAATTTCTATCTATTATTATTAATACTATTATTATTACTGGAATTATTATTATTACATTTTGATTAATCAACGAAAACTACATGACCTCCTACAGAAGGTAACTGAAGAAAGTAACAAGAAAGGACTACAGATAAACTGCAGGAAAACCGAATGCACGGTCATAAGTAAAAAGGGCAGCCCAGTATGCCAAATACAGGTCGGGGATACTAGAATCAAGCATGTAAAAAATTTAAATACCTGGGAAGTGTTATAACAGAAGACGGAAAGTGCAACACAGAGATCCGAAAGCAAATTGTCATGGCGAAGGAAGCATTTCAGAAGTTGAGTAAAGTTTTAAGAAACAGGACAATTTTGCTAGAAACTAGGAAGAGAGTACTAGATTGCTACGTGCTGCTCGTCCTTCAGTATGGCAGTGAATGCTGGATAATACCATCAAAGATGAAGGAAAAACTTGAAGCAACTGAAATGTGATTCTACAGAAGGATGCTGCGAATATCATGGATCGAGAATGTGAGCAATGATGAGGTCTTGGAAATGATGGAAACAAAAAGGAAATTAGTACTGAGCATCAGGAAGAGACAGCTGAAGTTCCTGGGACATGCACTGAGGAAGGAGAGCGTGGAGAACCTGATACTAACAGGCCAGATAGAGGGAAAAGAGACAGGGAAAGCAACGGATAATATATTTGAAGGACCTAATCAGGTGGATGACGGAACGAGGATTGCATGGTGAAACAGAAGAAGGCATGGTGTAACAGGATCAGAGCCACCAGGGATAAGGAAACATGGAAAGCCATGATCGCCTACGTCCTGAAGGGACAGGGCACATAGAAGAATCACATCCGATGTTCATTTTGTCTTTCTTTTCTTAGGGTGGATCAATTTACAATAGATTTATATAGCCAACTAGACACCCTATTAAGTTTTATTATTATAATTATTATTCTAAATCCGATGTGCTTAATCTATAGTAATATGGAAAGAAAATTCTGGTCGTATGTGCCAGTTGTATAACTCTACTATGAAGATAATATCGAGTATTTACTTCAGTAGGGAGTCATTATTTTCCTGGGCCAACTAACATGCCAGACATCAGGAAAAAATGAAAACGAAAAAAAGAAAAAAAAAAAGAAGAAAAAAAAAGAAAAATAAAGGTTATAACTTCACATACTCTGACTGGCGGTTATAAAAGAACCAGTCGTGTGTAAAGAAGGCCTAGCTTGTTACACATGAACAATAAAGTGACTCACAGGCCATTACTGTCGGCTTCGAAACCAGCTCCCAAAAGCGCCCCCATTGCCTCGAACGAGTTTGACACCAACCTACAGACATTTCAAGAATGCATGCAAAACGCGACACCGAAATCCGAACGCGCATTGACCTAGCATTCCTATAACGTAAACAAAGTACTAAGAAGCAGGAAAATATTGTTAGTAACAAAAAGAAGGAGTGCTGAACGCTTATGCGATATCAGTCCTCTTGTATGGAGTGAATGCTGAAAAATATCCTAACAGATGATGAGAAAACTGGAGTTAACAGAAACTTGTTCGACAGAAGGATACTGAGATTTCATTGAAAGAAAGCTCGTAAGTAACGATACAAAAAGGACACATAATTGTGGTGCAGTGGATATCGGCTCGGAATGAGAAATCGGAGTGTCGGGTTCAAGTACCAGTTGAATTCGATGCATTAACTTAAGCGCAAATACTCCTGGAAAAGCTATTAATCAATATTTTGAACACAATTTTATAGCTTCAACGAAATATATACTATAGTCTATGGGTTCAATAGCAGTACAGATTGGGTTCTATTGTCTTTGTTAGTAATCAGTCTACCGCAGAAAGTAATGACAACCTACTGCGGGAAAATCTTCTGGCGAAGCGTGTATCACGTATGGTATTAAACAGACACACTCAGAATTACCCAGAGGCGGTTGAAATTTCTTAGACACGTAATGAGGAAGGGGTCGATTGGAAAACTTAACCCCCACAAGAGATAGGAAGTCGTGAAGACCCTCGATTGTCCACGTTTAGAAAGACACATAGAAGGAAATAAAGAAGATTCCCGTTCCTTAGAACGAAACAGGTTTTTGAATTGTAAGACTTTTCTTGGAAATAATAATAATAATAATTTTTATACCCTACACTAGAAAGTTTGGGTCACTGTGTCAGGTCAGGAAGATTTTTCCCCCTGAATCCATCTT
This sequence comes from Ascarosepion bandense, assembly GCA_037127315.1. Lineage (NCBI taxonomy): Eukaryota > Metazoa > Mollusca > Cephalopoda > Sepiida > Sepiidae > Ascarosepion > Ascarosepion bandense. The sequence continues at coordinate 115,819 of JBBBDQ010001762.1, read as the reverse complement.
GCACATACACAAATCAACCATCAGTCCGTGCATAGAATACTGCTGTCATATATGGTCGGGCGCCCCTGCTGTTCATCTCAGTGTTCTCGTCAGGCTCCAAAGGAGAATCTGTAATGTGATTGGTCCCGACATGGCAACTCAACTCCAGCCACTTTCTCATCGGCGGGATGTGGCTTCCCTCTGTCTCTTTTACAAATATTTTCATGGCTTCTGCTCCGAAAAACTTAGGTCACTGGTGCCTCCTCTATAAGAATTTACTCAGGCAACCAGACTGGCAACAAGGTCCCACTTTTTACAGTTAGATCAACCAAATGCAGGCGACAATTCTGCTCCATCAGCTCCTTTTCTCGCGCTTCCTGCCTGTTAACTCCCTTCTATATACTTGCTTTTCTGACGTCTATAACCTCCAAGAATTTAAATGCAAAGTCAATTCCCATCTCTTATCCACTTAAGTCCAGGCCTTTCCACATCACCCCGTGTATTTTGTTCTTTTTCTTTTCTCTCTACCTTCGTAATTGTTTTTACTCCTGTGTTCGCATCCTTCTCTTGCTCTTTCTCTTTTACCCCTGTAGCTGGTTTGTCTTTGTCTTCACTCTCTTCCTGTCTAAAACTTTAACTCTCTTATGTAGCACCCTGCACAATAGCGGCGGTACCGCCTTGCTTGGGGTGAAATGATTTTTTAAAAAAGCTTAGTATTTAACCTGGGAGGAGAAGATGAGAAATCATACTTTTCACAAGAGTATTTGCACTGCACTGAATATAATGAAACCGACTGAAATTCGAACACAGCGTTCTACTTTCTTTTTTTCGAGCCGTTATCTATTAAACAACCTGTAGATCCAAGTTTACAACAACTGATATTTTCTAGCGGTGACCCATCTAGGTACAGACCAGTTTCTTATTGCTTAACCGGTGATCAAGCAAGGACCGGTATTCTGTGATTTGAGAGTATTAACTTTTTAAAATTGTATACATGTATTATTACAGCTCAATTGTTAGATACAAAGAGTCGTGAGTTCAATACCTGGCGACAGTAGTGGCGAACAAAAACTAAGAGAGGTGAGTTAAATGGAAATAAGTAAGACATCGAAAAGTATCATGACTCATGGAACGAGAACAATCTATCCAAAAAATTGAAATAATGGGTTTCTGAAGAAGGTCGGGACGTAAAACGGCAGAAACGTCGTGAATATGACAATAAAAATGAGAACAGGTCTCTGAATAATGTAAAAATGTTAATGCCTCATCTCAGAAAGATAGACAAATATATTATTGAGTTGGGGTTAATGTTACGTCGGATAACAGACTTATGTGAAATAATACAAAACAACGTAATAGTATAAAAGTAGGTGTATTGACAGGAAAGAGAAGTATTTACAAGAGGTGAGGATTAGTAGAATACAGAACAAGGTAATTAGTATACAGTATCGTCGTAGAGACGTGATAGATTTACTAGTAGAACACTTCCGGTGCAATACCGGAAATACCCGACTGACTCACTCGACTTCCTTCCTCGAGGTATAATCACTACTATTTTATATAGTGATTAGAATAGTCCATTTCCGTGGAAAGGTGGAGAGCGCCCCAACAGTGACATATAAATCAAATCCGACGGAACTACAAGATAAATAACAAATAGGAAACGTTTATTAATCTACGTTAAAAATGGATTCGATAAAGTTTGGCAGTGTTAATCTTATGTTAGCTTTGGATGTGCGTAGTGGTGCAGTGGATATCGACTCGGAACAGGAAATCGGAGAGCCGGGTTCGAATTCCAGCCGAATTTGTTGCATTCACTTAAGTTCAAATCTTCTTGGAAATGCTTCTAATCCGTCTCTTCTCCCTTCAGCTATGTGTTAAATAGGAGAACAGATTGGGTTCTATTGCTTTGGTTGGCAACCAGCCCACCATAGAAAGGAAAGGTATTAATTTGTTTGTTCCCTCCAGTTATAAGTTAAATAATAGGACAGATTGGGTTCTATAGCCTTGGCTGGTAAACAGTCTACTGCAGAAAGCAATGGCAACCTACTGCGGGAAAATCTTCTGCCTACTCAGTTATGTCTCTTTCTAGACATGATCGTCCAAGCGTGTATCACTATGGCACTAAACTGACTGACTGATTATTATAATTGCTACTAAAGCTGCCGATGGTTTTTGTTGCTGTTTTAGAATTGCTTTAAGTTGTGTATATGTCTGCCAAAGGTTTATTGCGTTGGGGTGGCACATTATGAGGGACGGTCAGTCTTCGTTTTCGTGCAAACATTAATTATTTCGTTTTTTGTTTTTATTTTCTTTTCTTCTAAACATGCTCTAAAATATTAAAGACATCCTGGGTGAGTGACTGAAACATTCTTGCCTTTGACTCTAATAAGTTTGGAATCCGTCCGTTTTACAGCCGAAAGCAATGCAAAAGCTTTAAAGACTCTCTCCACTGTGTATTTAATCCATAGTCCTCACTTTCACCTTGTCATTTCGGGACACAGGCGATTAAGGCTCTCCACAACTTACTATACTTGGTGACTAATAACAACTTTTTTTTCTCTGTCCACTTCGTGTTCTGCCTTCTATTCAGGGAACCTCGTTAGGTAAGTGGCTCTCTACTTTTCCTTATATAGGATAAAATCCTATATAATCCATCAGTCAACTGAAACACACAAAATAAATTGCACACCCGCAAAATCGGATCCAAACGACTACAACATTTGGGAAAAACCCAAAGTAAAATTGCACACCCGCAAAAAGGGATTCAAACGACTTCGGAAAAATCCAAATAAGAAAAATTCACAAGTCAGTGTGAAAAGCTAATTATGGATCCTAATTGGTTAACAAACCGAGAAATTCAAAAGACGTCAGCGAAACGGGATTTTTCACAGCTAAAGAAAAAACCTTTCTGGGAGCCTCCCCACGTGACGAGAATTCGATATTTAAGGAGGTCCCCTGACCGGTCACAGTGAGTCCGTCAGGTGGAAGCACTAACTGACAACTTCTCACCATGTAAAGAAGAAACTTCAAGCTTGCTCGCCCTCACTTACACGTTCTCTTCTTCATTTTCAAACCACGCCCCTAAAGAGGACAACACAACGACAAAATGGACACACTTGTTAAATACCTCTCCTTTATTTGATTTCCCTTCTCCTTCTCTCAGCCTGTCGCGAATTAATAAAAAGAGGAAGGAACAAAGCCTTTACAATCCGCTGATACACAAACATGAACTCTAAACTTCTGTTGAGATTTTAAATACCTACATTTCTCTACGAATAATTTTACTATAAAACAGCAAGAATTTTCTCATTTTAACATTTTTCATTTTGCAAATATATTATAGAGTTCAGTTAATAAATTTCACTTATATTTTCCTTCTTGCACTTTTGTCATTCTGTAAATAAATTTTTACTTTAATGCACACACGAAATATTTTGTCCTTTCACATTTCAACGTTCGACCTTCAACTTAAATTTATATTGTGGGGACTTCGGACGTATTTGAAAAAAGGCCAATTGACCAAGCATGACCGAGGCCCACTACGCCAATCTCTCTTGTCTCCAAGCCGTCTTTCCTCATTACGTATCCAAAGCTATCTTTCTATTTCCATTTCTTTTAAGACTTCCTTCTTGCTTACTCGACCGTAACAATTAAGACGTTTTGCCACTGGGCAACGTTTCGGGACCAACTACAATTAATCCTCGGAATTACTGACATTAAGTCAGTCATGTCAATCGCTATAAACTGGTATCCCTTTACATCATTTTATTTTATTTTTTGTACCTTAGGATACTTTTGAAAAGGGACACCATGTGCAGGTCGTACAACGGTGAACGATTCAAAATAAGAAGTCGGCAAGTCAAAGTCAGATAAAGTTCGATGAATTCACTTTCACACATTTTTTTTCACCCCGAACAAGGCGGAAACGCCACTGATGTGCAGGGGGTTACATAAATGTAAAAAGATTAATTAGAAAAGAGTGAGGAGTACAAACTAGTTAGAAAGGAACAATAGAAAGCTGAGAAAGCAGGTGCGATGACAGATACATAGGTGGAGAGAAAGGGAAGGTTATACAGGGGTGGGGAGAGAGCTAAAGTCCAGTGGTTAGTAGATGAGTATTGACATTGCATTTAAATTTCTGGAGGCTGTAGCCGTCAGGAAAGCAAGAATACGGGAGTGAGTTCCACAGGCGGGAAGTGCGAGAGAGGAAGCTGCAGGAGTAGAATTGTCGTCTGCATTTGGCTAACCTGACTGTGAATGGGTGGGACCCAGTTGCCAGTCTGGTTGCACGAGTAAACACCTGTTGAGGAGGCATCAGTGACAAGCTCATCCGAGCAGAAGCCATGAAAGTATTTATAGAAGAGACAAAGGGCGGCCACATTTCGACGATGGGGAAGTGGCTGCAGTCGAGTCGCCAGATCAGTACCTATCACATTACAGACTCTCCTTTGGAGCTTGTCAAGAACACTGAGGAGAACGGCAGGGGCACCTGACCATAAATGGCAGCAGTACTCCATGCACGTACTGATGGTTGACTTGTATATATGCAGGATGGATTCAGGTGGGAAAAAACATCCTGGATCGACATAGTAACCCAATCTTCTTAGCAGTAGATTTTGCTATGGATTCAATATAGTGGTTCCATTTGAGGTCTGAGGATAGGGTAAGTCCGAGGAGGCGTAGTGTATTACTCTCAGGGAGAATCACTTGGTCCATGCTTAGAAAAGGTATGAAGTCATCTCTAATCCTCGAACTATGGATTAAATAGGTAGACAGACTCGGTTATCTAGCTATGATTGGCAAACAGCATAGCAGAAAGACAATGCTGAACTCTAAAACGTATATAGTCCAGATTTGATTTCATTTTTTTTTATGGTATATCAACTTTCCGTGGGTCATCTAATGCTGAAATTTAATTTTCTTGAAAGTTCTGAAGTAATAAATATAATATGCGTTATTCTGTTTTCACAACTGATTACATGGTAAATGATACTCAGCTGTTATGCATGTACGTGCTTGTTGGGACATAATTACTAAAAGTTGTGATAGGTGCGTGTTAAGTTGTAGACTTTGTTTTAAGTTTTATTTTGCAATACAGTCCAATTTCTTTCAGAAATTGTAGAATACTATATTAATTAATGTCATGAAAGAGTTCTTTGACACTGGTTGTTTTTACAGTTGATTTTACTCTATGGACTATTTGAGGCTGAAATCTAAATATTTTGGAACACGATTTCGTAACATCAATGAAATATCTAAACTTATTTATAAATGGAATTTTGTGTGTGTGTGTGTGTGTGTGTGTCTGTGTGTGTGTGTGTCCGTTACCTGTAGACTTCGAAACGGCTGAACCGATTTTCTTGAAAATTTACACAGTTGTACTATAAGCGTCTGTAAGTGTTCTTAGCTAGGTTTTGTGTCGAGGTACTTCCGATAAATATCGAAAATGGATAATCGAAAAAATCGGGCTATAGAAGGAGTGGTCCGATTTTAATCAAATTTGATACTCTCATAGACAAAGACATAAGAAACGATATTCAGAAGTTTCAAGGTTGCAGTTCTTACAATAGTGCAGAAAATCGATAATATATATATATATATATATATATATATATATATATATATATATATATATAAGGCAAGATGTTTGTGTGTGTGTTTGCTTATCTGCCTGTATGTCTGTAATAATTTTTTGCTTTTTAATCTTTCGTGCCAACGTCCAAAGAGTGTGAGCTCCAGGACCATGGATTATTTTAAACCTTTCATTACACCCGAGCAACGCAGGGCTATACTGCGAGTAATGAATATTTCCGCCAATAATGAATGCGGGTAGGACATCTTGTTGCTAGAGGTCACATGTTACAAGCAGCTAATGTGCGTTGTGGTGCAGTGGATATCGGCCCGAGACGAGAAATCTGAGATTTGATTTCGAATTCCAGTTGAATTCGTTGCATTCACTTACGCGCAAATACCCATCTGAAAGGTATTAACCCGTTTCTTCCCTCCAGTTATGGGTTAAATAACATGACAGATTGGGTTCTATAGACTTGGCTGGCAATTAGTCTACCGCAGAAAGAAATGGCATACTACTGCTGGATAATCTTCTGCCCAGTCAGTCATGTCTGTTTCGAGACATGATCGCCCAAGTGTGTATCACGTATGGCACTTAGCTGACTGACTGACAAGAATAAAAAGTTCAATTTTCTTTGCAGTGAAGTTTGTTTGATCAACTAATTAAGTGTTCTTAGTGCCGTGCGAGATGTTGGACAGATTTACTTGATAATCATCATCCTAATGTGCTTATAAGCTCGTAGAAAAAGTTGGTGGTTGTTGGCTATCATCTTTTCCAATGCATGCGTGTGCATGTGTGTATGCACGTGCAGATTAAACTAACGTCTGAAATTGTTTTGAACACCGGAAAGCGGTCGGCTTCTTTCTTTCTTTTTTTATATCTGTAATGGAGGCTGTTCGAAATCTAATTTCACATGGAGGTGTGAGCTTTTTGAAAACGAGGTTTAATTAGTTCGAAAATAATTTCCCACTGGCTCTCGAAAATCATTTTCTCTGTTTTGTTATATTTTTTTTTATAATCGCCCCAAGCAAGGCGTTTTACTTCCACTGTTGTGCAGGGGTTACATACGGGAAAAGTTACGAGAAAGAGTGACAGGTTATAGGGGATGTCAGGAAGTGGGTAAGAGAAGGACGAGAATACTGATGAGAGTGGAGTGAACAGAGAGAGGAGCGTAAGTGAGAGGATGCAGGTTAGTGAGATAGGAGATGACTGTTGTCTTTACAATTAAATTCTTGCAGATTGTAACTGTCGAGGAAGCAAGTAAATGGAAGGGAAATCCACAGGCAGGAAGTGCGAGAAAAAAAGTAGAATTTGAGTTTATATTTTATTGGTTTTTGGTTTTAAGAGTAGGACCTAGGTGCTAATCTTGTGGCTCGAGTAAATTCATATATAGGGAACACCAGTGAGCTAAGTTCATTGGAGCAGAAGCCGTGAGAAAATTTGTAGAAGAAGCCGGTGAGAAAGTGAGTGTATCTGAACTGCCAAGTCGGGATCGATCACATTACAGATTCTCCGTTGGATTTTGTCAAGGAACACAACGTGGATAGCAGGAACACTCGACCAGATATGGCAGCAGTATTCAAGAATAGCGTCATTACCAATATATATATATATATATATATATATATATATATATATATATATCTTGGTATTGACGCTATTCTTTAATATATATATATATATATATAATAACTTTAGTAATTATAACAATATTAATAGTAACAGAAATAATTCTGCTAATACTACTAATAGCTTTACTATAATTTAGATCGTCTTGAATAACCCACCGAGAACGAACTCGGAGGGAAAATAAGGGGAAGTAAAAATAGAAGCAAACGAAGTACATGAACAAAATGTCAAATACTCGTAGGAAAAAAAAAAACCCAAGACGAAAACTCTAACACTAAAGCGCTCAATACGAAAGTAGAGCAACAAAGACAGAAAATCTAAGTGAGAGCCAACAAACCTACCTAGGTTTTACCCTTCGGCTCGTCAGGGTAAATTGCATAGATTTTCTGTATTTTTAATGTCCTGACCAATAAAATGGAAATAACCTCTGGTGTCACAGGAGTTACGGCCCCTGCGGATCCGGAAGGGAATGAAATAATAAGAAGGGACATGAAGCACGCTAGCAGAGTTCGTCTTTGCTCTCTAATTAATCATCATCATCCATCCTGCTGACCCACAATGGTGGTAGTCGATGTTTCGCAAGCATTGTCTCCAACACCAAATATTACATTATATATATATATATATATATATATTGGTAATGATGCTATTCTTTAATAAATTTAAATATTAATAATTGATTTAAAATTAATTTATATAATTCTTTTGTGTTATTTTTTAAAATTCTATTCACAAACAGGTATTGCTTCTAGTATGTATATTTAAATAGACTGGTGTATGTTACATTTGCATCATAATCAAGTACAGATTTTCTCACTTATGGCAAATCCCAGTTCTGTAACATCTTCTGTTTTAATTAAACGAATTTTTTACGCACTTATGCGTTCATAAAATCAGTAAACAAAGTTTAATTGCGCGTTTTTCCATTTTACGTTTAAGCTCCATAACTGAATTCTGTTGGTTTGCGTCGAAAGATTATAAATTCAAGATGGCGTATAGTTAATGTAAAGACGCACTTGACAACAAAGTATTCTTTCAAATGTATGTGATTCATTCCATTTATACGTCAAACAGACCGCATCATTAGACAGGAAACAAAAGACCATCTTGTCATTTATGAATAAAGTGTCGCTGCCGACATTTGAGTTTGAGCACGGGTCATTAAAGAACAAAAATAGTCAACCTTGTTTTGATGCAATTAGAGGAACCGTTATGCTTGGATTACAGGACTTTGTAAAAATAATATATATATATTATCATAAACATATATACATATATATGTATATATATATGTTTTTAATAATAATAATAATTATATATATATATATATATATATATATATATATATATATATATTGTCATCCGCAGACAGATCTGTTTCGCATCTCATCGGTACGGTTAGACTCCGATTGGTTTTAACCCAGGATTGAAACCCGACTGAATTAGCGTCAGTCAGCGATTCTACCGCTGGGCTATGGGCGTTCGATGGAAGAAGGCATACCTTTTAGCGCGTATATTCTCATTATACGCGCCCAATTCGCATTGTGTTTAATTCATTTTACTGAATGAGCGATGCGTACATCCCAGATTAGCTACTGTTTTCAAAGCTTACCATTCTTCCAGAGTGCTCAATATATTAGCACTATAGTCAGGCGTTGCTCGGCTGTAATGAAAACTTTAAAACTAATCCATGGTCCTGGAGCTCGGACTCAGCCTAAAGAATATTTGTGTGAAGTTTGGTGAGAATCGGATAAAAATTGTGTAATTGTATAAAGTACATACAGACAGATAAACAGACACACACACAACCATCTAGACCACTCCTTCTATGACTCGATTTTTTCGATTATCGATTTTCGATATTTGTCGGAAGTACCTCGACACAAAACCTAGCTAAGGACACTCGCAGACGCTTATAGTACAACTGTGTAAATTTTCAAGAAAATCGGTTAAGCCGTTTCGGAGTCTATAGGTAACGGACACACACACAGATACATACACACATAGACAAAGTTCCATTTATATATATATATATATATATATATATATATATATATATATATAGACTTTTAATTAAATTCAATACAGTTTGCATTGCGACACGAAATTTCTATGTTTCGAGATTTTTACCCCGTCATCAGGCAATGTTAACTCATTGGTATGAAAATGATTTTCGTTTGAATATAGAAAGCAATACCTTTGTTATTTATTGATGTGGGAGACAGAAAAATTCATATATCATAACAAATCTGAATAAAGATCCACTTTAAACTTGAAAACTTTTAAAAATTTATATTTTTGGGGAATAGATGATTTCTTCTTTCAACCTGAACGCAAAAGTGTCATTCTATCAAGACTCCTGTCTAGACTTCATTTCCGTTGATGTATCTATTATTGTTACAAAAATTATTCTCTTATTTTTGTTTGTATCCCATCATTTTCTAAAACGAAAAGGAAACAAAGAAAACATTTTTACTTTTTATCTGACGTCACCTGCATATATATATATATATATGTGTGTGTGTCTGTGTGTGTGTGTGTGTGTGTGTGTGTGTGTGTGTGTGTGAAATGTGTATAGATATAATTATAAATATATATATGTATATATATATTTATATAAATTCATTTTGTTATATATATTATATTATTTATATATTATATATGCGAGGTACTTATTTGAAAGCCCTCAATATCAGTGATAGAGCTGACATATTCCTATAGATAGGTCTGAGTTTGTGACCCTGGGTTTCACGCTCTTGTGATCGTCAGACAAACAGATTAATTTTTTAAAAAAATTGGCTGTATGTAGGGCTGCGTATATTGATGTATTTTTGTGAAAGTGGGAGGAAAATTAGGATGAAAATTCGAAAGAAAATTTGCTTCATGTATATTATATAAAGGCAAGCTAAGTGCATAGGCAACACATGTACTAGATCGGTGCAACTGAGGGACCATTTAAGAAAAGCAAAAACAACCTCAATCTTTCATTTTCAAACTGAAAATACTCGAACATGACTACACTATCCACATACGAATGGCATCTAAAAGACATAAATATTTCACCATCAATAAGCTGGAAAATATTGAAAAAATCACTTACCTACAACAATATTACAAAAATGCTTACTTTGCCTACATGAAAAGTCGCAATAATGTATCATACGCCATGAAAGAACTTACATAACATCATAAATAATTTCCAAATGCAGACATGAAAATAAATACCTAGTATTACAATTGATACCAAACGAGTAAAAAAAAAAAAAGAAACTGCTGATACCATAATCCTCTCAATTATTCTCTATTTCAAATTGCCATCATAATAATTGCATTTATTGTTATTATCATTCCACCAACATTACTAATCACAACTACCGCTTTACAATAACTATTTGCTATCACAACTGTTATTATCATCAGACTAACTCCAAATACTACTATCACCGTAAATTACTCCTCTCTTCCGCAATAAATTTAATACCACCACATAAAAACTAACAAGCATTTTAAATTAGAATTTCTACCATTATAATATATGCAACCACAAAAAACAAGCTAACAACCGACTTGAAAATAAAAAATAACAATACAGCCTTAAATAATTAAAAATAATAACAATTTTTACCTATGATAGTTTCACACAGAACGCATCATACTTACATATGTACGTACGAGAAATCGACAACCGTCCGCGCATTGACATCGCTACACTATTTGAAGGCACCAACCGAATGCGTATGTATGTGCGCAACGGCACACATATACATATATGCCAAGCCCCACACAGTTCGCATATAGTTATGATTGTGTGAGCCCCGTTGGACGGGCGTGCGTGTGTGTATGCCTTTGCGCACGTCAATGGGTGTACAAATGTGTATATATGTCTGCATCTGTCACGACGACAAATTTTCCTCTCGCTTCTACAAAATCACACTAATATACGCAGCCCTACATATAGCCAATTTTTTAAAAAAAATAATCAGTTTGTCTGACGATCGCAAAAGCGTGAAACCCAGGGTCACAAACTCACATCTATCTATCTATCTATCTATCTATCTATCTATCTATCTATCTATCTATCTATCATAGTATGTTCTCTATCTATCTATCTATCAATCTATCATAGTATGTTCTTTCTATCTATCTATCTATCAAGCTTATAAGCTTGATATATCTTCTATCAAGCTTATATATATATATATATATATATATATATATAAGCTTGATAAGAAAAAAAGAAGGACATGACAGCATTCTTTGAAGGTGTTATTTCTAGTATATGTGACTTAAGAAAACATCTCAGATGCATTTATTAAATCTGATTAACCCTTTTTATATTAGAACCGTGTCCGAATCAACGCACTTCGTTGATTTCCGTTATATTGGATTCACGGTGATTTTTGATTTGATGAATCTTATTATAATTTTAAATTAACCGGGAAAACATAAATAAAACAAGTAAAGAAAATTAAATACATGGGAAGTGTTCAGAAAGAGGATGAAAAATGTGACACCGAGATACGAAGAGGCATTGGCATGGCAAAGGACGCGTTTCAAACACCAAACAGCGTACTGGGAGACAGGAAAATCTCATTGGAAACAAAGAAAAATGTTCTGCATTGCTATGAAATATCTTTCCTTCTGTATAGCAGTGAATGTTGGACGATCTCTTCAAGGATGATGGGGAGGCTCGAGGCAACAGAAATGTGGTTCTACAGAACGATGCTGAGGATACCATGGACCGAGCACGTGAGCAACGACGAAGTGTTGGAAAGGATGCAAACGAGAAGAAAATTTATACTTAACATCAGGAACAAACAGCTAAGTTTCCTGGGACACGTAAGGAAGAAAGAGGTTTTGGAGAATCTGATACTCACATGATTGATAAAAAGAAATGAGAGACAGGGGAAAGCAGCGCTAGTCATTTGATGGGATTGAGCAAATTGATGGCGGAGCGGGGTTTGGGATAGAGACGAAGAGGAAAAATATTGAGAGCGATAATGGAAAGGTCCAAGTAGAGGTCCATGATCGCCTACGTCTTGAAAAGACATGGCACATGAAGAAAGATAAGATATGTTAATACCTAGACATGTGTGACAAGACGATAAAGTATTTAAGAGATTGCGTGTATTTACGGTGCAGTTTCACATGTACATTTAAAGAGGAAAACTAAAAAATTTTGAGTTATACCAAAAACAGTTTATTTTCTTTTGCAATATAAACCGTAGTGAAATAAAATTGCTAATTTCTCGTGTGTGTCCGTCTTCTTTTTGGCCCTTGATTTAGGCTAAGTAAGTAAATGCATCGTATTAATGATCGAACTCAAGTCAGCATTGTGCACAGGTGGAACAACCAAAAATATTTTGTACTTTCTTTATCGTTCAATGATTTAAACATGATTATGGGATACTCGTTTTCTGTTTTGTCCATGTGTTAGGGTAAACAAAAGCATCGTAAAAATGGTCGAACCCAAGTCAGTCTTGTGTGGAGTCTTGATAGTTATATCTATTCATTTCAACTGTAAAATGGTGAGACCTTGTCGCCAGTCTAGTAATGTGCTTAAGTTCATAGTCTAGATACCACAGAGAAAAGTTTATCAGAACAATTATTGTGAAAGTATTTATAGAAAAGGCACAGGGAAGCGACGTTATGGCTGGGAAAATGACTTATGCCAAGATGCCAGGTCAGGACGAATAATATTGCTGATTCTTTGGATTTTAGCAAAGATCTCTTAATTTGTGGCAAGAGAGTCTGACCATATGCAGCAGCAATATTTCAATGCATAGAGAAATGGTTGTGTTATGAATACGTACGATGAATACGAGTGAGGAAAACTTTCTAGGACAACATATTGAATCAATAATCTTACATGTTAATGTCTAGTCACGTGTGCTAAGACTGTTACGTAATGAGAGTTGTAAATGAGTCTACATCCTGTAGCTGCCGTTTTGCCAGATACAATTTTTTAAAATCATTTCCTCCTAGACAAGTCAATAAAGCCACTGAATGCGAAAGAATATGAGAAAATGAAATAAACATTGTTAAGGGGCAAGGACAATAAAAGAACAGGAAAGGAGAAAGAAAATAACGATTAAGACTATTTCTTTTTCTGAAGATCAAATTTGAGTAGAAAGTCAGTCAGTTAAGTGCCATACGTGATACACGCTTGGGCGATCACGTCTCTTTCGAGACATGACTGACTAGGTAGAAGATTATCCCGCAGTAGGTTGCCACTGCTTTCTGCGGTATACTAGTTGCCAGCCATGGCTATAGAACTCAATCTGTCCTGTAATTTGACTTTTGGCTAAAGGGGGAAGAAATTATACCATTAAGTGGTAATTAGTGGGGAATCATGTTATTACTTCATCAATATAGAAAACCGATCCCCCACTTTATATCCAGGAGAATCCTTAATCGTGTTTCCAACTATTATATTCAGCCAGTCAGTTAAGCTTCATACATGAGACACGCTTTGGGTGACCATGTCTCTTTTGAGACATGACTGACTGGGCAGAAGGTTATTCTTCAGTAGGTTGCCAATACTTTCTGCGGTAGACTGGTTGCCAGCCAAGGCTATAAAACCCAATCTGTCGTGTTATTAAACCCATAACTAGAGGAAAAGAGACGGATTATTACCGTTCCCTAGGGTACTTACGTGTAAGTGAATATAGGGAATTCGACTGGAATTCGAAAGTAAGAAGCCTTAAGAGAGTGTCACAAGCGAGCAGTATGTGAGAAGAAACTGTTAGCTACGTCTACATTACGGCTAAATCTAGCGAAATCAACGGTAACATGAAGAAACCTAGCAGTCAATCCAATAATGTGCTTAAACCAGTACTGTTGCATGTTAATATCAAAGCACGTGTCCTTAGACTACGCTATTCTTTTATGACACTAAATGTAAATGCGTCTAAACCCTGCAGTTGTTAGACACAATTATTTTTAAAATCATTTCCTCCCAGACAAGTCATTAAAACTGCTGAATGCGAAAGAATATGAGAAAAAGAAATAAACATTGTTAAGGGGCGAGGTCAATAAAAGAACAGATATTAAGGAGACAGAAAATAACAATTAAGATTGTATTTAAACTTCTGAAGATAAAATTTGACTAGAAGGTCAGTCAGTTAAATGCTATACGTGATACACGCTTGGGTGATCACGTCTCTTTCGAGACATGACTGACTGGGCAGAAGATTATCTCGCAGTAGGTTATCATTGCTTTCTGCGGTAGACTGGTGGCCAGCCAAGGCTATAGAACCCAATCGGTCCTGCTATTTAACCCATAACTGGAGGGAATAGACGGATTAATACCTTTCCCAAGAGTATTTGCACGTAAGTGAATGCAATGAATTCAAGTGGAATTCGATCTCAGCTCCCCGGTTTCTCGTTCCGAGCCGATATCCACTACACGACAACGAATATCCTCTAAGGCGACACAGGGAACCAGTACTGTTGCATGTTAATATCAAGGCACGTGTCCTTAGACTACGCTGTTCTTTAATGACACTAAATGTAAATGCGTCTAAACTTTGTAGTTGTTAGACACAATTATTTTTAAAATCATTTCCTCCCAGACAAGTCATTAAAGCCACTGAATGCGAAACAATATGAGAAAACGAAATAAACATTGTTAAGGGGCGAGAACAATAAAAGAACAGGTATTTAGGAAACAAAAGATAACGATTAAGACTGTATTTAAATTTCTGAAGATCAAATTTGACTAGAAAGTATGAAGTCAGAAGAAAGTGTCACAAGCGAGCAGTATGTGAGAAAAATCTGTTAGCATAAAACTTACGGTAATCTCAACATGATGAAATCTAGATAGTACTCTGGAATAAAAGATATTTTACGCTATATACCTAAAGCTCTAACGCAAACCAATCTTTTGATATTACTGCTTGTTTAATTGGATTGCCCTACAAAAATTGGTTGAATAAAGCATAAGAAGTAAAGCATTTAAATTAAAAGTCTTTCTTTTAATTTAAATGAAATTATGATATAGTTCTGTCAGGCTGAAAACACCGGTTCTTGTTAGATTACCTAAGTTAAGCGGTGACGTACTCGCTCAGCTGCTTCGATGAGAGTAGGCTTGAGAAACTCGGGAACTGTATACTACAATCATAAATATGTACTGTTATCTAGACCACGAAACACGTTTCGGCTTCAAATAATCCACAAAGTGTTGATAAGCTTAAATAAAAATGTTCATTTTAAAATCTAAAAATACGTATATACTATGTTTTAAAGGATGTACACACCTAACCATAATTATTGGGCCACCTCAGTTTTTTTTAAAGAAATTATGTATTTCATACTATTTTTAGTATTTAATGCCAAATGAAAATAGAATGTCATTATTACTTTGCAAACTTTTGCAAGGCAAGGAAGCAAAGATGAACTCGTCCGAATCCCCCAAGATTTTCTTCATTCTCTCATTGATGAAACTGCAATGTAGGTAATTACTAAATATTTATAAATTCATCTTTTCCAATCTTTTCACGCTCGTCTTTTATTCATTTATTTTTTTCAATTGGAGTAGATAGACTACACTATCGCCCGGTTCACACTCCACCCACGTCTATTGAACAGGTGAAGAGACCCATCCCTTGTTCCCTGTTTAGGATGTGGTTTCCGGCTTTCTGTTTTCCATTATTTTTACCTTACGTAGCCCCCTGCGCATCAGTGGCGTTATCGCCTTGCTTGGGGTTATATGATTAAAAAAACAATTTGATGCACATGTTATTTGCAATATTAACAAAGACAAAGCGCTCTATTTTCATTTACAATTATTCACTTGGCAATAAATACTAAAAATAGTCTGAAATACATCAACTTTTTTAAAACACTTGGGTAGCCAGGAATAATTATGGCCGGTAGTGTACATTGTGATGCAATGGATATCAACTTGAGATGAGAAATCGGAGAGCCGTGTTCGAATTCCATTTGAATTTGTTGCATTCAAATATTGCGCAAATATCCTCGAGAAAGTTTTAATTTTTCTCTTCTCTCTCCAGCTATGGGTTGAATATCAGGACAGGTTGAGTTCTATAGCTTAAGTTTGCAACAAGTCTTCTGCAGAAAGAAATTCCAAACTATTGCGGAAAAACCTTCTGCCTAGTCAGTCAGATAAATACCCAAGCCTGTATTACGTATGGCACTTATAGACTACTAGCAGTATAGCCCGGCGTTGCTCGGGTGTAATGAAAGGTTTAAAACTAATCCATGGTCCTGGAGATCTGACTCAGCCTAAAGAATATTTGTGTGAAGTTTGGTGAGAATCGGATAAAAATTGTGGATTTGTATAAAGGACATACAGGCAGATAAACAGACACACTCACAAACATCTTGCCTTTTATATATATATATATATATATATATATATATATATATATTATGGATTTTCTGCACTATTGTAAGAACTGCAACCTTGAAACTTCTGAATATCTTTTCTTATGTCTTTGTTTATGAGTGTATCAAATTTGATTAAAACCAGACCACTCCTTCTATAACCCGATTTTTTCGATTATCCATTTTCGATATTTATCGGAAGTACCTCGACACAAAACCTAGCTAAGGACACTCGCAGACGCATATAGTACAACTGTGTAAATTTTCAAGAAAATCGGTTCAGCCGTTTCGGAGTCTATAGGCAACGGACACACACACAAACACACACACAGATGAAGTTCCATTTATAAATAAGTTTAGATGTTAACGATATTTGTGCAAAATGAGGGTCTTTCAAGTGTGTGTGTGGGGTGGAGGTCACGCATAATTGTGCATATTGGGTGTGACTGTATGCACTTTGGTATGACCTTCCCTACCTGCTTAATGGGGTGAACAATTGGCAAATGTGTCGAGTGGGGGGTCAACAGAGTAGGCCACTTGAAAATCAGCCAAGTGATCTTGAAACTAGATTTATGTCACCGATACACAGTGAAGTGTTGGAGGGTGCCTTAGTTTACAGGAAACAAATATTACCATGGAAAAAAGAAAAAACTATAAAATTCGGAGGGGATATGATTTCCAACAATGTATGTGGATCATTGAATGACAAAATTGTAAGAAAATATCCCATGTAACAGGTTTGTCCTTGAAAAGCATTTCTTCAGACTAAATAATATTGTTTTAAACAATAAACTTTTCAGAAAGGCATCAGAGCTTTTCAGATGGTGAACATCAGTTCAAGGTCATGAAAAGTACAAATTGCGTACTTTTAGACACAACCATTTAGCTAATCTACAGTGAGATCAAAAAATACACTTACAGTAGGCCATTTGGATTTTACAAAAGGCTACTAAAAAGTGGGGATTTTTCCCCTCACTGAGGTTATACATTCAACCTCCATCCTGTCGCTCGGGGCCAAGATATTTACTACACCAGATATTTACTGCTCTATTTCTAATATTTATACCGATTTTTCTCACATAAATACACAAACATCGTAAATTAACCTTTCTCATCCTAATTTTCGGATGAGAAACATAGTTTTTAAAGATGTAAGAAAATCATTTTGTTGTTTTTTTTTATATCTAGGCTGATTGGAAGTACCTTCCAATTTTGTGTTTGATAGACTCTCTCGTTTTACTGTAAGTTTTACAAGATGGGAGAGTTCATCATACATAAATAGGGAGCTATTTTTCAACCATCTTGCATATTTCTATATTTTATTTTATTTTCAATATTCTCTTAATTTTGTTTGCTTATAAATTGCTACATCACCTTTTGTCTACCCGTTTAATGCCAACTCATTCTCGGTGTTTTCCGCCCACTCTTTACTTTTAATGTTAGCAATCAGAAAGGCACGAGTTAACAGTCAGGTTGGCACTACACATTCGTCGTAATATATGTGTTTCAATTATTCGAATGTGCTGTCTATGGCGAAAGCGCGAAGCATCATCTTATTTCAATCTCAAGCTTACACTGAAATACATCAAATTGGTATTTGAAAAAAGTACTACGAAAGGATGTGCGTTGTGGTGCAGTGGATATCGGCTCGGAACGAGAGATCGGGGAGCCTTGTTCAAATTCCAGTGTAATTCATTGCATTCACTTACGCGCAAATGCCATTGAAAAAGGTATTAATACGTTTCTTCCTTCCAGTTATGGGTTAAATAACAGAACAGATTGGGTTATATAGCCTTGGCTGGCAACCAGTCTACCGCAGAAAGCAATGGCAACCTACTGCGGGATAATCTTCTGCCCAGTCAGTTATGTCTCTTTCGGGACATGATCGCCCAAACGTGTTTCACGTATGGCACTTAACTGACTACGAAATAGCAATTTTGCTTGGAAGATCAGAATATTCAAAATATTTTAGACTTGAACAAAAATTATGGTCGATATTATTAATGACCAGCTGAGAGAAAATTTGAAAGATAAAAATCCAGTCTGTGTTGTTTGCTCTAAAAGCATTCTTTTAAACACCATGTACTTTCAGGACATAGGAGATTTTTTTTATAATCATTTCACCCCAGGCAAGGCAACTTTATTGCTACTGTTGATGTTGAGGAAAGTGATGAGAAAGAGGGGTTAGTTGTAGGGGATGTCGGGAGGAGGGTAATAGATGGATGATGATACCAGTGTGATGGGGGTTGAGTGGATGAAAAAAAGAGCTTGATAGAAAGGATGCAAGTTCTTGAAATAGGAGATGTCTATTGAGCTTACATTTAAATTCCTGGAGATTGCAGCTGTCGGGGAAGCAAGTTAGTGGAAGGGAGTTCTACAGGCGGGAAGTGCGAGAAAAGAAGCTGTCAGAGTAGAAATTACGGTTACAATTTATAGGTGTCACTGTAAAAAGATGGGACCTATTTGCTAACCTAGTAACTCATGTAAATTCATACCTAGTGGGGCGCCAGTGAGCTATGTTCGTCGAAGCAGAAGCCGTGAAGTATTTGTACAAGAGGCACATGGAAGCTACGTCACGCCAATGAGAGAGCGAGTGCAGTCGAGCAGACAAGTCGGTATCGATCACATTACAGATTCTCCGTTGGATTTTGTCAAGAACCCAGAGGTGAATATCAGGGGTACCCGACCAGATGTGGCAGCAGTATTCAATACACAGGCGGATGGTAGATTTATATATATGCAGGGTGGCTTCAAACGGGAAAAAACTTCCTGGCCCTGCACAGTGAACGAGACCTTCTTAACAGCGGATTTAGCTATGAATTCGATATAGTCATTCCACTAAAATAAAACAAGATATTGAAATCCCTGGGAAGCATTCTGACGGAGGATGGAAAGTGTGACACTGAGGTCTGAAGACGCATTGGCATGGCCAAGGACCGCATTTCAAGAGCTAACCAGAGAACTGAGAGACAGAAAAATCTCATTGGAAATAACGAAAGGTGTACTAGACTGATATCTGTCCTTCTGTATGGCAGTGAATTTTGGACGATCTTATCAAGGATAAATGAGAGGCAGCAGAAATGTGGTTCTACAGAAAGATGCTGAGGATAGCATAGGCCGAGCATGTGAGCAATTACGAAGTGTTGGAGAGGATGCAAATGAAAAGAAAACTCATACTTAACATCAGGAAGAGACAGCTGAGGTTTCTGGGACACATAATGAGGAAGGAGGGGTTGGAGAATCTAATACTCACAGGACGAGAGACAGGGGAAAGCAGCATGAGACATATATTTGAAGACTTTGAGCAAATTGATGGTGGAACGGTGTTCGGAAGAGATACCAAAGGGAAAAATATGAGGAGTGACAAGTGGAATTCCGTGATCGTCTATGTCGCAATTCTAAAGAGTTCCATATTATTTATCTACAAATTACTATGACTGTATTGGAAATGATTTCCCCTTGCTTCTTCGCAGTTTTGGAATTTTGGAATAATCATTTTAGACTTATTCATTTGGTTGGACTATCACGAAATTTAATGGGTCTTTCATGCAAACCATCACGGTCTCTTCATGAAAGGTTATTAGGGTGGTATTCTGTATCCTAATATAACAAGTCAATGTAGGAGTTTTCTGGGCGAACAACTGGTATTCATCCATGTTTAGGTATCCAGAAGAACAATTCAGGAAATGGGTAGCCATTAAAATAACGTTCAAAAGAGAATATATATATATATATATATATATATATATATATATATATATATATATATAATTTATTCGAATGACACACATTTTCGTAAAAACAACATTATCGTAAATAAATAGGCCGGTAGAAATAAATATATAATAATGTTTGATTATAAACAGAATATTTACTTAAATACGAGTATCGGTCAAAATTATACTTCAAACAATTCTCGGTTGTTTATAACCAAGTTTCGTTAACCTTTGTTAATTTCCGTAATATATATTCGTCGCCTTTTTCCCCAGTACGCCAGGATTCATTTTCATCTTTTAATATTTTAAATGTTGAAAAATGCAATTCCAAAAAATTCCAGTTGAACCTGATGATGTATGGATAACTAATCGCTTCTTGTTTCTGTTGTTGGTATTTAAGAATGTTTGCGGAGATTTCGTAAATTATTTTGTTCCAGGTAGGTTTCAATTAGTTCATCAAGCGGTTCAACATACACCCACGGCTATTAAACAGGGTAAGAGGCTCATTCCTTGTTCCCTGTTTAGGATGTGGTTTCCGGCTTTCTCTTTTCCAATTTTCTCACTTTGGTTTCTTTTTTTTCAATTGGAGTAGATAGATATACCTGTCGCCTGGTTCACACTCCACCCACGTCTATTGAACAGGTTAAGACGCACATCGCTTGTTCCCTGTTTAGGATGTGGTTTCCGGCTTTCTCTTTTCCAATCTTCTCACTTTGGTTTCTTTTTTTTTGTTTCAATTGGAGTAGATAGATCTATCTATCGCCCGGTTCACACTCAACTCACGTCTATTGAATAAGTTAAGAGGCTCATCCCATTTTCCCTGTTTAGGATGTGGTTTCCGGCTTTCTCTTTTCCAATTTTCTCACTTTTGTTTTTGTTTTACTTTTCAATTGGAGTAGATATAATTATCTATCACACGGTTCACACTCCACCCACGTCTATTGAACAGGTTAAGAGGCTCATCGCTTGTTCCAATTTAGGATGTGGTTTCCGGCTTTCTCTTTTCCAATCTTCTCACTTTGGTTTTTTTGTTTCAATTGGAGTAGATCGATTTATCTATCGCCCGGTTCACTCACCACCCACGCCTATTGAACAGGTTAAGAGGCTCATCCCTTGTTCCCTGTTTAGTATGTGGTTTCTGACTTTCTCTTTTCCAATCTTCTCACTTTGCTTTTTTATTTTTTTATTCATTTGGAGTAGATAGATCGATCTATACACCGGTTCACACTCCACCAACCTCTGTTGAACAGGAAATGAGGCTCATCCCTTGTTCCCTGGTTATTTTGTGTTTCCGGCTTTCTCATTTCGAATATTCTCATTTTGGTTTCTTTTCTTTTGTGTTTTTTTCAATCGGAATAGATCGATCTATCTGTCGCCCGGTTTACACTCCCTCCACGTCTATTGAACAGGTTAAGATGCTCATCCCTTGTTCCCTCTTTAGGATGTATTTTCCACCTTTCTCTTTCCAATCTTCTCAATTTGGTTTGTTTTTTTTTCCAGTTGGATTAGATAGATCTATCTATCGCCCGGTTCACACTCAACCCACGTCTATTGAATAGGTTAAGAGGCTCATCCCATGTTCACTATTTAGGATGTGGTTTCCGGCTTTCTCTTTTCCAATTCTCTCACTTTGGTTTCTGTTTTTTTTTTCAATTAAAGTAGATAGATCTATCTATCGCCCGGTTCATATTCCACCCATGTCTATTGAACAGTTTTTGAGGCTCATTCATTGTTCCCTGTTTAGGATGTGGTTTCCGGCTTTCTCTTTTCCAATTTTCTCACTTTGTTTTCTTTTTTTTTTCAATTGGAGTAGATAGAACTATCTATCACTCGGTTCACACTCAACCCACATCTATGGAACAGCTTAAGTGGTTCATCCCTTGTTCCAATTTAGGATGTGGTTTCCGGCTTTCTCTTTTCCAATCTTCTCACTTCGGTTTCCTTTTCCTTTTCTTTTTTTTTTTCAATTGGAGTAGATCGATCTATCTATCACCCGGTTTACACTACACCCACGTCTATTGAACAGGTTAAGATGCTCATCCGGTGTTCCCTCTATAGGATGTGGTTTCCGGCCTTCTCTTTCCAATCTTCTCACTTTGGTTTCTTTTCTCTGTTTCAATTGGAGTAGATAGATCTCTATCCCCCGGTTCACACTCGACCCCTTCTTCCGTGTTTATTTCGTGGTTTCCGGATTTCTCATTTCGAATATTCTCACTTTGGTTTCTTTTCTTTTGTTTTTTTTCCAATTGGAGTAGATCGATCTATCTATCACCCGGTTCACACTCCACCCACGTCTATTGAACAGGTAAAGATGCTCATCCCTTGTTAACCTCTTTAGGATGTATTTTCCCCGTTTCTCTTTCCAATCTTCTCAATTTGTTTTTTTTTTTCAATTGGATTAGATAGATCTTTCTATCTCACTGTTTACACTCCATCCAGGTCTATTGAACATGTTTAGATGCTCATCCCTTGTTCCTTATTTAGGATTTGGTTTCCGGCTTTCTCTTTCCAATCTTCTCACTTTGGCTTCTTTTTTTCAATTGGAGTAGATAGATCTATCTATCGCCCGGTTCACACTCAACACACGTCTATTGAACAGGTTAAGAGGCTCATCCCATGTTCCCTATTTAGGATGTGGTTTCAGGCTTTCTCTTTTCCAATTCTCTCACTTTGGTTTCTGTTTTTTTTTTTTTTTCAATTACAGTCGATATATGTATTTATCGCCCGGTTCATATTCCACCCACGTCTATTGAACAGGTTAAGAGGCTCATTCATTGTTCCCTGTTTAGGTTGTGGTTTCCGGGCTTCTCTTTTCCAATCTTCTCACTTTGGTTTCTTTTTTTTCAATTGGAGTAGGCAGATCTATCTATCGCACGATTCACACTCCACCCACTTCTATAGAACAAGTTAAGAGCCTCATCCCTTGTTCCCTGTTTAGAATGTGGTTTCCGGCTTTCTCTTTTCCAATCTTCTCACTTTGGTTTATTTTTTTTTTTTCAATTGGAGTACATAGATCTATCTATCGCCCGGTTTACATTCCACCCACATCTATTCAACAGGTTAAGAGGTTCAGCACTTGTTCCCTGTGTATATTGTGGTTTCCAGCTTGCTCTTTTCCAATCTTCTCACTTTGGTTTCTTTTCTTTTTTTTCTTTTCAATTGCAGTAGATCGATCTATATATCGTCCGGTTCACACTCCACCCACGTCTATTGAACACATTAAGATGCTCATCACTTTTTTCCCTCTTTAGGATGTATTTTCCACCTTTCTCCTTCCAATCTTCTCACTTTGGTTTGTTCTTTTTTCCAGTTGGATTAGATAGATCTATCTATCGCCCGGTTCACACTCAACCCACGTCTATTGAATAGGTTAAGAGGCTCATCCCTTGTTCCCTCTTTCGGATGTGGTTTCCGGTTTCTCTTTTCCAATCTTCTCACTTTGGCTTCTTTTTTTTCAATTGGAGTATATAGATCTGTCTCTCTCCCTGTTCACACTCCACCCACGTCTATTGAACAGCTTGAGAGGCTCATTCCTTGTTCCCTGTTTGGGATGTGTTTTCCGGCTTTCTCCTTTCCAATCCTCTCACTTTGGTTTCTTTTTTTTTCAATTGGTGTTGACAGAACTATCTATCGCCCGGTTCACACTCCACCCGCGTCTATTGAACATGTTAAGAGGCTCATCCCTTATTCCCTGTTTGGGATGTGGTTTCCGGCTTTCTCTTTTCCAATTTTCTCACTTTGGTATCTTTTTTTTGTTTCAATTGGAGTAGATAGATCTATCTAACGCCCGGTTCACACTCAACCCACGTCTATTGAATAGGTTAAGAGGCTCATCCCATGTTTCCTGCTTAGGATGTGGTTTCCGGCTTTCTCTTTTCCAATTTTCTCACTTTGGTTTCTGTTTTTTGTTTGTTTTTTTTCAATTAAAGTAGATAGATCTATCTATCGCCCGGTTCAGACTCCACTCACGTCTATTGAACAGGTTTAGTGGTTCATCCCTTTTTCCCTGTTTATGATGTGGTTTGCGGCTTTCTCTTTTCCAATCTTTTCACTATTACGTAGCCCCCTGCACATCAGTGGAGTTACTGCCTTGCTCGGGGTGATACGATGGAAAAAAAGAAGTATATATATGGCTCCGAGTATTTTCAGTATTGTTTTCATGTGAAAGCATAGTTGTGTTTTCGATTTCTCAGAATTGTGTATGTCGCCTGGCATGTTGTTTTATAGGCCTAAACATGTTAGATTTATTGTTTAAATGCAGTGTCAAAAGTCGTGAGAGCAAGTTTGTGGTGTGACCAACAAATATTATTTAATCCAATAACTTTCCCTACTTAATACTTCTCGCTCCCGCTCTCGCGTGCTCATGTGTGACGTCACAAGCTGGACAATATCATCAAAGATGAAGGAAAGACTTGAAATGCGGTTCTAAAGAAGAATGCTGCGAATATAATGGTTCCAGCACTTGAGCAATGATGAGGCTTTGAAAAAGACGGAAACGAAAAGGAAATTAATACTGAGCATCAGGAAAAGACTTAAGTTCCTGTGACATGCAATAAGGAGGGAGGGCTTGGAGAAACTGATACTAACAGGACAGATAGAGGGAAAAATAGACAGGGAAAGCAGCAGATAACATATTTAAAGTGTCTGAGCAGGTGAATGTTAGAACGGGGTTGCGTGGTGTAACAGGAGAAAGCGTGCTAATTGCCATCAGGGATAGAGAGAATTGGAAAGCCATGATCACCTACATCGTGAAAGGACAAGGCACAAAGAAGAAGAAGAAGAAGAAGAAGAAGAAGAAGAAGAAGAAATACATAAAAATCCAGATTTTTCTCAACATTCATCTCTGCTCTGAAAATGTATTCCAGTGTAATCAGACAATTTTACGAATTATTATAGAAAGGTATGAAACTGAAAAATAACCGACATATTTTAATTTATTTGATCATTGCATATTTTCATAACAAGATTTATCAAAAAAATATTTTGACTGGTATATATATATATATATATATATATATATATTACGCTTGAATAATATATTGAGTTCTGCCGGTGACTGAAGTGTGTATACACCGCATGTATATAACAAGCTAAAATTTCTCTTCTCTCATTCCATGCGCCTATGGCTTAGAGAGTAGGGATTCGACTGCCATTAAATCGCTCGAGTTTCGATCCCAGCTCCAATAAGTGGAATTTTAGTCGAAAGAGGTTTAATATATATATATATATATATATATATATATATATATATATATATATATATGTATATACTGCTTAATAAAAACAGAGAATCTACTCAAATATGAGTATTCATTAAAATTTCTCTTTATGATTTGCTTAAGTTTTTTAACGAATTCTTGGTGGTAACTACTTATTCAGGCTTTCTATCTATAAAGTCGTCTTATAGGATACTAAGTACCCCAATTATAAATATATATCAAATATGTGACCGTGGCTTTGTTAGAAAAGGGCTTTCTCACCGACGCAATGTGGCTTCCCTGTGTCTCTTCTACAAATACTTTTACGGCTTCTGCTCCGATGAACTTAGCTCACTGGTACCACCTATATATTAATTTCCTCGAGCCACAAGATTAGCAACTAGGTCCCACTCTTTTACTGTGAAATGAATAAATTGTAAACGCAAAATCTACTCCAGTAGCTTCTTTTCTCGCACATCCCGCCTGTGGAATTCTCTTCCGCATACTTGATTTCCTGACAGTTATAATCTCCAAGAATTTAAATGTAAAGTCAATAGTCATCTGCTGTCTCACTAACTTATATCCTCTCTCTTATGCTTTTCTACATCCACCCCACTCTCATCAGTACTCTCTTCCCTCTCCTACTCTCTTCCTGACATCCCTGCAACCTCTCACTCCTCATAACATTCCTCCTATGTAATCCCCTGCACAACAGTGGCAGTAAAATGTCTTGCTCGATTTACTATGAATTTATGTTGTTAAGATAATAAATTAATTTATTTTTTTCAGGTACTTTGCGATTTTATGCATCCTCCAAAACCTCATGAAGTACACGACTGATGAGTTCATTAGCGGCCACCTTTTTCCGTAACATTTTATTGCTGTCACTTTTCACCTGTGAATTTATTACCGGCTAGCAGTTTCTGGAACATTTTGTGACTTTTTAGTCCTGTGACTTTTTCTGTGTGACTTTATTACCGGACATCATTTTCTGTGATTTTTTTTTTCCTGTGACTTTATTCCGGCCACGAGAGCACGAGTTACTGATGGAACACTTGATAATGAACAACACTGAACCATTGTTTTAAAGACAAAGAGACACAAGGAGGTATGCACAGGTACTTTCTGAAATCAAGTAATACAGTGGAACCTCTACTTACGAAATAAATTCGTCCTGGGAGTCGTTTCGTAACGTGAAAATTTCGTAAGTAGAGACGCGTTTTACTCTAGAAATACCCTAATCGGTTCCAAGCCTCCAAAAATTCCAACATAAATTTTAATAAATTATAAAAATGCATCAAAACCTGCAACAAATCCATGCTAGAATTAGATTCAGTCAGTTAAGTGCCATACGTGAAACACGCTTGGGCGATCATGTCTCGAAAGAGACATGACTAACTAAGCAGAAGATTATCTTGCAGTAGGCTGCCATTGCTTTCTGCGGTAGACTGGTTGTAGAGAGTTGTACTTAATGTAAAGAATAAAGAACAAAGAATAAAATAAAGAATAAAAAATATATTGAGTTCGAAATGACTTGTTGGTTCATGGGATGGAGGATAGAGGTAGTTTTCGGTCGGAGGTACAGCGCCTTAATAAACGAAAACTACTCAAGGCCGGGCGGGTGGGCAGAGACATTATCGAGAATGAGGTGGCAATTGAGGAGGCAATGAGGTGGACTCTGGAAGCTGCACGTATTTTGAAATTTTTGCCTTTCGTATCCTGAAATTTCTTTTGTAACAAGAGGCAATATTTTTCCGAAGAGGCGTTTCATAACCTGAAAATGTCGTTTGTATAGCCTTTCGTAAGTAGAGGTTCCACTGTTTTTGACCAAACATTTTATGGCTCAATGAAAGAAAAACTTGAAACAACTGAAATGTGGTTCTACAGAAGGATGCTGAGGATATCATGGACCGGGCATGTGTGCAATGACGAGGTTTTGGAAAGGATGGAAACGAAAAGGAAATTAATACTGAGGATCAGGAAGAGACAACTAAAGTTCCTGGGTCATTCAATGAGGAAGGAGGACTTGGAGAACCTGATACCAACAGCCCAGATAGAGGGGGAAAAGAGACAGGGGGGAAGCAGCGGATAACATATTCTAAAGACCTGATCAGGTGGATGACGGAACGAGGGTTGCATGTTGCAACAGGAGAAAGCGTTCTAAGAGCCACCAGGGATAGGGAGATGTGAAAAGCCGTGATCGCCTACGTCCTGAAAGGACAAGGCACATAGAAGACAATGGTAGCGAAAGGAGAAGTGAGATTAACTATTAGAAAATATTCAGTGAAAAGATGAAAGGGTATCGTGCTTCAGTCAAGTGCCAAACGTGATATACGTTTGGGCGATCATGTCTCGAAGAAGAGATGACTGACTTGGCAGAAGATTATCCCGCAGTAGGTTGCCATTGCTTTCTGCGGTAGACTGGTTGCCGACCAAGGCTATAGAACCCAATCTGTCCTGCTATTTAACCCATAACTGGTAGGAAGAGACGGATTAATACCTTTCCCAAGTGTATTCGCGCGTAAGTGAATGCAATAGATTCAACTGGAATTCGAACTCGGTTCCCCGGATTCTCGTTCCGAGCCGATATCCACTGTACCACAATACGCGGTGGAAAAGAAGACTGTTAAAATAACAATAATATACGAATTTATAGTCTGCCTTTCGTTGAGTCCATGTGTCACTAACTTGACGGGAGTTAGTGATAGGTTCATACGTAGTTCAGGTCGACACAGACGATGGTAGTGGAAGGTTTACTTGAAGGTCATCGTGATGGAGCGTAGTTGTTGCGGAAAGCGGGTCAAGGTTTACATAGATCAGAGCGACGCGGATGAAAGATATTTCGGTACAGAGATAACGTTATGCTTGATTCTAGGGAAGGAAAGATTCATGGCGGTAAATATATATGAAACACTCAAACATTCTTTTTATACAGATAAATTGAATCCAAGTAAAGGATGGATGCAATAAAAATAAGTTTAAATTGTGTAGGGGTGCGTTGTGGTGCAGTGTACAACGAGAAATCAGGGAGCCGAGTTCGAATTCCAGTTGAATTAATTGCTTTCACTTAGGCGCAAATACACTTGGGAAAGGTATTAATCCGTCACTTCTCCCCAGTTATGGGTTAAATAACAATACAGATGGGGTCCTATAGCCTTGGCTGGCAACCAGTCTACCGAAAGCAATCGCAACCTACTGCGGGATAATCTTCTGCCCAGTCTTTCGAGACTAAAGCGTGTATCACGTATGGCACTTCTGACTAACTGAATATAATATTTGCAAACAATTAAAACGTTTACTGGACATAAAGTAAGGGGTCGGTTTTCTATTGTTATGAAGTAATAAAATGATCCCCCACTAATTATGCTTAAATAATCTAATATAATCTCTCACTTCTTCCTCCAGCTATGTTAAATAATAGAATAGATTGGGTTCTGTAGCCTTAGCTGGCAACCAGTCTACCGCAGAAAGCAATGGCAACCTACTGCGCGATAATTTTCTGCCCAGTCAGTCATGTCTTTTTCGAGACATGATTACCTAAGCGTGTATCACGTATGCTACTTAACTGACTGAGTGAAACACCTTGAATAATTGTTTGGTCATGTTAATATTAACCGCTTCCTTATAAGGAGACCTTTTTAAAACAAATTATTATAGTCCGTACTGCGACTAGAAAAAAATGTATTTCCCAGTTTGATTTTATCTTCCTACAAATCAATAATTGAAGAACTGTTTTGGTGTTTTCCGAGACAACTGCCTGTTTTGAGCGACTTGAGCGTTCAGCCTCATTTGTATCGATACGACAGCTTTTAAATTCAGTATACCACCTTTTAATCGTTGTTTTTGACGGACGTACTTGTTAGATCTGAGCAAATGTTTGACGGAGCGGGGCTTAGAAGAGATACGAAGAGAAAAAAGTATTGTGAGCGACAAGAGACAGAGTCAAGGGGAAGTCCATGATCGCCTACGTCCTGAAGGGACACAGCACATGAATAAGAAAAAGCATTTAGCTTTCAATTAAAACTAAACTAAAATTTAAATTTTTTATTTTTCATTTTTAAAACTTCAATTTATAATTTAGATATCGAAAATGAGTGGAAGTACCTAAAAATTAAAGTAATTAGTTTCAATGTGACTGTGGCTATTTTTATCATGTCTTACCTGCAAACACCCCCTTTTTTTAATCATATCACCCCGAGCAAGGCGGTAACACCACTGACGTGCAGGGGACAACATAAGAGTTAAAGGATTAGAGGAGAGTGAGGAGAAGGACGAACCAGTTAGAAAGAAGCAAGAGAAGGATGGGAATACAGGTGTGATGACAGTTGCGAAGGTGGAGAGAAAGAAAAGGATCTACAGGACAGTGTGGAAAGAAGTAGGGTCAAGTAGTTAAGAGATGAGAATTGACCTTGCATTTAAATTCCTGGGGTTTTTCCATCGTCTTTGATGATATTGTTCAGCATTCATTGCCATATTGAAGAACTGACATCACATAGCAATCCAATACGCTTTTCTTTGTTTCTAGTGAAAGTTTCCTGTCTCTTAATACTTTAATCATCTTCTTGAAAGCATACTTTGCCTTGCCAATTCGCCTTCGGATCTTTAAGTGGCTGAAAATATATTCCGATATAAATATTTTGGGAATCTTTAACCTTCCTCTTCGCAATAAAAAGGTGTTTTCAAAAAGTTTTTTTTTCTTTGACACCACTATTATAACATGTTTCATTCCATCTGAAATGTTTGTTGTTTTAAAAAGCGATAGTTAGCATCTTAATGAAGCCCTAGCATAAGAAAGAGTATTTATACATTTTCTTTGTTTTTTTTTAGAATTTAGAACAAAAATATTAAACACTATTTATTTATTAGATTGATAGTTTATAAGAATAATTTATATTTACAACATTCTAAGAACGTGAACGCTAAATATGCGAATGTACTAATTAATTCAATGAAATGTTTATCAATTTATAAATAAATATTTTTTGCAATTCATTGATATTTTTATGAAATTATGAATAAAAATTTATTTTTATTGTTATTTATAAAATGATACATAGATGGTTTACATCTCTATATATAAAAGGCAATATGTTTGTGCGTGTGTCTGTCTATCTGTCTGTTTGTATGTCCTTTATACAAATCCACAAAATACAAATCTCACCAAACTTCAAACAAATATTCTTTAGGCTTCCGGTTAGGTCATAGGTTACTTATTTTTTCCAATTTTCCTCCAATATCGGAAATACATACCCCGATGTTATCCGACCAGGTTTGTTCAAGATCAGGATTTCAGCCCTTTTATCATGGTTCTTGCAGCAGAATTTGTTCTAGCTTTGGTAAAAATTATAGTTTTTTAGACTCAGGCATTAGTAGATCTTCTCAGATGACTCATTTTCCCCGATATCAGAAATCGATACCGCCCGATATTCTAATCTGATCAGAAAACGATATTCCGCCATCAATATAACTCATTTTCTCCAAGTTGACTCCCGATGGGTACGATAAGTTTTCATGACTTACTTAGGCTAGTTTATCAGTGGATGACTTATTTGACGCCGATATTGAAAATCGATACCCCGATATCCTATCGGGCCTGATCAAAATCAGGTTTTCAGCCTTTTTATTTTGTTTTTTGCTTCAGGTTTTGCTCTAAGCAAGTATAATTGTAGTTTTTAGTCTTAACAACTTACGTTTTTCGTGCCAACGTCCAAAGAGTCCATGGATCAGTTTTCAAGCTCTCATTACACCCAAGAAACGCCGGGCTGCACTGCTAGTATTTTGATAATTTTGTAATTTATTTTCACATTTTTGCTTTGCAAATAAATAAATGTTTATTAAAGGAAAATAATAAATATCGCATTCTACTTGGTTCACATACTTTATCATCTTGTATATAAACACTGCCGGGGGAATGAATGTAGTACAAAATAATAGCGGTGTCAAGGGAAAGACCGTCCTTTTGACATAAGGCTTTTTTATTTTTGTATTTACTTTTTCATGTTGGTTGGCACGAAAGTTGAAGTTTACGAATATTTATATATATATATATATATATATATATATATATATATATATATATATATTAAAGTAGAATAAATTAATTTAATTTTCTGCAATATAGTTCTTATTGTCGTCCGAAAACTGAGTAAATATCAGTAACCAAAATATAAACAGGGATGTAAATACGAGTCAGAAATTAATAATAGAGTGTGACAAAGACCAAAGTAATAACAAAATAAATATGAAAGGAAATAATAGTTTTAAAAAAAAGGAATAATAATGGCAGACAAAGCTTCATCTAATAAAATTAAAAAATTAAAATGAAAATCATTAACTTATCAAAAATGAACAATTAGAGGCGACAATACTTCGTTTATTAATAAAATATAAAGAGGAAAGCAATTACTTGTAAAATGGGAATGGTGCATTGGATATCGACTCAGAACGAGAAATCGGGGAGCCGAGTTCGAAATCCAGCTGAATTCATTGCATTCACTTACGCACAAATACCCTTGAGAAAGGTATTAATCCGTCTATTCCTTCCAGTTAGGGGTTAAATAACAGGACAGATTGGGTTCTATAGCCTTGGTCGGCAAGCAGTCTACCGCAGAAAGCAATGGCAACCTACTGCGGGATAATCTTCTGCCCGGTAAGTCATGTCTCTTTCGAGACATGATCGCCAAAGCGTGTATCACGTATGGCACTTAACTGACTGAATGGTTGAGAATCCATCATTTAATTAGAGAACTGAATAATGTAGGAATTAAAAATACTTGTCAAACAGCAATAATAATCGTTAACAAAAATTGGCATAAAGAGTTTAGGAAAAAAAATTGGCATAAAGAGTTTAGAAGATATTTTTTCGTTTTATTTCGAATGTATGACATATGAATCTCAAAGGAGGAATCAGAGTGTAAAGTTAATTTAAACATAAGTGAAAATAAAATAAGTAAATTAGTGTCTGTTATAAAGAAATCATTTGAAACGCCAATCTTAATATATTTCTGAGTTTGCTTATCAGTTGTTTTGGTATTTAATTTTTTTTCTGATGAACAAGATTGTAAAGATGTTTAAGCAAAAACCTTGACGTTCTTTTCAGATGTATAGACCAAGTTTAAGAATTACCTACCTCGTCATCAGACACGCTGAACTTTTGAACCCGCCTTTTTTCAGCCCGTCAGACTGTAAGATGGAGGTCATACTCACCCGTCACTACCACCCTGCCTACGACCGCTGCCTTTGTTCCTTTCAAAGCGCATTAGGGTGAAGTGAATCCAGTAGGAGAATAAGGAAAAGAGATTCTTCCAAAGATCGGAGCCGTTGGCAGGGTTAGTAGCGCGAGTCTTAGCCAAGTGGAAGCAAGGATATATATATATATATATATATATATATATATATATGTGTGTGTGTGTGTGTGTGTGTGTGTGTGTGTGTGTGTGTGTGTGTGTGTGTGTGTGAGAGTTCCCGGTGGCGCGTCGTACGATGATAGTGTCAGCGGTAAGAGCCATTGTTATTCAGTGGGCCTCTTCTAGTTCTACAACAGAAGCGGCAGAATGGGCGAACGCCAGCACACACATACACCCATATCTATCCCCACATAAAACACAGCCATGCCGCACCCTCCATCAATTTCCAACCCCGCTCCATCTATCACCCCAGTACCCTATTCTATCTCCACCACACACCCACAATCGCGTGTAACCTTGTACACGAATGTTTTTGCCCCTTTTTCTGGGCCGGCTGAAGTGTGAGGGAGACGAACCAACCGAGGGGGCTAAGTTAATAAAATTACTTACCGACTCGAAAAAAGGTGGATAGGAGATGATTTCGGTTTAGTTTAGCTAATCAGGTAAGAAAAGGTAAAGAAATAGAAATGAAAAGATTTTGGCAAGTGGTGAAAAGCAAACAATCGCCTGATATTTAAATTTCCTCTTTTCGTGCACAATAGACCAAGAACTTAGAATATTATTCTCACCCTTTATGACAATTAAGGCAAGGGAAAATTCAAGACTTTTGAAATAAAGAAGTTATAGATTCTAACAGCTGTATTGCTTTTATTATGTTACAAGATTAAGCATGATCCAATTTTTTTACTAATGTTTTTTTACGCTATTTACTAAAATATTCGTTATTTATATAGAGGAGGAATTATGGGCCTTTATTATTGTCTAATAAATGAAGTAATTTTTCACAAGTATTAACTAATAAATTCATTTTATTTCTAATGAAACTTTTCAACAATTAATGAAATTTTTAGCTAGTTTTCATTCAATTTCAATTTCCCCTTTTCTTTATTAGATGAAGCACCATAAATGTTTAAAAAATATTTTACTTAGTATTTAAAGTAGTATATTTGAGACAGAATAAGTTTGGATGGATCAGCTGGTATCACTATTTAATTTACTGATACCAGCTGATCCATTTTTTATTGGATGAAGCATTGTCGAAAATTATTATTTGTGAATTGTGGTGCAGTGGATATCGGCTCGGAACAAGAAATTGGAGTAGCCGAGTTCGAATTCCAGTTGAATTCATTGCATTCACTTACGCGCAAATACCCTTGGGAAAGGTAATAATCCATCTCTTTCTTCCAGTTATGGGGTAAATAACAGGACAGATTGGGTTCTATAGCCTTGGCTGGCAATCAGTCTACCGCAGAAAGCAATGGCAACCTACTGCGGGATAATCTTCTGCCCAGTCAGTCATGTCTCGAAAGAGACATGATCGCCCAAGCGTGTATCACGTATGGCACTTAACGGACTGAATTACATTCAGTGTATGTCATTTCGCTGAAGTGTAAACAACTTTGTTTTTCATAGCGTTAAACATGTCAGTTGGGCTTTGTGATGCAGTGAATATCAGCTAGGAACGAAAAATCAAAATTCGAATTCCAGTTGAATTTTTGCATTCACTTACTCCCAAATACACTTGGAAAAAGTAATTCGTCTCTTCCCTCCAGCTATGGGTCAAATAGCAAGACGGATTGAATTCTGTAGCCTTTGTTCGTAGCCAATCTACAGCAGAAAGTAATGGCAACCTATTATGGAAAAAAAAAACTTAAGGTAGTTATGTCTCTTTCAAGACGTGATCGTCCAAGCGTATATCACGTATAGTACTTAACTGACTAACTGATATACATTCATCATAATTTTTCTAATAAGATTTGTCAAATATAAGAATAGTTTTACTAATATTTTCTCTCTGCTTATTTTAAAAGGGATGTGCGATATGGTGCAGTGGTTATCGGCTCGGAACGAGAAATTGGAGGAGCCGAGTTCGAATTCCAACTGAATTCATTTGCCTTCACTTACGCGCAAATACCCTTGGGAAAGGTATTAATCCGTCTATTCCTTCCAGTTATGGGTTAAATAACAGGATAGTTTGGGTTCTATAGCCTTGGCTGGCAACCAGTCTACCGCAGAAAGCAATGGCAACCTACTGCGGGATAATCTTCTGCCCAGTTTTCTCTTTCGAGACATGATCGCCCAAGGGTGTATCACGTATGGCATGTAACTGACTGACTGACTTATTTTAAAGAATAATTTCCAACTGTTATTTTTAATTTTTGAGAGTTATTTACTTTGATATAAATATAGAGATCGTGATTTCGAATCGATCTTATATTTTGTCTTCCAATTTCTGCAATATAGTTTTTGTTGTCGTCCGAAGCCTGAGAAAACATTTGAAAGCAGTAACCAAAATATAAACATGGATGTAAATACGAGTCAGAAATTAATAATAAAGTTTGACAAAGACCAAAGTAATAAGAAAATGAATATGAAAGGAAATAATACTTTAAAAAAATGAATAATAATGGCAGACGAAGCTTCATCTAATAAAAATGAAGTGTGCCTTTTCTATCAATACTTTCACGGCGTATGCTCCGATGAACTTATATCACTAGTGCCCCTAGTTACGAATTTGCACGAGATACTAGATTAGCAACTAGGTCCCACCTTTTTCCAGTGAAACCGATAAAATGTAACCGCAATTTCTACTCCAACAGCTTCTTTACCCGCACTCCCCGCCTGTGGAATTCCCTTCCACGTACTTGCTTCCGAGACAGCTACAATCTCCAGGAGTTTAAATATAAGGTTAATAGACACCTCCTAACACACTAACTCGCATCCATTCTCTCAAACCCTCTTCCCATCTACATCCTTACCCGTCTATCACCCTCCTTCTGACAATTCCTATATCTAACCACTCTTTCTCATCACTTTTCCATATGTAACCCCCTGCGCAATAGTGGCAGTGGAATGCCTTGCTTGGGGTGAAATGATTTTTTTAAAAAAAGATAAAAATAAATAACTAATCATAAATGAACAATTAGAGTCGACAATACTTAATTTATTAAAAAAAAGTATGAAGAGGAAAGCAATTATTTGTCAATTGGGAATAATAATGGTTGAGAATCCATCGTTTAATAAAAATAACGAGAGAATAGAATAATGTAGGAATTCAATACTTGTCAAGCAGCAATAATAATGGTTGACAATACTTCGTTTCATACAAAATAAACTTGTTCGTAAATACTTATAAAAAATGAATAATAATTCTTTAATAGTTTAACAAAACTTAAATAAGAATATAATTACTATTCAAAAATAAATATTAATATTTAGCAATCCTTATTTTATTAAAATAAATAAAGAAGAAAATAATTCTAAATAACATAGAAAAATAAAGATTGACAATTCTTCATTTTATAAGACATAAGTGGCATGTAAATACTTGTCAAAGGTGAATAAAATGATTGACAAACATTCGTTAAAAGTGATATAAATACTATTAAGAATGAATAATAATGATTGACAATCCATCATTTATTAAAGATAAAGAAGAACGTAAGTCTTTGTCAAAATGAATAAAAATAGTTGAGAATAATTTGTTTAAGAAAAGATAAAGAGGAATGTATATATTATGTAAAAACTGAATAATAATGTTTAAAAATCATTCGTTTAATAAAGAAAAGGAAGGCGAAATTAAATACTAAAAAAAATGAATAATAATGTTGACGATTCTTCGTTTAAATAAATAATTGAGAAAAATGGTGTATGACAATCTATCGTTTAAAAAAGATAAAAAGAGGAATAAGTCTATATTTGTCGAAAAATTAATAATAATGGTTGGTTATTTTTTTTAAGTAAATAATTGGTAAAAATGAATTATGATGTATGACAATATATCGTTTATAAAAAGATAAACTGGAATGTTTCCATTTATCAAAAATATATATTAAAGATTGACAATCTTTCGTTTACCAAAAATAAAGAGGACGGCAAATATATGTTAAAATTCAATAATGATGGTCGACAATTCATCGTTTGATAAATGAAAATAAAAGTAAACACTTGTAAAAATCAATAACAAAAGTTGGAAATCTTTATTTAATGAGAAAATAAAGAGTAAAGTTAATATTTGTCAAAAATGAAAAAATAAATGTTGGCAGTACTTCGTTTATTAAAAAGATAAAAGAGGAAAATAAATATTTGTCGGAAATGAATAATAACGGTTGATAAGCCTCTGTTTAAGAAAAGATAAAGGCGAAAGTATAGACTTGTCAAAAATGAATAATGGTTGACAGCAATATGTTTAATAAAATATTAAGGTGAAAGCAATTATTTATAAGAAATTATTAATAATGGTTGGTAAAACATCAGTTGAAAAAAAAGCGGTATGTAAACACTAAGAAATGCAAATAACAATGTCAGACAATCCATAGTGTTGTGGAATCTCCTCTTTTTCTATGATAATGGACTCGACTTGAGTATACATATACTCCTACCATAATGAGATCCGAGTGAATTATCGGAGAGACATCGGGACTGATCCGTAAGTTACCGAACGATACCGAAGTTACACCGAGAATACTGTGTCAGTAGTCAGAATAGCTCTGAGCTCAACTCAAACAGAATAATATTACACAGATCTACTATTTCCAGCACGGTTTCACTTCCAAGACTTGTGTATATATATATATATATATATATATATATATATATATATATATATATATATATATAGTATTCCTTACTAATCGTATTCCTGGATTACTAACCTGCGTTCCAGTTTGTATATTTAAGTTCAATATAACCTATTTTTCTATCTCAAATATCTGTTTTGTTGTTCATTATTTTGCGCGGTTCCTCACCCGGAATTCACAACATATAGTTCAATAAAAAAGAAAGAGGAAATTAATAATTGACGAAAATAAATAATAGTGGTAGACAATACTTCGTTTAATAAAAAATAAAAATGAAAGTAAATGCTCCGAAAAATTTATTAATAATGGTTGGCAACCCTTTTGCTAGAATGTACAGAATAATAAGAATAAAAAAGAAAGTAAGTATTTGTCAAAAAATGTATAACAATTCTCAACAATCTTTTCTTTTAACAAAAATTAAGAGGAATGTAAATATTTGTCATAAATTTTTGATAATTGCTGACAATGTTGTATTTTAATAAAAATATATATAAGAAAGGAAATTACCTGTCAAAAATGAATAATGCTTGGAAATTTAATAAAATAACGTGGATACTTTTCCAATCGAAATTTAAGAATATTTTTATTAAAGAATAACGTGGATACTTTTCCAATCGAAATTTAAGAATATTTTTATTAAAGAATAACGTGGATACTTTTCCAATCGAAATTTAAGAATATTTTTATTAAAGAATAACGTGGATACTTTTCCAATCGAAATTTAAGAATATTTTTATTAAAGAATAACGTGGATACTTTTCCAATCGGAAAGTAATGGTTGACAGTATTGCCTGAAATAAAAAATGAAATTAAGTAATTGTCAAAAATAAATAACAATTACTAGCAAGAAGAATGTATATACAATTCAAATATGAAATAATATTGGATCACGATCATT
Source organism: Ascarosepion bandense (assembly GCA_037127315.1). NCBI lineage: Eukaryota > Metazoa > Mollusca > Cephalopoda > Sepiida > Sepiidae > Ascarosepion > Ascarosepion bandense. The sequence goes on along the minus strand of JBBBDQ010001762.1, from coordinate 77,490 downwards.
TGTTTAAAATAATAAGGAGAAGAAAACACTTCTCAAAAGGGAATAATAATTTTGGATTATCATTCGTTTAATAATGGAAAAGTGCAATTGAAATGCAATTCAAAAATTTTTGGCGATGATCGCTTAATAAAAATATATAAGATTGTAAATAATATTAAAATGAAAAATAATGGTTTACAATCGTTTATTTAAAAATAATAAAGATGAAAGAAGCCATAATAATTTGTTGACCATTCCTTTTTAATAAAAGACAAAAAAGAAAGTAAGTAGTTGTAAAATGGTGGCAAATCATTCGTTTAAAAAAAATAAAAAGAAAGTAAATTCTAGTCAGAAATGAAAAATAATGTTTGACAAAACTTCGTTCAATAAAAAATAAAAAGTAATTGAATACTTCTAAATAGAATTTATAATAATTGACATTTTTTACTTTATAAAAAGATGCAATTCAAAAATGTTTGGAGATGATCTCTTAATAAAAAGTATATAAGAATGTAAATAATATTCAAATGAAAAATAATGGTTGACAATCGTTCATTTAAAAATAATAAAGATGAAAAACTATTTGTGTAAAAATTTAAAAGAAATACTGTCAAAATAAATAACAGCAATTGACGGTCCTTAGTTTAATGAAAAAAATATAACAGAAAATATATACGTGTCAAAAATGAATATTAATGATTGACGATCGTTCGTTTATAAATATTAAAAATGAAAATACCATAATAATGGTTACCAATTCTTTTTTTAATAAAAGATAAAGGAACGAGTAAGTAGCTGTAAAATGGTGGCCAATCATTTGTTAAATAAAAAGTAAGAAGTAAGTAAATACTTCTAAAAACAGATTAATAATAGTTGATAATTTCTAATTTATAAAAAGATGCAATTCAAAAATGTTTGGCCACGATCGCTTAATAAAAATATATAAGAATGTAAATAATCTTCAAATGAAAAATAATGGTTAGCAATCGTTCATTTAAAAATAATAACGATGAAAAAAATGTTTGTCAAAACATTTAAAGGAAATACTTGTCATAACAGCAATTGACGATCCTTAGTTTAATGAAAAAAATATAGCAGAAAGAATATACTTGTCAAAAATGAATATTATTAATGATTGATGATCGTTCGCTTAAAAATAATAAAGACGAAAGAAGCCATAATAATGCCTGGCAATTCTTTTTTAATAAAAGATAAAGAAGAAATTAAGTAACTGTAAAACGGTGGCCATTCATTCGTTTAATAAAAAATAAGTAAATACTAGTAAAAAATGAATAAAAATGTTTGACAAAACTTCGTTCAATAAAAAGTAAAAAGTAAGTAAATACTTTTAAAAAAGGATTAAGGATTAATAATAGTTGACAAGTTTTGCTTTATAAAAAGACAGAATGGAATGTAAATACTATTAAAAATGAATAATCATTGTTGGCAATCATTGGTTCAATAAAAATATGAAGAGGAATGTTAATATTATTAAAAATGAATGATACTTCTTGCCAATCATTAGTTTAATAAAAAAATTAAGACGAATATATACTATATACAAATGAATAATAATAGTTGACAGCCCTTCGTCTAATAAAATATATACAAATGTTAATACTATAAAAATGTATAATAACTGTTGACAATACTACGTTTAAGAAATAACAAATATGAATTTATTTTTTAGCAAAAAAAGAAAAAATGGTTGAAAATCCTTCATTAAAAAAAAATTAAAAATACATACTTCTGAAAAATGAGTAATAATGCTTCATAATCTTTTGTTCAATAAAAAATAAAGGCGAACCTAGATTCTATTAAAAACGAATAATATCTGTTTAATAATACTTTCGTTTAATGAAAAAAATAAGTTGGAATGTAAGTACTATACTAAATAAAACGAATAATAAGTAGATACCTTTAGTAAATCGCTTAAAAAACAGCATAGTATGAGGAATAAAAGTGCCAAACTTAAAAACAAACGTTTTCCATCAAAATGTTTATGTCATAATTAAGAAAGAACGAAGCATTTTATAATAATTAAAAAAAAGATCCTTTCTAATACGTTCAAAATTTAATACGTAAATTTTTAATACATTGAAAATTTTGTAAATCAGAAATTATTTTTTGGAACTATTTAGCCTCTTTTAGCGAAAATCTGCTCCGAATAGTAAAATAAAAATGCAATAAAACTATGACATTATTTAATTAGATAAGCTTTTAATTGCTTTAATATATAATACAAATTAAGGACGTTATAGCCTAAAGAGATGTTTTTTCGATCAATAATGAAATTTTAAAAGAATTGTATTCATTTTTTAAAAATTATAATAGTTTATAATGTTTCAAAACTATTTTAAAAATATTTCAAAGACTTGTAGACGTTAGGTTGGTAGTTGATTAAGTGAAGACTATATTTAGTCATCGGAACTTGAAAAGTTTAATGCAAATCATCTAGCCGTTGTATTTTTAAAATAATTTAAAAAATTTTTGTGAGTATTTGAATTTTCTTATTTTGTTTTGCTAATTACAATGTGTACATTTAAAGATCATGTGTTTCAAGGTTTCTTTCCTGTCAAAAAAAAAAAAAAAAAAAATTTTAAATTGTACAATTATTTTACTTTTGATCACCATACACTTATTTATCTCGCATCTGTCAAGCTGTCAACACAGTTCTATTGCAGGGGAAAAGTTCAATCTTGTGAATAAGAAATAGTTTAATTCTAAATTCCATGCTATATATAAGTAATACTTGTGTAAATTAAATTACTTTAACATTAAATTAGTTAATTTTCAAAAAAATAATGTGTCACAAAAGTATATTTATATTTGCAATATTTTCAAAAACAAAGAATTTACTCTTGTTTAAAATGTATCGATCGCTGAAAAATGGCCGAAAAATCTCAAAATTGAAAAAAATCACAAAACTTCAGATTCCAATAAATATGATTTCTGGTTGAAATACATCAGCGTATTTTGCTTACTAGAAAAAGTAAATGTAATCATTTAACATTCAATTAAAACAAAAATAAACGTTTCAAGAAAACTTCTTTATATTTAAAAATTCAAATTAAAGGTTAGTTATAGAAAATGAGTAGAGGTACCTAAAAGATTTGGCAATCATTGGTTTAATAAAAAAATAAAGAGGAAAGTAAATACACGTCAAAAGTTAATAATAATATTCGATAATCCTTCGTGAGATGAAAAAAGAAGAATGTAAATTATTATTTAAAATAAAAATCTGCAAACGTCCGTTTAATAAAAAAATAAAGAGGAATGTGAATACTATTCAAATAAGAATCCGTTCTGGTACAGTGGATATCGGTTCGGAACGAGAAACCGGGGAGTCGAGTTCGAATTCCAGTTGAATCCATTGTATTCACTTACGCGCAAATACCCTTGGGAAAGGTATTAATCCGTCTCTTCCTTCCAGTTATGGGTTAAATAGCAGGACAGATTGGGTTCTATAGCCTTGGTTGGCAACCTACTGCGGGATAATCTTCTGCCCAGTCAGTCATGTCTCTTTCGAGACATAATCGCCAAAGCGTGTATCACGTATGGCACTTAACTGACTGACTGAATATAATAGTTGGAATAATGATTAAGGCTTCTACTGGGCACAAAGTGGGGGATCAGTTTTATATTGATATGAAGTAATAAACTGATCCCCCACTAATTACTACTTAATAATGTATTACATCTCTTTCCCTTCTAGCTATGAGTTAAATAACAGGACAGATTGGTTTCTATAGCCATGGTCGGCAACCAGTCTCCCGTAGAAAGCAATGGCAACCTACTGCGGGATAATCTTCTGCCCAGTCAGTCATGTCTCTTTCGAGACATGATCGCCTAAGCGTGTATCACGTATGGCACTTTAACAAAAAAAAATAGTTGAAAATACTATAACAATGGAATATAAATAATTTTCAAAAATAAATAATTGCGTTTGGCTTTTCTTCTTTCCATAAAAAATGAATAGGATACTTAAATACTTGTCAAATTTAATAATAATATCTGATAATCCATCAATCAATAAAAAAAATAAAGGAAAATTAATATACTGAATATTAGTGTGTAACAATCCTTCTTTTGATTAAAAAATAAACAGATATGAAGATAATATTAAAAACTGAATAATAATTTCATTCATTTAAATGGTCCTTAATCCTGGGTTTAAGAAAAGAAAACAGAGATTATTATATGATTCAAATATACACAAATAATGCTCGTCAATCCTTCTTTAAATAAAATATGAAGAATAAAGTTAATACCTGTGGAACTAGAATAACAATGTTTGATTCTCTTTCCTTCAATAAGAAAAATGAAGAGTAGTGTACATACTATTAAAAATAAGCCATACTTGTTGGCAATCCATCGTTTAATAAAATTAAAGAGGAATATAAATGCCATACAAAAACGAAATATAATTGTTGGCAATCCTTTGTTATTTATCAAAAATGAATACTAATATTTTCACTCCATAGATTTTTTTTTAATCACATCTCCCCAAGCAAGGCATTTTACTGCCACTATTTTGCAGGGGGTTACATAGGAGGAAAGTTATGACAGGTTATAGTGGCTGTCAGGAAGTGGGTAAAGATGATGAGAATACCCGATTAGAGTGGAGTGGACGGAGAAAGGAGCATAAGAGAGAGGATGCAGGTTAGTGAGATAGGAGATGACTATTAAATTTACATTTAAATTCTTGGAGATTGTAGCTGTCGGGGAAGTAAGTAAATAGAAGGGAATTCCACGAGCGGTAAGTGCGAGAGAAGAAGCTGTGTAGTAGAATTTGCGTTTACATTTTATTGGTTTCACAGGAAAAGGGTGGGACCTAGTTGCTAATCTTATGGCTCTAGTAAATTCATATACAAGGGGCGCCAGTGAGCTAATTTCATCGGAGCAGAAGCCGTGAAAGTATTTGTAGAAGAGGCACAGGGAAGCCGCATTACACCGGTGAGAAAGTGACTGTATCTGACCTGCCAAGTCGGAATGGGTCACATGACAGATTCTCCGTTGGATTTTGTCAAGGACACCTCGGTGGTTAGCAGGAGCACTCGAACAGATTTGGCAGCAGTATTCAATGCACGGGCGGATGGGAGATTTATATATGTGCAGGATTGTTTCAGGCGGGAAAAACTTACTGGCCCTGCTGAGAGAACCGACCTTCATGAGGCACAAAAGACCGAAAACGATGCCAAGATATGAAACCGAATACAGAAAGCTGCACAAGGAAATAAGGATAAAAAACAGACAGGCTAAAGAAAGATGTCCCAACGACAAATGCACCGAAATGGAGAGACTGAGCAATGCAAATACAAGAGTTTTTTTAATCATATCACCCCGAGCAAAGCGGTAATGCCACCGATGTGCAGGGGGCTACATAAGAGTAAAAAGATTAAGTAGAAGAGAGTGAAGAGGAAGACGAACCAGTTAGAAAGGAGCAAGAGAAGGATGGGAATACAGGTGTGATGACAGTTGCAAAGGTGGAGAGAAAGGAAAGGATATACGGGGTGGTGAAAGAACTAGAGTCAAGTGGTTAATAGATGAGTATTGACATTGCATTTAAATTCCTGGAGGTTGTAGCCGTCAGGAAAGCAAGAATATGGAAGCGAGTTCCACAGGCGGGAAGTGCGAGAGAAGAAGCTGCAGGAGTAGAATTGTTGTCTGCATTTGGTTAATCTAACTGTGAATAGGTGGGACCCAGTTGCCAATCTGCTTGCACGAGTAAACACCTGTTGCAGAGGCAACAGTGACTTAACTTCGTTGAAGCAGAAAAAAAATATGCGTAAAAACATAAACGAACTAACAAGAATAAAATCCTGTTTAGGAACAGGATTTATAAAAGCAAAGAAAGAAACTTAGCAACAGAATGTATAAAAGCAAAGAACGAAACTTAGCAACAGGATGTATAAAAGTAAAGAACGAAACTTAGCAACAGGAGGTACAAAAGCAAAGAACGAAACTTAGCAACAGGATATATAAAAGCAAAGAACGAAACTTAGCAACAGGATGTATAAAGCAAAGAACGAAAATTAGCAACAGGATGTATAAAAGCAAAGAACGAAACTTAGCAACAGGATGTATAAAAGCAAAGAACGAAACTTAGCAACAGGATGTATAAAAGCAAAGAACGAAACTTAGCAACAGGATGTATAAAAGCAAAGAACGAAACTTAGCAACAGGATATATAAAAGCAAAGAACGAAACTTAGCAACAGGATATATAAAAGCAAAGAACGAAACTTAGCAACAGGATGTATAAAAGCAAAGAACGAAATTTAGCAACAGGATGTATAAAAGCAAAGAACGAAACTTAGCAACAGGATGTATAAAAGCAAAGAACGAAACTTAGCAACAGGATATATAAAAGCCAAGAACGAAACTTAGCAACAGGATGTATAAAAGCAAAGAACGAAACTTAGCAACAGGATATATAAAAGCAAAGAACGAAACTTAGCAACAGGATGTATAAAAGCAAAGAACGAGACTTAGCAACAGGATATATAAAACAAAGAACAAAGAAACTTAGCAACAGGATGTATAAAAGCAAAGAACGAAACTTAGCAACAGGATATATAAAAGCAAAGAACGAAACTTAGCAACAGGATGTATAAAGCAAAGAACGAAACTTAGCAACAGGATGTATAAAAGCAAAGAACGAAACTTAGCAACAGGATGTATAAAGCAAAGAACGAAACTTAGCAACAGGATGTATAAAAGCAAAGAACGAAACTTAGCAACAGGATGTATAAAAGCAAAGAACGAAACTTAGCAACAGGATATATAAAAGCAAAGAACGAAACTTAGCAACAGGATGTATAAAAGCAAAGAACGAAACTTAGCAACAGGATGTATAAAAGCAAAGAACGAAACTTAGCAACAGGATGTATAAAAGCAAAGAACGAAACTTAGCAACAGGATGTATAAAAGCAAAGAACGAAACTTAGCAACAGGATGTATAAAAGCAAAGAACGAAACTTAGCAACAGGATGTATAAAAGCAAAGAACGAAACTTAGCAACAGGATATATAAAAGCAAAGAACGAAACTTAGCAACAGGATGTATAAAAGCAAAGAACGAAACTTAGCAACAGGATGTATAAAAGTAAAGAACGAAACTTAGCAACAGGATGTATAAAAGCAAAGAACGAAACTTAGCAACAGGATATATAAAAGCAAAGAACGAAACTTAGCAACAGGATGTATAAAAGCAAAGAACGAAACTTAGCAACAGGATATATAAAAGCAAAGAACGAAACTTAGCAACAGGATGTATAAAAGCAAAGAACGAAACTTAGCAACAGGATGTATAAAAGTAAAGAACGAAACTTAGCAACAGGATGTATAAAAGCAAAGAACGAAACTTAGCAACAGGATGTATAAAAGCATAGAACGAGACTTAGCAACAGGATATATAAAAGCAAAGAACGAAACTTAGCAACAGGATGTATAAAGCAAAGAACGAAACTTAGCAACAGGATGTATAAAAGCAAAGAACGAAACTTAGCAACAGGATGTATAAAATCAAAGAACGAAACACTCATACTTGAAAAAGACAAAGGTACTTCTGAGATGGGAAGAGTATATCGGAGATATTTTCCACAACAAGAGAGAACAAAATACACAAAAATAGGGATAGACTAGAAATATTAAAAACCAAAGTGGAATAGGTAATAACCAAACTGAACAGAAACGAAGCAGCAGAACCTGACAGCAGTAGACAAGATCATAGAAGTAATAAACGAAATCTTAACCAGTGGCAATATACCGGAGGACCTAGGCAGATCAATTTTCATAGCACTACATAACAAGCCAGGTGTAAAGGAATGTGAACTCCTACGAACAACCGGCTTAATGAGCCACGTAATAAAATTCATCATCTGGTTTCTGAAGAACAGAGCGCGCTGGAGAATCGGCCCAGATAAGCACCAAGTGTTGCTTCATTAAAGATAACGGTAAAAGAAATGCAATATTCATGTCCATAAATGGTATCGGGAAAAGCCATACAAATGCAGAAGGACATTTATCTATGCTTTATATACTACGAAAAGGCATTTGAAAATGTACGCCACAACAGCTTGATTGAGATGCTCGGCAGCTTAAATAATTTCAAAAAAGGCATGAACCTGTATTGGCAGCAAACAGCTAGCAAACGAATAAGAAATGAACTCAGCAGGTATACAAAAATAGAAAGGGGCGTAAGACAAAGATGTGTTTTTTCACCGGATCTATTCAACTTATACAGCGAAACACTTTTGAAAGTCTTATATCTCGGGAGGGGATAAACAGAGAAAGAATAGTGCAAGAAATAATTTTCAACACTGAGGATATATAGAGATTTATTATATCTCAGTACAATAAACCAAATACAAGTACACCAACGAACAGTTAAGAAGAATAGCATTTAAGAAGGCAATGTCTCTGTATAGGACGTATGCATCCGTCTTAAGAAGGCTTCCGTCTAGTGACGTCTAACTCTCGTCTAGGGCCGATGTCTCTCGATCTCTCTCGTATAATGACGAATAATCTCAATCACTACCGTGTAATGACGAAGACTCTCGAATAGTCACGAACACTCACGATCACTCCGGTATAATGACGAAGACTCTCGTATAGTCATGAACACTCTCGATCTCTCTGTAGTTCGTTCTAGTCCCGGTCTTTTATAACCCGGGCCATACCCATTCCTGGGTAAGACAGGATATTCCTCCACAACAGAAAGAAATAAAATCCTTGCCAGGTTTCATTATTTGCGGTCACGATCCCAACAATGAAAGATACGCGAATGACACGGTGCCGTTAGCAGACATGGAAAAGAAAATACAGCTCGATAAATTCATAGGGGGCACCAGTGAGCTAAGTTCATTGGAGTAGAAGCCGTGAAAATATTTGTAGAAGAGATAGAGGGAAGCCACATCACCCCGATGAGAGAGCGACTGCAACCGTGCTGTCAAGTTGGGATCCATCATATTACAGATTCTCCGTTGGATTTTGTCAAGAACACCGAGGTGAATAGCAGGAGCAGTAGAACAGATGTGGCAACAGTATTCAATACTCGGTCGGATAGTAGATTTATATATGGGCAAGATGGATTCAGGTAGGAAAAACTTCCTGACCCTGCACAAGTCATTTGTACATCCAGCTGCACGGAGACAACAACAATGAAAGCAAATCTGCTAGCAATGAAAGGTTTTGTAGCAAGCATCCCAGAAAAGATAATAATAATAATAATAATAATAATAATAATAATAATAATAATAATAATAATTGTTGTTGTTGTTTTGCTGTTATTGTTGTTGATATTATTATTATTATTATTATTATTATTATTATTATTATTATGATGTCATTTTTCATCATATTTCGATTTCTGCTATGCCAACCAAGTCTTCGGGAAGACCTAAGGCAGGTCGTGTCGTGTTGTTATGGCTCCATTTCATGTTTTTTTCTATCTTCCCTATCATGCCTAGCGTTACATAGACAAAGTTTTCCTTAGTGTGTGGGCTGTACTTAATAAGACAATTTTTTGTATATCTCTTAAGCTGGGGTTTCCAGGAATTCTTTCAATGTGTTGTTTTGTTCCATTTTTTATCATTCCAAGTGCACCTACTATCACTGGCACAACTCTTGTTTTCAATTTCCACATTTTTTCTATTTCAATTTCCTGGCCTTTATATTTTGACAGTTTTTCAAATTCCTTGGTTGCTATGTTACAATCCGCTGGACAAACCATATCAATTAATAGACAAGTTTTTCTTTCTGGTTTTTCACAATAATATCTGGCCTATTTGCTTCAATTTTTCTGTCTGTGTAGATAGTGTAATCCGATAGAATGGTGACATCTTCTATTTCGGTAACCGTTGCTGGGTGATGTTCATACCAGCCTTTGTTTACATATTTTCCATAGTGTTTTCACATTATCCAGTGTAAATATTGCCCCACTCTATCGTGGCGATTTTTATATTCATTTGAGGCAAGTACAGAACATCCTGAGATTAGATGGTCTATTGTTTTTTAGTATTTATCACATAACCTACATTTTGGATCCACATTATTATGTATAATATTTACCTGAAAGTTCCTAGTGAAAAGACTTTGGTCTTGCGCTGCAAGGACAAAGCCTTCAGTCTCAGACTTTAATCCAAATGCACGTAACCATCGATGAGTATTAACTTTATCAACATTGGATTTATTGGCACGTTCTGGATATTGGCCATGCAGAGCTTTATCTTTGGCTTTCATTTTCATATTTTTGGCCGCAATAGTTGGTTCTTGGCTTCTGTTTTGATTTTCTACAGAATCTATTAACTGTAAATCTTGTTTGTATTTACTGCCTTCTTTTATTATTAAATATTTGTTTCTTTCTTCATGTTGCCTTACTAATTGTATCATCCAAACCTTTGTTGTTTCAATGTATGTTAGTAAGCCAATAGTTGTTGTCTTGTATGACAATTCTAGCTGAATAAGACCTCTTCCATTATTATTATTATGTCATTTTTCATCATATTTCGATTTCTGCATTGGTCTCACTACCAACCAAGTCTGCGGGGAGACCTAAGGCAGGTAGTGGCGTGTTGTTATGACTCCATTTCATGTTTTTCTATCCTCCCTATCATCCCCAGCATTACATAGATAACGTTTTCCTTAGTGTGTGGGCTGTACTTAATAAGACAATTTTTTGTATATCTCTTAAGCTGGGGTTTCCAGGGATTCTTTCAATGTGTTGTTTTGTTCCATTTTTTATCATTCCAAGTGCACCTACTATCACTGGCACAACTCTTGTTTTCAATTTCCACATTTTTTCTATTTCAATTTCCAGGTCTTTATATTTTGACAGTTTTTCAAATTCCTTGATTGCTATGTTACAATCCGCTGGACAAGCCATATCAATTAATAGACAAGTTTTCTCCTTCTGGTTTTTAACAATAATGTCTGGCCTGTTTGCTTCAATTTTTCTGTCTGTGTAGATGGTGTAATCCCATAGAATGGTTACATCTTCTATTTCTGTAACCGGTGCTGGATGATGTTCATACCAGTGTTTGTTTACAGCTTTTCCATAATGTTTGCACATTGCCCAATGTAAATATTGCCCAACTCTATCGTGGCGATTTTTATATTCGTTTGGGGCAAGCACAGAACAGCCTGAGATTAGGTGGTCTATTGTTTCTTGGTGTTTATCACAAAACCTGCATTTTGGATCCATATTATTATGCATAATATTTGCCTGAAAGTTTTTCGTGAAAAGACTTTGGTCTTGTGCTGCAAGTATAAATCCTTCAGTTTCAGACTTTAATCCAGATGCACGTAACCATCGATGAGTATTAACTTTGTCAACATTGGATTTATTGGCACGTACTGGATATTGGCCATGCAGAGGTTTGTCTTGCCAGCGCTGTTTCATCTTTTCAAGAGCTTTATCTTTGGCTTTCATTTTCATATTTTTTGCCGCAATAGTTGGTTCTTGGCTACTGTTTTGCTTTTCTACAGAATCTACTAACTGTAATTCTTGTTTGTATTTACTGCCTTCTTTTATTATTGAATATTTTTTCTTTCTTTCTTCATGTTGCCTTACTAATTGTATCATCCAATCCTTTGTTGTTTCTATGTATGTTAGTAAGCCAATAGTTGTTGTCTTGTATGACAATTCCAGCTGAATAAGACCCCTTCCACCTTCTTTACGGGGTATGTATAGACGGTCTACATCAGCCTTTGGGTGATGCATCCTATGCTTAGAAAGAAGCTTTCTTGTTTTAGCATCCATTCGCCTGATGTCGTTTAGAGTCCAGTTTAAGATGTTGAAGCTATATTGGACAACTGGGATTGCAAGGCTATTAATGGCCATAACTCTATTCTGTGAATTTAATTCAGTTTTTAATATCATTCGTAGCCTTCTATAGTACTCTTTACGCACTATTTCTTTCATTTTTTTATGGTGAATGTTTTCGCTCTCATTTACACCTAGGTATTTATAAGCTTCTTCTGGTTTCAATTCTTTTATTGTTACAGCAGGGTCTAGGCTAATTGAGGATGTTTCTTGTATTGATCCACGTAAAACTGTAGCTTTAGCACATTTATTCAAATTGAATTTCATTCCAATGTCTTCGCTGAAGCATTTTACAGTTTGCAGAAGACCTTCCAGCTCATTATCATTCTTAGCATATAACTTTAAGTCATCCATGTAAAATAGATGGCTTATTTTCTTTTGGCCTATTTTATAACCACATTCTGTCTTATTAAGTTGACTGGTTAGTACAGAACATCCTGAGATTAGATGGTCTATTGTTTTTTAGTATTTATCACATAACCTACATTTTGGATCCACATTATTATGTATAATATTTACCTGAAAGTTCCTAGTGAAAAGACTTTGGTCTTGCGCTGCAAGGACAAAGCCTTCAGTCTCAGACTTTAATCCAAATGCACGTAACCATCGATGAGTATTAACTTTATCAACATTGGATTTATTGGCACGTTCTGGATATTGGCCATGCAGAGCTTTATCTTTGGCTTTCATTTTCATATTTTTGGCCGCAATAGTTGGTTCTTGGCTTCTGTTTTGATTTTCTACAGAATCTATTAACTGTAAATCTTGTTTGTATTTACTGCCTTCTTTTATTATTAAATATTTGTTTCTTTCTTCATGTTGCCTTACTAATTGTATCATCCAAACCTTTGTTGTTTCAATGTATGTTAGTAAGCCAATAGTTGTTGTCTTGTATGACAATTCTAGCTGAATAAGACCTCTTCCATTATTATTATTATTATTATTATAAATGTATAAAAATATCAAAGAAACAATAAAAGTAGACAGGGAATGAAACAAAAGGAATTCGTAATCTTAGATGGAAAGTACACTGCGAAGCAATTATGAGAGAAATACAATCCTCGCCAGGATTCGTCATTGGCGGCCACGATTTCAACAATTTCGGATACGCGGATGACACGGTGCTGACAGCAGACACGGAAAGGAGAATGCGGGACCTTCTACAGAAGGTATCAACAGAAAGTGAAAAGAAAGGACTGGGTTTAAACTTCACGAAAACTGAATTTATGGTCATCAGTAAAAAGAAAACCGGAAAATATCAACTAAAGGTTGGAGAATATAAAATAAAACAAGTAAACAAATCGAAATACCTGGGAATCGTTCTGACAAATGATAGAATAAAAGACATTGAGGTTCTAAGCCGCATTGGGATAGTCAAGGACGAATTTCAAATGCGAACCAGGGTGCTGAGAGACAGGAAAATTTCATTGGAAACAAAGAAAAAGTGCTGGACTGTTATGTGATATCTTTCCTTCTGTATTGCAGTGAATGTTGAACGATCTCCACAAGAATGAAGGAGAGGCTCGAGGAAGCAGAAATGTGGTGTTACAGAAGCATGCTGAGAATACTTTGAACCGAACACGTGAGCAACGATGAAGCGTTTTTGAAGATGCAAACGAGAAGAAAATCCATACTTAACACCAGGAAGAATCAACTGACGTCGATAGGTCACGTAATGAGGATGAAGGACCTGGAGAATCTAATGCTCACAGGACGAATAGAAGAAAAAAGACAGGAGAAAGCAGCACGAGGCATATTTGGTAGGTGTGAGCAAATGGATGGGAGAGCGGGATTTTGGAGAGATAACCAAAGGAAAACTATTGTGGGTGACAAGAGACAGGTTCAAGTGGTAGCCCATGATCGCCTACGTTCTAAAGAGACACGGTACATGAAGAAGAATGTTTGACAAACATTCGTTTAATAAAAATATTCAGGAATGTAAATACTATATAAATATAGATAATAATTATTGAAAATCATTCGCTTAGAGCAATATAAATACTATTAAAAATTATTAATAAATGTTGACAATGCTTCGTTTATGAAAAATTGAGCGAATAGTAAATACTTCTCAAAAATGAATTTAATTTCCGCTTTTTTTTATAAAAAGAACTATTGACAAACATAATTATTTTTTTAATCTTATTTACTCTCAAATTTATTTTTTATCAAACAATTGTATATATCATTTACATTCCTCTTTAGTCTTTAATATTTTTTAACGAAATGTAATCATAACTTTTTATACATTATTTTAGTAGTAACTACATTTTTCCATATATTTTATGAAACGAAGGATTGTCAACAATTATTATTAATTTTTGAATAGTATTTACATTCATATTTATTTTTTATTGAACGTTCAATAAGAAATAAAGAGGAATGTACATACCATTTACAAATGAATAACAATTGATTGGCAATTCTTCGTTTAATATATAATAAGACGAGATGTACATGCTCTTCACAAACAGATAATAATTGCTTGAGAATTCTTTGTTTAATATTTTTTTTTTTAATCATTTCACCCCGAGCAAGGCGGAAACGCCACTGATGTGCAGTGGGTTACATAAATGTAAAAAGATTAATTAGAAAAGAGTGAGGAGTACAAACTAGTTAGAAAGGGACAATAGAAAGCAGGTGCGATGACAGATACATAGGTGGAGAGAAAGGGAAGGTTATACGGGGGTGGGGAGAGAGTTAGAGTCCAGTGGTTAGTAGATGAGTATTGACTTTGCATTTACATTTCTGGAGGTTGTAGCCGTCAGGAAAGCAAGAATACGGGAGCGAGTTCCACAGGCGATAAGTGCGAGAGAAGAAGCTGCAGGAGTAGAATTGTCGTCTGCATTTGGCTAACCTGACTATGAATGGGTGGGACCCAGTTGCCAGTCTGGTTGCACGAGTAAACACCTGTTGAGGAGAAATCAGTGATTTAAGCTCGTCCGAGCAAAATCATGAAAGTATTTATAGAACAGACAAAGGGAGGCCACATTTCGACGATGAGGAAGTGGCTGCAGTCGAGTAGCCAGATCAGTACCTATCACATTACAGACTCTCCTTTGGAGCTTGTCAAGAACACTGAGGAGAACGGCAGGGGCACCTGACCATAAATGGCAGCAGTACTCCATGCACTGACGGATGGTTGACTTGTATATATGCAGGATGGATTCAGGTGGAAAAAACATCCTGGATCGACATAGTGACCCAATCTTCTTAGCAGTAGAAAAAGATACGTACATATTATTCACAAAGAAAACTAATTGTTTATTTTTTTTAATAATCGTGTCGCCCCAAGAAAGGCATTTTACTGCCACTGTTGAGCAGGGGGTTACATAGAAGTTAGGTTATGAGAAAGAGTAACAGGTTACAGGGGTGTCAGGAGAAGGATGAGAATACTGATGAGAGTGGACGAACAAAAGAGCATGAGAGAGAGAGAGAAGATACAAGTTAGTGAGATAGGAGATGACTATTGACTTTACATTTGAATTCTTGAAGATTGCAGCTGTCGGGAAAGCAAGTAAACAGAAGGGAATTCCACGGGAAGTGCGAAACAAGAAGTTGAGGGAGTAGAATTTGCACTTACAATTTATTGGTTTCATAGTAAAAGGGTGGGACCTAGTTGGTAATTTTGTGAATTCTTGAATAAAATCAAAAGAGATGTACATATTCTTCACAAATGCATGATAATTGTTTGACAATTCTTTATTTAATATTATTTATTTTTTCATGAGTTTTAACGACTCCATAAAAAGGTTTGCCTCTATGTAGTGCAACCGGTAACCAAAAATTAATGAGTTTAATTTCCTGAAAAATAAAAATTATCGGTGTATAATGCGGACCCTATTTTTTGGCGTAAAAAATTCATAACAAACTGGCACAATCCATGAGGAAAAGATAAATGTTAAATTCCAATAAGAGGGAATTTGGAATATTTTTTGTTAGTTTTATTGGGTCACTATCTTTTAAGTTGAATCAGTTTCGCTGTCATTTTGAGATTACTCAAATCTACAAGCATAAGATATTGCAATTGCTGTCATTCATTCATTCTTTCTTTCTTTCTTTCTTTCTTTTTTCATTCTTTCTTGTCTCTTTTGTTTGTTTGTTTCTTCTTTCTTTTATTCATTTCAGTTCTTCATCTTTTCCCCCACCCCAATTCTGTGCTTATGGGTGTCAATCGATATCTTCTTCAATGTTTTTCTTTCTTTCTTTTATTCATTTCTTTTCTTTTTTCCTCTAATCCCATTCGTATTGCTCCCGGCTGATTTCTTTCTTTCTTTCTTTCTTTCTTTCTCAATTCTATTCGTATTGCAAACAGCTGCTTTCTTCTGTAATTTTTCTTTCTTTTTTCCTTCAAACTTTCTTTCGTTTTTTCCTTCTTTCATTCCTGTTTTTTTCTTTTTCTTCAACTTATTCGTATTGCAGTCCGTTGATTCCTTCGGCAATTTCCTTTCTTTCTTTCTTTCTTTCTTTCTTTCTTTCTTTCTTTCTCAATTCTATTCATATTGCAGTCAGTTGGTTTCTTTTGTAATTTTTCTTTCTTTTCCCCTTTAATCTTTCTTTCGCTTTTTCTTTCTTTCATTCCTGTTTTTCTTCTTTGCTTCTTTCGATTTTGTTTGCTCATATTTATCTTTTTCTTTTTCAGATATTCTTTAAACTTTTAAAAACTTATTGTTTATTCACGCCATCTTTTAAATTTAATTTCCGTTTTTCATTCTTTCTTTCTGCTTTTCTTATTTCAGTTTTTCATTCATTTTTATTTGTTTTAACTTAATTATTTACTTTCCCTTCTGCCTTTCTTTCTATCTTCTTATTTCTTTTCTCTTGCTGTTTTTCAGTTTTAATTACTTTATTGAGTCTTTTTAAAATATTATTTAACAGATTTCGACGAATTATCCATTTATTATCCACATTATTTAATGTCATCATTTTTGTTGATATCACCGCCATATTTTGGTTGTTGTTCTCTTCCACCTTCTTTGTCGATCCGGTTAATCTTCAGGATAATTTGAACAGAACCTGTCACTTTTTCTCCGGCCATGCATTGTTCTTATTCTGTTATGTCTAACAATATTTCTTCTACGTTTTTGTGTATTTTATTTTATTATATTCTTTTTAATCATTTCATCCCGAGCAAGGCGGAAACGCCACTGATGTGCAGGGGGTTACATAAATGTAAAAAGATTAATTAGAAAAGACTGAGGAGTACAAACTTGTCAGAAAGGAACAATAGAAAGCAGGTGCGATGACAGATACATAGGTGGAGAGAAAGTGAAGCTTATACAGGGGAGGGGAGAGAGCTAGAGACCAGTGGTTAGTAGGTGAGTATTAACTTTGCTTTTAAATTTCTGGAGGTTGTAGCCGTAAGGAAAGCAAGAATATGGGAGCGAGTTCCACAGGCGATAAGTGCGAGAGAAGAAGCTGCAGGAGTAGAATTGTCGTCTGCATTTGGCTAACCTGACTATGAATGGGTGGGACCCAGTTGCCAGTCTGGTTGCACGAGTAAACACCTGTTGAGGAGAAAAAAGTGATTTAAGCTCGTCCGAGCAAAATCATGAAAGTATTTATAGAACAGACAAAGGGAGGCCACATTTCGACGATGAGGAAGTGGCTGCAGTCGAGTAGCCAGATCAGTACCTATCACATTACAGACTCTCCTTTGGAGCTTGTCAAGAACACTGAGGAGAACGGCAAGGGCACCTGACCATAAATGGCAGCAGTACTCCATGCACGGACGGATGGTTTTTTATTTTATTTAGTAATGCTCACTAACTGCTTACCGTGATTCTACTGAGTCTGAAGAATGTCGTAGTGTAGAAACATGAGAATTACAACGATGCCGATGACATGAGGCCGGCTCTAGATAACATTGGAATTATCTGATCAACCAATGTTGGTTGTCAGAAACGCTCAATATAAATTGTTACCTGACATTCTCATACAGATGTAGGGACCGAAAATTACTTTTTTTTTTCGTGTCGGCCCAAGCAAGGCATTTTACTGCCACTGTTGTGCACGGGTTACATAGGAGGAATGTCATGAGGAGTGAGAGGTTGCAGGGGGTGCCAGGAAGAGAGTAGAAGAGGGATGAGAGTGGGGTGGACGAGGAGGAATGTTATGAGAAGTGAGAGGTTGCAGGGGGTGTCAGGAAGAGAGTAGGAGAGAGAAGAGAGTACTGATGAGAGTAGAGTGGATGTAGAAAAGCATGAGAGATAGGATGTAAGTTAGTGAGATAGGAGATGACTATTGACTTTACATTTAAATACTTGTAGATGGTAACTGTCAGAAAAGCAAGTTGTTTATCAATTAGAATATCAGTCAGTTCCGAGAAGCACAAAAGGTAATGGAAATAGCAGGAAACGCCATCGTCAGACAGAAGATACTTTACAGCCACACACACACACACACACACACACACACACACACACACACACACACACACACACACACAATAAATAAATAAAAAATAAAGAATAAAAAATTCGCCTATTTCCTGAAATGTAAATGCAGACATGGGAGTTCATTCACAAACAGGGTCTACAGAACTTGTACACCATTTCCTAAACATGCAGTCCACAGGAATCTTGGTTGATATAGGAGTTATCCTATATCAACCAAGATGAGAACAAAAGTTCGAAATAATTCTAAGATTATTGAAAATTATTCATCTCATGGCCAAAGACGAATTTCAGAAGCTAGACAAAGTACTGAAAAACAGCAAAATCTCATTAGAAACAAAGAAAAGTGCTGGATTGCGATGTGATATATGTTCACCTGTATGGAAGTTAACGTTGGTCTATGTCATCAAAGATGAAGGAGAGGCTTGAGACAAGCAGAAATGTGGTTTTACAAAAGGATGCTGAGGATACCATTGATGGAGCACGTGTGCAACGATAAAGTGTTGGAAAGAATGCAAACGAGAAGAAAACTGATGCTATATATCAGGAAGAGTCAAATGAGGTTCATGGGACACGTAATGAGAAAGAAAGGGCTAGGGAACTTAATACTCACAGGTCGGATAAAAGGAAGAATAGACAGGGGAAAGCAGCGCGAGACGTACTTACTGGTCTGAGCAAATGGTTGACGGAACGGTGCTTGGGAGTGATACGAAGAGAAAAATTATTGAGAGCTGAAAAAAATACAGAGATACAGGCAGATACACAGACACACACACAAACAACTTGCCTTATATATATATATATATATATATATTATCGAGTTTCTGCACTATTGTAAGAACTGCAACCTTGAAACTTCTGAATATCGTTTCTTAAGTCTTTGTCTATGAGTGTATCAAATTTGATTAAAATGGAACCAATCCTTCTATAACACGATTTTTTCGATTATCGATTTTCGATATTTATCTGGGGAACCTCGACACAAAACCTAGCTAAGAACTCTCGCAGACGCTTATAGTACAGCTGTGTAAATTTTCAAAAAAATCGGTTCAGCCGTTTCGGAGTCTATAGGTAACGGACACACACACAGACACACACAAACTTACATACATACATACATACACACATACAAAGTTCCATTTATAAATAAGTTTAGATAGATACTGTTTAGTTATAAAAAAAAACAGAGTATCTTCTCAAATACGAGTATCCATTAAAAATAATGTTTAAACTAATAAATTAAAAATATGTCAGATTTAATCCATTTCGTAAAATTTCGTAAATATATGGTTTGATTTATATTGAGGTTAAAAGTGCTTACTCTACTGCTGAATACTAATACCGGTATTACAGTTTGAAAATTTAATTACCAGTAATCTTGACAAGATTATTCCAAGCGCTCAGGTTACGGTGTAAATCTACTGAACGTAATGTTCTCACAAAATTAGCAAACTTATAACTCCCGTCACAGACATCCGATGTATATGACGCAGAGTGGGCTTTGGAGATATCTAATAGAAGGTTTAATTAAATTCATCTTATAAGCAGCAAAATATGGTATCCATTACATATCTTCTTTTTTTCTGGCCAGCTTCGATGTGGTGTAATGGTTTGCAAGATTCTCAGGCTAGAAATCCTGACTTGGCGGACCGGCTGCAACCACTCTGTCACCGGCGTGACGTAGCTTCCCTGTGCCTCTTCTATAAGTACTTTCATGGCTTCTGCTCCGATTAACTTAGGTCATTGGTTCCGCCTAGGTACGAATTTACTAGATTAGCAACTAGGTCCCACCCTTTTACAGTGATACAGATAAGATGCAACCGTAATTTCTACTCCAACAGCTTCTTTTCTCGCGCTTCCCGCCTGTGAAATTCCCTTCCACATGCCTGCTTCCCCGACAGCTACAATCTCCAGGAGTTTAAATGTAAGGTCAATAGATACCGAACACTCTAACTTGCATCTATTCTCTCAAACACTCTCACCATCTAACCAACCCTCATTCTCGGTACCCTTACCCGTCTATCACCCTCCTTCTGACATTTCCTATATCTAACTATCCTTTTCCCATCACTTCCCCGTCCCTATGTAACCCCCTGCGCAATAGTGGCAGTGGAATGTCTTACTCGGGGTGAAACGATTAAAAACAAAAGAGCAATTACGACTGAGTAGAGAGCTAGCAGGATTAGTCATTGGCGGCTACACGCTCAACAACATAAGGTATGCAGATGGTACAGTTCTTCTTCTTCTTCTTCTTCTTCTTCTTCTTCTTCTTCTTCTTCTTCTTCTTCTATGTGCACTGTCCCTTCAGGACCTAGGCGATCTCCACGTTTCCCTATTCTCTTGTGGCTCTTAGTATGTCTGCTCCTGTTATACATCCCAACCCCCGTTCCGTCATCCACCTGATCAGGCCCTGCAAATATGTTATCCTCTGTCTTCCTCTGTATCTTTTTCCTTCTATCTGGCCAGTCAGTATCAGGTTCTCCAAGCTCTCCTTCCTCATTGCATGTCCCAGAAACTTCGGTTGTCTCTTCCTGATGTTCACTATTAATTTCCTTTTTGTTGCCATTCTTTCCAACACCTCATCGTTGCTTGCGTGCTCAGTCCACGATATCCGCAGCATTCTTCTGTAGAACCACATTTCCGATGCTTCAAGTTTTGTCCTCATTTTCGATATTGTCCAGAATTCACTGCCGTATTGAATAACTGCAACAAAATCTAAAATACAGAACTTCCTACAGAAAGTAGCAAGGGAAAGTGAGAAGAAACTGACGGCATATAAATTACAAGAAAACCGAATGCATCGTCATCAACAAATAAAAGAACACCAAAATGCCAACTACAGTTCGGGGATACTAAATTCAAACAGGTGCAGAAATTTAAATCCATGCGAAGTGTTCTGACAGAGGATGGAAAGTGAGACGAAGGCGCATGGGCATGACCAAGACGCAGAGTGTTGAGAGACAGGAAAATTTAATTGGAAACAAATAAAACAGTGCTGGATTATTGTGCAATATATGTTCTCCTACGGCTATATCGTGTTGAATGCACCGGTTCCCGTCCGATCACCGAGTTTAAGCAATATCGAGCGTGGACAGTACTTAAATTGGTGACCATTTGGGAATACCAGGTGCTGTAAACATAAGGACCAAGAATGTTCCACTGGTCCTCCAGGTTCGGGGATTGGGTGCAAGGCTAACAACCCTGCCTCGTAAAATCAGTTTGTTACAGAAACAGCAACAAAAATTTGCTGCCCTATGAACCATTGGGTGTGATGGATAAATGATGATGATATGTTCTCCTATATGGCAGCGGATTCTTGACAATCTCCTCAAAGATGCAGAGACTCGAGGCAACAGAAATGTGGTTCTACAGAAGGATGCTGAGGATACCATCGACCAAATATGTGAGCAACGACAAAGTTTTGTGGAGGATGCAAACGAAAAGGAAACTCATACTTGGAGGAGAAAGCTGAGGTTTTTGTCGTACATAATGAGGAATGAAGGCTTAGAGAATCTGACACTCTCAGGACTGATAGAGGGAACAAAAACAGGGGAAAGCAGATACTTGGTGGGCTTGAGCAAGTGGATGGCGGAGCGGGGTTTGGGAGAGATACCAGAAATAAAATTGTTGACAGTGTCAAGTGGAAATCAACGATCATTTGCGTCCGAAAGGGTACCACACAGAAAGAAGAAGAAGAAGAAGAAGAAGAAGAAGAAGAAGAAGAAGAAGAAGAAGAAGAAGAAGAGAGTTCATTTCTCACTAGATAGCCCACAATATCGGCCATGTCTTAGATCTAAGGTACGCTAGGAAAATCACTTCGGGGTACTTCTACATGGCGTAATGTTTAGCAACCTTCTCTCGTTAGCATCATTACGACAGAGTAATGCATTGTGTGGCAGTGTATATCGACTCGGAATGACAAGTCAGGGTGCCGAGTTTGAATTCCAGTTGAATTCTTTGCATTCACTTATTCACTTCCGCGCAAAAACACTTGGGAAATGTATTAATCCGTCTCTTCCCTCAAGTTATGGATTAAATAATAAGACATTGGTTTCTATAGCCTTGACTGGCAACCACTCTACCGCAGAAAGCAATGGCAACTTGCTAATCTATTGCCCAGTCAGTCATGTGTCTTTCGAGACATGATCGCCCAAAGCTTGTATCACCTATGGCACTTAACTGACTGATGAATATAATAGTTGGAAAAATGATTAAGTCTTCTAGTGGGCACAAAGTGGGGGATTGGTTTTATATTTTTATGAAGTAATAAATTGAATTACTACTTAATAAT